>CM077512.1:5505418-5964666 GCA_039654745.1 Houttuynia cordata
ATAAAAACATAATATGAGAGAAAGAAACAATACAACCAATCAGTTGGGCTTCATCTACGCCTTGGAAGAGAGTCTAGCCAAGCATGGGAAAAGAATCCATCATCATGTTATTCTTCATCTTCTTCTTCTTCTCTCCTTTGCTCTAGCCTCCAAGGACTCCCAAAGAACTCAAAACTCTAATCTTGCTTACCCCATACGTTCTCCCTTAAGGCATATATATAGGGGTGAAGGAAAGCCCTCAAATCCCCTTCCAAATCCGAGTCAAAATAGGGTTAAATTGCGTTTTCTGTATGCACCGATCGATCGCCCTCATAGCACGATCGATCGTTTGACGAACGTAGCCGAACGAAGCCGTTTTTCTTTGTTAATTTCTTCCGATCGATCGTATGGCGAACGATGCCGGACGCAGCCGATCGATCGTTTTTACTGTCTTCAAAACTTTGCGCGAGGCCAAAAATTCCAGTAGATACGATCGATCGTTTTCTCCAATGTAGTGTTTTTTAGCGGAAGACGCGATCGATCGCGTAAGGATGCGGTCGATCGTTTCTACTGTCCGGAATCTTCAAATGGCTATAACTTTTTGCTCCAAACTTCGAATTGCGCATGATTGGTGGCGTTGGAAAGCTGACATCTTAAACTTTAACATGAGACTGAATCAGTCCAATCCGATATTTATACACTGAGTTATGATAATTTGACCATTGAAGTCTGTTTTCGCCATATTTTTGCATCTTTGCTCTCATTTCCTACAAAACCAAAAACTATATTAAAGTAGTAGTTATTCTAAACAAACACTAGCAGAAACATAAGTTTAGGAGATAATAAAGTGCATATTTCATGTATAGATCACACCCCCAAACCTAGATTTTGCTAGTCTCTAGCAAAACAAAACAAAATAAAATAAAATCAACTAAGGAACTAATGTATAAAAAATAAACACCACTTTCGTAGGGAACACGATTGCATTGAGCGTATGCAACAAGCCGTTAAACCTCTAGGTGTCCCTAGTAGGACGAGTGTTGTCTCGTGAGGGTTTGCAGCCATGCTACCCACAAACATGTATTTATTAATCTAATTAACCTAAGTGAAAAATAAAGTAAAAATAAAAACATTGCAAAACAAGCAAACCTATTATCCCAACAAATACACACTACAATGCTTAAGAGAATTAACCACACGTACTTGGTTCATAATCAACAGGAATATAGAAGCCCTCAAGTAAGTGGTTTTATTCCACACTTTCATCTTGGAAATTTCTGCTCAAATATAATATAGCATGATAACATAAATAGTAGAAAGTGTAGGACATTGTAGCAATACAATCTAAATTTTTGTTTATACAGATTCAGTGTTACCCATTAACCAAAGAACATCAGAATCTACATAGTCATCGTCATCTTTAGGTTCATGATAGCACAGATCTGCGCGCCTCCTTCGGGTCCAACATTCTAGATTTGAGAGGATAATAAACCACAGACTTTTTTTTCTCGCTAGGACTGTGTAAGGCCTGACTTCAAGATGCTTAGGTTTAGCAATGACTCAGGCCAATGACTCCCAACCAAATTTGCTTAGGGCATTAGGTTTTAAGAGACCGCTTCGGGCCGAGCATCAGCCTAAGTTAATCCTATAAAGTCAAGCAGCCCCTTTCTTTTATTTTGTTTTCATTTTTTCACATTTTCAATTTCAGCACATATTTTTCAGCACATCTTTATTTTGTCCAGGCTGTATTATACTCTCAACCTATTTCCGGTTCCAATCCCTTGCCATAGCCAAGTAAATGGGCTATCATGATCTTTTAAGCTCGACAGACAACTACACATCATCCAATGACTCTGACTAAAGACATCCCACTGTAAATTAGCATTCAACAAATCTCTAGATGGTATTACTTTATGTACTAGTGTGTGTAAGTGAATTTTCTTAGTTTAAGCACCTGTTCCAAGAGGACTGTAACAGAAAGATATGCTCAGTTAAGTGTATCTATCCTCCAGTATACTTACTCACACTTCCAATGCAAATTAATCTCCTAAGAATTGTAACATGTATCATTACGGGATAAACTATAAAAACCTAAGAAAAAGTACTAACAAACAACTTAAAAAAACTACTCAATTTTATTTTCAATTTCCTTTTCTGATTTTACAATGAAACACATCCTCTCCCCCAAACCTAATACAAGCATTGTCCTCAATGCACAGCAAAAGATAAAAATGCAATGATCTGATATAAGTAAAGGAGAAAAGAGGAAGGAAAACCACCAGAAAAGAAAGGACTAAGAGTCCTGGTCGTCGCCATCGCCATCGTCCGTAGGAGGGAAACGCCAATCATGGAGAAAGTCAACAATAGAGTCTAGGCGTAACGTGATAGCATTTTGGGACTCTTGATATGCCTGCTGGGTTGCAAGAATCTGTTGCTGTGTAGCCCGAATCTCCTGCACATGGCTGGTGAGATCAGTGATCTGCTGCTGAATAGATTCCCAAGGGGGCTGCTGAGTAGGCTGACTCGTAGGTGGCTCGGCCTGCTCCTCAGCACGGCGAGCCTGTGGCCAAGTATGTATACGTGTGTGGGCGATCATACAGTTAAAGGCGTCAACTCCAATCGGACCGAGTCCACGAGATAAACGTGCATGCTCTGGAAAACGGACCCCGCTGGTCTGGAATATGCGCTCAAGAATGAAAGGATACGGTAGCCGTTCATCCTTTCTCCCCATCATCATCAGCTTCATCCGCCCAAAGACGAATGAAGGTAAATCAAGGTCACCCCGCCTAGCCTCGTCGCCGAATACATAAAGTAGCTCAGTCATCATGCGATCAACTTTCTCCTTCCTGGCGGACCATACATCATGCTGGAAAATGAGAAAGGCAAATCGGAACTCCGGTAGCATGCTGACGGCCTGGAGATATGTGGTCAGGCAAGGTCCTATGGGCGACCCTGTCAAGCGACCCGTAACAATGCGATGCATGGGAAGTTTATAACCACTGAAATCTGGATGCCGAATAGTACCTCGCTCGCAGCCCATAGCTCGAGCTATGTCAGCAGCCCGGATGTGTAAAGGAGTGCCACACACCAAACTGCGAATGGCAACTTGTTCCTGATCCTCGTGATCTTCTATAGTGCCATTCAAATAGAACTCTCGGACGGCATCCTCGTGCACCAAGTGCTGCACATTCCCCGTCGTAGAAGCAATACGGGTGAAGTAATTCACCCAATCCGGCCGAGCCTTTATCCAGCCTTGGGTTGGTAGATCAGGAATATATGGATTTAGGAGAACCTGGCGCTCATATTGAAGTGGTCGTGGTGATGGAGTAGCCGTAGGTGGAGGTGCAGGGGTGGAAGCAACATGTCGTGAAGTGGAAGCTTCACTCCTTGGGCGTTTGTGAGCAGAGGATTTCTGAGGCATCGTTCCTGAAAACCAAAGGTCATAATAAAAACCATTACAAAGATAACTGATGCACAAATAAGTATAGATCATCAGCACAGCAGGCATATCACAAATAATGGCATAAGAAAGCTCGTGGGCGTTTTTTTTTTAAATAAAAATAAATAAATAAAATAATAAATAAATAAAAACAAATCGGAGATAGCAATCATGCACATGCAATGTAATCAGCAATCAAAAGTGTGCATGAGAGGAATCGAAAATCCGGAATGTCTCACTTTCAGAAGTTTTTTTTTTTTTTTTAGAAAAACAGAACTGTTCACGCACACAAATCGTAAGATTTGTCGAAAATACTAAGAATCAAAGGCTGAACTCATACACAAGTATCACGATAATCAATGTAAGAGCATGTATGAGACAGATTTCAAAAGTATCTAACATAAATTAAGAGAAATCAAAAATTTTTTCGTTTCGGCTTACCGGAATAAAAACTCGGGATTGCGATGAAAAGAGTCGGAAATCTCTAAAACGGACACCGGGAATGGATTCTCCGTGCAAAATTTCGTCGGGGGCCGGAGTCTTAGCTCAAACTGGGGTCGGAGGCGGCGGTGGCGAGCAAAAATAGGATTCGTTCGCCGCGGCCGCGCAGACTTTAAAGACGAAGAAGACGACCCGCGATCGATCGCACAAAAATACGATCGATCGTTTTAACCGATGATGATCGGCGCCCGTCAGATCACAGATGAACGGCGTTGATGATCTGCAAATACGATCGTAGTGCGATCGATCGTGTTTACTGTTTGACACTTTTTTTTTAAACTCTAATGAATTAAGCAGAAAAACCTCCCCCAAACGTATTATGCACATTGTCCCAATGTAAATAAAAAAATAAAGAAGATGAAAAGGGAAGAATACACCTGATTACGTGGGTTGCCTCCCACCAAGCGCTAAGTTTAACGTCTTCAGCCAGACGTTGATCCATGCTCATGTTGTACTTGTTGGAGCAGCAAAATATACTGGCGTCTCATCCTGGTCACTAACTACCTCCAAATAAGGTTTCAAGCGATGGCCATTTACTTTGAATGTGCTCCCATCTTTTGGATTTCGGATCTCAACAGCACCATGTGGAAACACGTCGGTCACAGTAAAAGGTCCAGACCACCGAGTGCGAAGCTTCCCAGGAAATAAGTGCAGTCGAGAGTTATAGAGCAACACCTTCTGATCAGGCTGAAAGGATTTCCTGGAAATCATCTTGTCATGAACCGCCTTAGTTCGCATTTTGTAGAGCTTGACATTCTCATATGCATCAAGGCGCATTTCCTCTAATTCACTCAGTTGGAGCTTGCGCTGTTCACCGGCCTTATCCATGTCGAAGTTGTAGGCCTTAATAGCCCAGTAAGCCCGGTGCTCCAACTCAACAGGTAAGTGGCAAGCTTTGCCATATACCAATCTATACGGATGCATGCCAATCGGGGTCTTGAAAGCTGTCCGGTAGGCCCATAATGCATCATTGAGTCTCAAGGACCAATCTTTTCTGTCGGGGCGAACCGTCTTCTCGAGAATCTGCTTGATTTGGCGATTGGAGACCTCCACCTGACCACTGGTCTGAGGATGATATGGTGTGGCAACCTTGTGGGTGACGGAATATTTCTTGAGAAGAGCTTCAAATGACCTGTTACAAAAGTGAGAACCTCCGTCACTAATGATAGCTCGAGGAGTTCCAAACCTGCTGAAAATGTTAGCTTTCAGAAATTCCAGCACAACTTTATGATCATTGGTCCTAGTGGCAACAGCTTCAATCCACTTAGACACATAATCAACAGCAACAAGAATAAATGTATGACCAAAAGATGGCGGAAAAGGTCCCATGAAATCGATACCCCATACATCAAATAAATCAACAATCAATATAGGTTGTAGAGGCATCATATTCCTTTTAGACAAGGCTCCCAATTTTTGACACCTATCGCAAGATTGACAATAAGCATGGGCATCTTTAAATAGAGTTGGCCAATAAAAACCACTTTGAAGTACTTTGGCCGCAGTTTTCTTACCACCGAAGTGTCCACCACAGGCCCGAGAGTGACAAAAAGATAAAATGCTATGAAACTCACTCTCTGGAATACATCGTCTTATGACTTGATCCGCACATATCTTAAATAGATCAGGGTCATCCCAATAGTAATGTTTGACTCGTGAGAAAAACAAGTCTTTGTCATGTTTAGTCCAAAAGGTGGGGATTTGACCCACAGCAAGATAATTCACGATATTTGCGTACCAAGGTGGAGCAGTAGTTGAGACAGCAAAAAGCTGCTCATCAGGGAATGAATCCCTCAGAGGGTCATGGCTGTGCAAATCAGGAATAGGAATTCTGGATAGATGATCAGCCACAACATTCTCAGAACCCTTTTTATCTTTAATTTCAAAGTCAAACTCCTGAAGAAGTAAGATCCAACGGATCAGCCTTGGCTTGACATCCTTCTTGGAAAGGAGGTACCGTAAGGCCGCATGGTCAGAAAAAATGATGATCTTACTACCCAGGAGGTATGAGCGGAACTTATCTAATGCAAACACAACAGCAAGCAGCTCTTTTTCAGTGGTAGTATAATTCAATTGAGCGTCAGTGAGCGTCTTGCTCGCATAATATATAACATGAGGAATCTTGTTAAGGCGTTGGCCTAGCACTGTCCCTACAGCAAAATTAGAGGCATCGCACATGATTTCGAAGGGCAGTGTGTAGTCAGGGGGCTTAATAATGGGGGAACTCGAGAGGAGGGTTTTTAATGTGGTAAAGGCCGTTTTGCAAAAATCATCAAATTCAAATGGCACGTCCTGACCTAAGAGGTGACAGAGTGGACGTGATATCTTACTAAAATCTTTGATAAATCGGCGATAAAACCCGTCATGGCCAAGGAAAGACCGTATTTGCTTCACTGAGGTAGGAGGTGGTAAATTAGCAATTAGGTCAACCTTGGCCTTATCAACCTCTATTCCCCTTTTTGAGATAACATGTCCAAGCACAATTCCCTGTTGAACCATGAAGTGGCTCTTTTCCCAACTTAACACTAAGTTAAGTTTGTTTCCTCACATCATTTTAAAACCATAGTAAGGTTATGCAAGCATTCATCAAAACAGGTGCCAAATACCGAAAAATCGTCCATAAAAACTTTCAAAAATTTATCAATCATGTCAGAAAAGATGGACATCATGCATCGCTGAAATGTAGCCGGAGCATTGCAAAGACCAAAAGGCATCCTTTGGTATGCAAATGTACCGAAGGGGCATGTAAATGTTGTCTTCTCCTGATCCCCTGGGAAAACTGGCACTTGATTATATCCGGAGTACCCATCTAAGAAGCAATAAAACTCTTGGCCCGCAAGTTTCTCCAGGATCTGGTCAATGAAAGGGAGAGGGAAATGGTCTTTACGGGTGTTAGAATTCAGCTTCCTATAGTCAATGCACACCCGCCAACCCGTGGTTTCTCTTATTGACACAAGTTCACCCTCTGAGTTTGGTTTCACTGTGATGCCCGATTTCTTAGGAACGACCTGGATGGGGCTCACCCACCCACTGTCAGAGATAGGGTATATAATTCCAGCATCTAACAATTTCACTACCTCTTTCATCACCACTTCTCTCATGTGTGGGTTCAACCGTCGCTGCCCCTCCCTAGAAGGTTTAGCCTGGTCCTCCAGGTTTATGCGATGCATGCACACAGAGGGGTCTATACCCCGGAGGTCAGCTACTGTCCATCCTATAGCTCGCCGGTGTGTGGTAAGAATCTCTAATAACTGGGATTCCTGGTCACTAGATAAACTTGAGGAGATAATCACAGGAAGGGTGTCGTTAGGACCCAGAAAGGCATATTTCAGCGAGCTAGGTAGGGTTTTCAGATCAAGTGTGGGAGGAGACTCTATGGAAGGTTTGAGTGGTGGAGAGGTGGACACAGGCAGAGGGTCGGGGTGGGGTCTCCATGGGATATGGTCAGGGTGTAAGGCAGCCACTAAATGGTGATGGACCTCTTCAAGGTCAGGTGTGCCCTCATAGGTATCAATCCAGTCATAGAGAAGGGTGTGCTCGAGGGCATCCTTAAGCACAGCAAATGGGAGGTATTCCTGGACCAGGTCATCTAGGTCGTCAACCATAAGGCATTCAACTTCACTCGAGGGTTGTTGGGAAGCACTAAAGATGTTTAATTTAACTTTCATGTTCCCGAATGAGACGTTCATGAGACCCGACCTACAATTTATGGTGGCATCAGCGGTAGCTAGGAAAGGCCGGCCAAGGATAATAGGAATTTGGGACTTGGAGTTGGCAACAGGTTCCATGTCTAGAACGACAAAGTCAACAGGAAAGTAGAACCGGTCAACTCCGACAAGAACGTCTTCTATAATACCTCTAGGTCTGCGAATGGATCGATCTGCTAACTGTAGGGTGACTGAGGTGGGCTGCAACTCTCCTAGGCCAAGTTGTTGATAAACTGAGTATGGGAGGAGATTGACACTGGCTCCTAGATCTAAGAGGGCTCTGCTAATGGTATGGTCACCTATGACAATGGATATAACAGGGGTTCCAGGGTCCTTGAATTTAGGTGGCACATCACTGGTTAGTAAAGAGTTGACTTGGTTGGTCAAAAAGACCTTTTGGGTGACATGGGATTTGGTTTTCCTCTTTTGGGTACACAGGTCTTTCAGGAACTTGGCATACGCAGGTACTTGTTTGATGGCATCTAAGAGGGGAAGATTGATCTTAACCTGCTTGAACACCTCTAACATTTCCTCCATTCGTTGGTGGGACTTACTAAACGGGGAGGGTTGGTTGAGGCATTGAGGGAAAGGAGCCTTAGGGATATAGGATTTTTCATTGGTGGGCTCAGCTGGGACATCCCTCTGTGGTGGAAGACTAACAGGATCAGGCATAGTAGGAGTGGGTTGGTTCTGTTTCTCAAGGAGAATGTCCTCACTCGCAATAAGTGGGTCCCTAACCTGATTGTCAACTTGTTTTCCATTTCTTAGGGTAGTAACGGCTTGCACTTGCTCATTTGGATAATGGGAACCGTCAACGGCGAACTTGCCTCTAGGGTTCTGCTGTGGTTGGCTAGTCAATGTTCCTACTTCCCTACGGTTCATAGATTGGGCCAGCTGTCCTAACTGGGTTTCTATTTTGGCAATGGATTGTGTATGGGAGTGGACAAGCTGGGCCTGGGTTTTCAACTCTGCTCTCATCTCCTTCTGTTCAGTTTTAATCTCGGTTAAGTGGGAGAGGAGCATTTGACTCATTTGGCTCATCTGGTCTTCTAGGGATGGTTTCTTATTGGTTTGGCCAAATGGGGGGAGCGGTAGCTGGTTGGTAAGGCTGAGTTGGGTGTTGGATTTCGGGTCTTGGGGCCTGATTGAAAGTAGTCCCCTGGTTAGGTTGTTTCCAGGCGAAATTGGGATGATTTCACCACCCCGAGTTGTAGGTATTTGAATAGGGGTTATTAGCTCTAGGGTAGCCTTGTGCAAAGTTGGCTTGCTCCTGTACAAGATCAGGATACTGGGAAGTTGAAGGGCAGTCAACTACAGTGTGCATGGGGCTGGCACAGATGGCACAGGCATCGTGAGAGATAGGGGTCTGAGATGGGAGTTGTGAGAAAAAACGGTCAAATCTCTCGGTCAGGGATGCCACTTGGTGTTCTAGACTGTTGGTAGGCTTAACATCATACATGCCTCCCCTTGAGGCACTCCTACCCGGCAGATGGCCTTCAGTTCTGTAGAGGGTAGCACTATGTAGAGAATTTTCACTTAGGTCCTCTAGTAGGTCCCAGGCATCATCAGGGGTTTTTTTCATGAATGTGCCTCCACAGGAGGCATCAATCAGGGTCTTGTGCTGATCGCACACACCCTCATGAAATCGCTGCACTAGCTGGCCACTTGGGCACATCATGGTGGGGACAGGATCGGAGGAGGGATTTCATTCTTTCCCAACTTTCATGGAATTGCTCATTTGGTTGTTGGGTAAAAGTAATGATTTCGTTGCGGATCTTATTAGTCCGCCCCACAGGAAAATACTTCTTTAGGAATTCAGCTTGTAGTTCCTCCCAAGTAGAAATAGAGTTGTGTGCATGGGAGTATAACCATTCCTTGGCCCTGTCTTTTAAAGTGAATGGGAAAAGTCTAAGGCGCACCTGATCATCCGATAATGTGAGTTTGAATGTGGTGTTAACCTCCAAGAAATTTTGGAGATGCTTATAAGGATTCTCATTAAGTTGGCCGTGAAAAGTGGGCAGCATTTGGATGATGTTTGGCTTGCTTTCAAAATTGGCCACAGTAGCAGGAAGTAGGATACAGGAAGGGGAGGTGTAGGCTGTTGGACGGTAGTAATCTTGCAGGGTTCGGGCATGGGGGATTAATGGATCCTGGTTTAGACCAGTACCATCCCCGAGGTTCATGTTGTTCGCCATATGTTGGATTTCAGGAATTGATTGTCTAGGAGTTCTCAAAATTCTGTAGAGTCGCTCAGGATCAGGGTCAAAGGCTAGGTCGGGGTTCAGGGAACGACGACCATGCATGCACAAATAAAATCAAACAAAACCTGTGCAGTCCTAATAGCGACAACTAGCAAACATCAACCCTAGATAGCGACAACTAGCAACCTAATAGCGACAACTAGCACGTCATGCAATCCCACAAAGAAAAGGAAAACACCAAGCACCCAAATTTATTCTAAAAGAGGGTTAAGAGAGTGCAAACAGTGGGAAGGGATGGCCCTTCCAACGATGACGAAAATCAGCGTCCTCTCTTAATCCTGCAAAAAGGAAGAAGAATGAAATTACGCTACTGAGAGTAAATCTGAATTAAATGAAACTACTCTAAAACTAACTATGCTAAGAATTTAGTAAACTATTGTGTCGTCCCCGGCAACGGCGCCAAAAACTTGATCGTTTAAATATTAAACCCTTGCAAGTGCACAAGGCAATTGTACTACGGCGAGTATGGAAAGGGTTGTCGAACCTCAGGGACGGATTAATATTCTACCAAATTCAAGAGAAAAGCAGCAGTTTTTAATTAATCTAGAGAAAAGCAATGAACTTTAACTAAACTAAGCTAAGATTAATCAATAGGAGAAATACCAAGGCTTTGAATCCACCACAATAAACTAGTGTATCATCCTCTCTCTCTCTTTTGAATTCAGATTTCCAGTTGGCTAGTGTATTCCTCTCGGACATACACTTGTCAATTCAAATTATAGTGCCCTCCTCTCGGATGTAACACATAAATCTATTAAAACATGGAACTGTGATCTATCTCTCTCGAGTATAAACCAATGAGACTTTAATAATATGTAATACTTCAGAGCCCTTACGTTCCTCTCGGACACGCAAGTGCTCTTTCAGATTGAAATCCACAAAGATCCACTCTTGTCTCTCTCGAGTACAAAGAATAAACTCTAATGAATTAACTTTTATTGCATAACAAAGATTCATACACCAACTAGAATAAAAACATAATATGAGAGAAAGAAACAATACAACCAATCAGTTGGGCTTCATCTACGCCTTGGAAGAGAGTCTAGCCAAGCATGGGAAAAGAATCCATCATCATGTTATTCTTCATCTTCTTCTTCTTCTCTCCTTTGCTCTAGCCTCCAAGGACTCCCAAAGAACTCAAAACTCTAATCTTGCTTACCCCATACGTTCTCCCTTAAGGCATATATATAGGGGTGAAGGAAAGCCCTCAAATCCCCTTCCAAATCCGAGTCAAAATAGGGTTAAATTGCGTTTTCTGTATGCACCGATCGATCGCCCTCATAGCACGATCGATCGTTTGACGAACGTAGCCGAACGAAGCCGTTTTTCTTTGTTAATTTCTTCCGATCGATCGTATGGCGAACGATGCCGGACGCAGCCGATCGATCGTTTTTACTGTCTTCAAAACTTTGCGCGAGGCCAAAAATTCCAGTAGATACGATCGATCGTTTTCTCCAATGTAGTGTTTTTTAGCGGAAGACGCGATCGATCGCGTAAGGATGCGGTCGATCGTTTCTACTGTCCGAAATCTTCAAATGGCTATAACTTTTTGCTCCAAACTCCGAATTGCGCATGATTGGTGGCGTTGGAAAGATGACATCTTAAACTTTAACATGAGACTTGAATCAGTCCAATCCGATACTTATACACGGATTTATGATAATTTGACCATTGAAGTCCGTTTTCGCCATATTTTTGCATCTTTGCTCTCATTTCCTACAAAACCAAAAACTATATTAAAGTAGTAGTTATTCTAAACAAACACTAGCAGAAACATAAGTTTAGGAGATAATAAAGTGCATATTTCATATATAGATCACTACATGAATGGAAATTGAAACAAAAAAAAATTCACTTTAATTGAAAGTAAAGTAACTTACAAGATTTTTCGAAATGAAGACACACACTGTTCCTCTTCCCAACACTGGCCAATACAATCGTTACAGCTTCAACGCATCAAAACATCCGGGATAAAATGAAACAGAATAAAAACCTTGAAATTGCAAAGAAAATAAAATCTATTGTTCTGGTTGTCTTCCCCAGCGGTCGGTCCTTTTTCCCCGAAGCTCTGTCTCTGTTTTTATAGATTGCAAGTCCTCCTCTCCCAAAAAAAAATGAGACCTTCCCAAATCAATTTCGTGCAAAAGAAAATTTTTCCCTTTGGCCACCTTCCAAATCAGTGGATTTGCAGCTCGATTGACATGGAATCCCGTCCAATTGCAGAATAAAAATACCAACTTTGAACTCGCAATACAGAGCCAACAAACACCCAAATTGAAACTTTCTTAACTGAGCCAAATCCAGCACAAATCTACCCCGTTTGAAATCTCAAATCAAAATAAAAATGGAAGCCTTTACCATTGTGATCCGGATTTACACTTGATTTCCCGATTTAGCTCTATCGCATGCGTTCTTTCCAAATGAGTCAGTTTCCTTCTGTAGCTCGCTATCGACGCCCTGTTCCTCGCCCATGGCCGCCATCATGTGCGCCGCTTCGAGTGACTGCCGCCAGCCTCTGTCGTTGCTCCGCCGTGTTCTTCGTCCCCTACCCATGGCCCATAGCTGTCGATTCGCCGCCTCGAGCAAAAGCTCGAGGCTCTGTTCCTCCGCTCTGGCTGAAACACCCGAGCATCGGCTCGGGGTGGGTCTTTTATTATTATTTTTTTTATTTTTCTCTTCTCATTAAACCGGACCATTGAACTGGTCCGGATTTTCTTTCTTTTCCTTTTTTTTTCTTTTACTCTCTTAAAACCCGTTGTATCATCCTTATCCGCTAGTTCGAATCTGAATGGCTCTGTATTCTAATTCCACGCCCGTCTTCTCTTGACTGACTCATCAATGGATCAGATCTTTTCTGCAAGTGATACCAGGTCCTGGGTCCGTCTAATGGCTTCACTTTTGGCTATTCAGCAGTATGGGCATTTGAACCTATACAAAATAAAACATGTCCCACATTAGACGCACCAAATATTTATAAAATTACGGAACAATGTTAAATTGAGCAATTTCGAGAGCCTTATTTAATTAATTCCTAATTACTTAGAAAATTACCAAAATTCACTTTATTCCTCGTTTAATTGGAAAACATAACTAACAAATAGGTAAAAAGGCATATAAAAATGTGTATTTTTCATGCTTAACAAATACCCCCAAACCTAGATTTTGCTAGTCCTCAAGCAAAACACAAAAGAAAAATAATAAAACTACTCAAAAATAAATGCCACTGTCGTAGGGAATCACGATTGCATTTAGCATATGCAACAAGCCTTTTAAACCCCCAGGTGTCCCTGGCTGGACGAGTGAAGTCTCGTGAGGGTTTGCAGCCATGCTACCCACAAACATGTATTTATAAAATTAACCTTACTCTTTATCTAAATGAGAAAGAAGTCAACTAAACACTTCAAAACACAAAACCTATTATCCCTTCAAATACACACTGCAATACTTAAGAAAACTAACCACACGTACTTGCATTTATAATCAACTGGAATATAGAAGCGCTCAAGTAAGTGGTTTTATTCTACACCTTCATCTTGGAAATTTCTGCTAAATATGATATAGCATGATACTTTAAATAATAGAAAGTGTAGAACATTGTAGCAATACACTCTAAATCTCTGTTTCACACAGATCCAGTGTTACCCATTAACCAAAGAACATCAGAATCTACATGGCCATCGTAATCTTTAGGTTCATGATAGCACAGATGCTTGCGCGCCTCCTTCGGGTCCAACATTCTAGATTTGAGAGGATAATACACCATAGACTTTTTTTTTTCATTAGGACTGTGTAAGGCCTGACTTCAAGATGCTTAGGTTTAGCCATGACTCAGGCCAATGACTCCCAGCCAGTTGGCTCAGGGCATTAGGTTTTAAGATGGACCGCTTCGGACCTGAGCATCAGCCTAAGTTAATCCTATAATAGTCAAGCAGCCCCTTTTCTTTATTTTTGTTTCCATTTTTTTTTCATTTTCATCATATATATTTTCAAGCATCTTATTCTATCCAGGCTGTATTATACTCTCAACCTATTTCCGGTTCCAAGCCCTTGCCATAGCCAAGTAAATGGTCTATCATGATCGTTTAAGCTCAACAGACAACCACACATCATCCAATGACTCTGACTAAAGACATCCCACTGAAGATTAGTATTCAACAAATCTCTAAAAGGTATTACTTTATATAACTAGTGTGTGAGAGTGAGTTTTATTAGCTCAAGCACTTGATCCAAGAGGACTGTAACAGAATGCTATTTCTCAGTTAAGTGACTCTATCCTCCAGTATACTTACTCACACTTCCAATGTAAATTAATCTCTTAAAAATTGAAGTATGCATCACGAAGGGATAAACTATCAAAATCTATAAAAATACTAACAAACAACCTAAAATCTAATTTTAATTTTTTTTTTATTAAATTCAAACACAAGCAAGAAAATAACTTAAGATATCCTAAACAAATATCTTCCTATACCCCCAAACCTGCATGAAACATTGTCCTCAATGTAAAAAATATGAAATAAGTACTGAGGAAAATAAATAGACGAGGGAAGGAAAGATAGTACCTGCACTCCACTGAAACGCTATAGTATCTATCAAAATGAAAAGAACAAGTGAAGCACAAGAAGAGCATAAGAAAAAAATAAGCACAAAAAATAAAAATTCTAAGAAAAACTTGGGTTGCCTCCCAGTAGTGCTAAGTTTTACGTCTTCAGCCAGACACAGCTATTAATTTTTACAAGGCAACTGGGACACTACAAGTAATTGTTCATCAGGAAAAGATTCAGTTATGGGCAATGATTCATCAGTAAAATCAACTATTAACCTAGATAAGTGGTCGGCTACAACATTTTCGGAACCTTTCTTATCCCGAATTTCAATATCAAATTCCTGTAGCAATAATATCCATCAGACAAGACGAGGTTTAGCATCTTTTTTAGATAAAAGATACTTCAATGCAGCATGATCCGAATAGATATAGACCTTTGATCCCAATAAGTAAGACCGAAACTTATCTAGAGCAAAGACTACTGCCAGCAACTCTTTTTCAGTTGTAGAATAATTAAGTTGAGCATCATTTAATGTTTTACTGGCATAGTAAATCACATGGGGAAGTTTATTAATTCGCTGCCCCAACACAGCAGCAATAGCATAATCAGAGGCATCGCACATTATCTCAAAAGGTAGGCTCCAATCTGGTGGCCGAATAATAGGTGCAGATGTTAACTCTGATTTGAGTTTCTGAAAGGCATTATTGCAAGCATCATCAAAGACAAATTGTGTATCTTTTGCAAGAAGATTACACAAAGGCCTTGAAATTTTACTAAAGTCTTTAATGAATCTTCTGTAAAATCCAGCATGGCCTAAAAATGATCTGATTTCTTTCACAGTTCGTGGTGGTGGAAGATGTGAAATCAAATCAACTTTAGCTTTATCAACTTCAATGCCTTTATTAGATATAATATGCCCAAGAACAATTCCTTTTTGAACCATAAAATGACATTTCTCCCAGTTAAGCACCAGATTCTTCTCTTTACACTCACTAACACTAAAGATAGATGGTGCAGGCATTCATCGAAATTAGACCCAAAGACAGAAAAATCGTCCATGAATACCTCTAAAAATCGCTCTACCATATCAGAGAAAATGCTCAACATACACCTTTGAAAGGTAGCAGGTGTATTGCATAGCCCAAAGGGCATGCGATGGTAGGCAAAGGTACCAAAAGGACACGTGAACCCTATAACCGTCATTGGATTGGCTCTTCCGCGTAAATCGGGTCTTGGAAATTTGGGGCGTGACAGTGAGTGGGAGAGAACCCTCTGGAGGGACGTTCAGGAATCCTCATAGGTGGCGGGGAGGGGGTCCTTGGGGGTGCGGCGGTATTCAACGGAGACGACAAAGACGCTGGCCTTGGCGCAGAGGGCATTGAGGAAGGTGGTGTAGGTTTGGGAGACAGACGTCTCAATGACAAACCCGTCGCCGTGATAATAGACGAGCACATGCAACTTCTTATCGTTTATCTCATTGCCCTGGGCTGATCTGGGGAGGAAGAGGTGGGTGGAGAGGCTAGGGAGGAAAGGAACGTCCTTGGAGCAGACGCTAGTTTGGGGGTCATCACTGGTGGGGACGAGGGCGGTGCCGAGGATACGCTCGATGCGGTTGGACTTGTAGACGCGGCAGAAAGGAGGGAAGTTGTGGATGAGTTGGTTGTCCTCTGTTATTGTTGAAATTTGACTTGAAATTAAACAAAATAGTTAAAAATTAAAGCGATCGATCGGCAAAATGAGGCGATTGATTGTGTAACGATCGACCGTGATGAATCGATTGATCGTAGTTATTGGAATTTTAGGATTTGTGCACTGCGATAAAACGATCGATCGTAATTTCAGGCTAAATTAAGCAATCGATCGGCTTATAACATGATCGATCAGTTATACGATTACAGCGAGAAAATGACCGTTTCTCTGTGGAAAATTGCGTCTCTTCTTCTAGAATAAGTCTAACAGAGCTCTTCTATATAAATAGAACGATTTTTTTATAGAAAAGGGTAACAGAAACGACATAAAAACATTCTCCTTCAATCTTAATTCATCATCCATCATTGAGCAATAAATTCTCCTCTGATCAAGATCCAGTCAGTTTGATTTGAAGTGCACCTTTAAATTGACGGTGTGGTTCGTTGTATCTCGGGAACGGAACACTATTAATTGCCTGTGCACGGAGGGTGGCGTATCTATTTCAAGGACAACGCATAGCGTGCCTCGAACATGGTTCTAATTCTTATACTCTTTCTGGTATTTTATATGTTTATTTGTCAATTGTATGTGAATAATTTGGTAGTATTTTAGCCCTCTTTTATGTGACAATCTCAACAGTTACTGTTGTAGCTGGAGCATCCATCTCTGCAACCAACTAGTGTGAACTGAGGAAGGAGAAAGATGAATGAAATAGGTGGTGATGTTGTGCTTGTCGTTTTCAGCTTTAAGAAGGAAAGGATAGGCAAGGGGAGGGAGAGGGGTCACCGATGGGCCGACCTACCAGATCGAACTGGGTGGCCCGACCCGGTCATCAAATCGGGTCAACGGCCAAACCGGGTTTTAAAACCCTAGACAGTTGGCATCGCAAAGGCAAGAACAATAGAACTAAGGACTGAATGTTCTGCTATATTTTCATTTAACCACTTATTGAAGGGACTAGGGTTTGCTTAGGGGCCGTTTGGGGCGTGATTATTGTAAAAATATCCAGACTGGATATTGGATATATACTGTAGCATCCATGTGGATTTTTACATCCTGAGGTGTTTCAGCTGGATATATAAAATATCCAGATGCTACAGTGTAGCAAAACATCCCATCTGGATGTTTTGTTTTTAATCACACCCCAAACTGCCCCTTAGTAACAATTTTCTGGAGTGAGAAAGCTAAATTTTAGGGAAGAAGCAGTGGGGAAGAATCATGATGTTTGGTTGGGAAGAATCAGCTTTTAGAGAAAAATTTAGGGCCTAATGACATATTTTATAAATAAACATGGAAGGTAGAGGCATATAATAAAAAAACACATTTTTAATCATAAAACACGTTTTTCCTATTATGTGCCTATATCTTATTTACAAAATTACAAAAAAATATCATAAGTAAAAGTCAATGAAACTGAGAATCATTTCTTTTGGGAAATCTCATTTTGGAGAAGTCAGAGTCTCTATGTAGCTGCTACCAAACAGGCCCTAAGGGTGCGTTTGGGCAAGAGAAGTGCTTCTCTTGCAGTTGAGCGAAAGCGGAAGATGGCTACAAGAGAAGTGTGGATGGGAGTTTTACGAAGGGAAACGGGCTTCAAATGAAGCCGCTTCATTTGCCCAAACCAATAATTCAATATTCAAAACAACCTTCTTTCTATATTCCACAATTCAACACCTACTCTCCCTACACCTAACATATGCTGCAGTCCATCTTAAAATGAACAGGAAGGCGAAATCACTACTAAATAATGGAAAATAAAATATATAACGTGAGTTTGCATTTAGGATTAAATCTTGGACAAACATTCAAACTTTTAATATCAGTCCAGCAAATTAGACAAAAACGACCAAAGTGCATGGTGATCATCCAATCAGCAAAAATCATGGAACGCAAAAGGTTGTGCACTATGAATTCAGATACACTTAGGTTAGTTGGTTGGACAATGTCTTCTGTTGAAGCCCTCTTTGGTCTTGCAGCAACCTCCAATTCGATAAATATGCACCCGAAATGTTGATATGTCCCGCAGTTCAAATATGAAAGTGTCTCCCTCTTTAGGATTGTTCCCTCTAGAAAATGCAAGAAAACCTTGAGAAAAACGGACCATTCCTTCCACCCAGCCTTTGAAAAAGGTTCCCAGTTTTTGCCTTGTGGATCTTGGAGAATAAACTTGCTTGTTTTTTTCAAAAGGTAGCGAAGAAAGTCTTTGGGGATACGCTGCCCAAGCAACGGATTATGCACGGTGGGCACAAAGCTTAGTTGTAGAAACTCCAGCGCAGAAAAAGCTTGCACAAACAAGGTGCAGTAAATAAAATAATGACCTGAACACTAATAACCATCATAGCCAAGGCATTTTCCTTTTCAAAGGGTTGCAATCCTATCTAATGAGGACCATTAATACTCCAATTATTAAGAACTGATTATAAGCTTTTTTTTTAGTTGACATTTAGAGTAGAACAGATGGAAGAGCAACAAACTATATGGAAGAGTAAAAGTGTAGCTGACACATAAAAACTCATTATCACATAGGGCCACACGATGTGATACTTCGATATGCATATTCTAAAGAAGAGAAGCATGGAGCTAAATGAGTCAGGGCCAATGCTAGCTTCCCCTTTTCCACGTGAAGTTGGTTCATGGAGCTTTTGCTTGGATCTCGTTCCGAGCATCGGAGCAGAAGACTCATATTGACCTGACATTGTTCCATGATATAAGTCTCAAATTTAGAAAAGACAAAGAAGAAATCATATGATGTTCAAAACCATTAACCTGGTTCAACTTTGGCGCGGCGCCCTTGAGCTTTTTGGACTTCTGAGAGTGACACGGATCAAAATCTTTCTTGATTTCTTTTATCTCATGACTTTTTACTGTTAATTTCTTATGTTCTATGTCTTCCCCAACTGGATAGATATAGACCTGAAAGGTTAGTACATCTAACATTTCAAGTATGCACGTGTCTCCCAATTTGAGATTAGTCCCTCTGAAAAATGCAGTCCAACCCCGAGAAAAAGAAATTTTGTCCCCACGAGTAATAGACAATTCCCACTTCTTGCCATAGGGGTCATGAATAATGAACTTGTTCTTGTTTTTGGGAACGTAACCATGGAAGTCCTTGGGGATATGCTGCTCAAGTATAATATGGCATGAGGTCAGCACAGTCAGCTTGTAAAAACAAAGTGCAGTAAAAGAAATTAAAAAGTGAATTAAGAAGAACATAAACAAAATTAATAACTATGAGCATAAAGACATTTTTCTCTACGGATTAATGATCCCATATTGTGACACCATCTACCGTGAAGGAGCATACAAACATCTAACATTTTTTCGTAAATGTGCATGTTCATTGCTATGAGATGCCAGAAGACCAAACACCCAGGATGCTACAATAAATACTTTAGAAGAAATGAAAATGTAACAAAGTGCAGGAAAACAGATATGTATAGCTGAAAAAAGCAACCTTACCATAGCAAATGGCTTCATTACAGAATTCTTCTGTATGCATTTTATAAAAAAGGAAATTTGGATGTATATGAGTCCGGGCTATGGCAAACGTTTGCTTTAACCCTTGAAATGGCTTGGGGGCATTCTAGCCTGCTCTCTGTTTTAATTTTTCTTGCAGGAGGCTCATGTTGATCTAAAGTAGAGGACATATTCGTTAGTCATATAACAAGCATTTACATCAACACAAAACAGCAGATTAAACCATTGTTCAATAAAATTAACCTGGTTCAAATTGCGCCCTGCTGCGCTTCTTGGATTTTGCAGAGTGATCTTCCTTGATTTTTTTTCTCACAACT
This sequence comes from Houttuynia cordata, assembly GCA_039654745.1. Taxonomy (NCBI): domain Eukaryota; kingdom Viridiplantae; phylum Streptophyta; class Magnoliopsida; order Piperales; family Saururaceae; genus Houttuynia; species Houttuynia cordata. The sequence continues at coordinate 5,525,336 of CM077512.1, forward strand.
CTTCTCCCTCTTGCTTCATAAGCAGACTCCTGAGGGTACTTGGTCCTAAAGGTATCTTCTCTCTCACAAGCAGTTCTATCGAAAATCAGGACAGAGAAATGCATGCTTCCTTCGTATCTAAACACGAGAAGATCATGCTCCCAACCAGTCCTAAATTCAATGTGATTGCAGCTATCTTTACTCATATCTTCCCGCCACTGCCATCCACCTGGGCCTTCTAAAATGGCTCTGCTACATGCTTCCTTTGATATGTGCTTGGTCAAGGTGGGATCCGCTGCAATGGTCAGCCATAGGCCCATAGAAGCACACAAAATATAGAAGGATTCGTAGTTTGTATAACATCATCTTTTAATTTCACTGAATAGGTACAAATCATTTTATAATACTTAAATCATCATAGAAAATCAACATAAAGACTTCTATAAAAAGACATTAAAGGAGAACTAAAGCTATTGGAGATGATTGATGAATAGTCTTAAACAGAAATAACTCCTGTTCATGCAGGCGATGATCTTTCACAAATGCCTTCCAACATGCATCAAAATAATTGTCATTGCAGCTCCCCTTACTCACATGCACCCGCCACTGACCTCCACCAGGGCCCTTTAAGATAGCTTCATCAGATGCTTCCTTTGAGATATGCTTGGTGAAAGCCAGTGGGATCCGCTGCAAAGGTCAGGCAATAGGAGCACACAAAATAAAGAACGATTAATTGCTTTACTACAATCACTTTTAATTGCACTAAATGAGTATAAATCAAGTTGTACATGAAGTCATGATTAAGAGAGAAAAAAATAACTCCTAAAAAAACACATGCAAAGAGAACCAGAGGATGGATGAAGATCCTTGGAGAGAATATATGTAAACAAGTTTGCCACGAACCCAATTAAGAGAGAGCCTGTTATTATGATGACTTACAGAATAACGCACAATGATGTCCTCATTTTACATTCGTTCTTTTTTTGACATACTCATTATGCATTGTTCTTTTGTTTGTTGATATACTCATTAAGTCATTACGCATTCACTAACATTGCAAGTAGTTTTTTAAGATGCAACCAAAACTAGTCAACCAACATAAAAAAAAAACACAAAATATAAGATGTTGACAAAAATTTTGAAGAAGAAAGCTGTAACACTTTTAGTTGACAGACTTCAACCAAAAGAAAACGGAAAACAGACAAGTAAAGGAGCAGTCAGATATTAGTAAAAAAAGAAGGGAAAAGCTTACAAGCCGGAGAGAGAAATCGCCCAGCAAGATTTTGAAGAAGTGATGCTTCCTTGTCCTGACTCTTCTCTGAGCTCCCCTCACCATTGTTCCAACTTGGCCTTCCCAGTATAGGAAAGCCGAGGAAGTAAAGAATTCTTTCTGGTGTTTCCGGCCCGCTTTTGCTTTATGTCGATGTGACACGAGAGAAGAAAGTAGTTGTAGAAAGTTGTGTTTGTTTTCAGGGCAAAAAAACAGCATAATTGTTACTCGTAGAAAGTTCTTTTAGGCAATGTGTAATCGTACAAGGTTTGGCAGAACAAGAGACGATCATCTTTATTGCCATTAACAGCTTGCCTTTCTTTCTTTGGTATATTAAATTGGAGTACAGCCGAAACTGTAATAGAGCATCAAACAGAAAGTACAAGCTAACAGAATACAGAACTCTTTAACTCCACAATGAAATAAAATAAGCATCCTTGCACTTCAACTCCACTGGCTTGGAAAATCAGTATTCCTGATAAAATAAAGGCTCGGCAAAAGCGTGAAGATACAATCCATGATAATAGATGTATAATTAGGATTGACAAAGCACAAATGCTATCAGATTTACACCAACCCGTAGCCGGAAATAAAAAAAACGTACAACCCAATACTGTATTTTACTTCTTCCAAAATTTCAGGAGGAAAGAGGCTTACATCTCGCATAACAGTGGGATCCAGAAAAACTTTCCCACCCTACAAATGCTTTTTCCGTAAAAAATAATGATTAGTGTTACATATATATGACCAAAATAACAAACAATCTCTCTTCAACAAACAGCTATTGATGATCCAGATGGAAGACTCCCTGTTTTGTATGAATAACTGAACCAGAAAGAACCGTGCACCAACACCTGCTGCAATCTCATTATATGAATCCTCTTGAGCATTATGAGTCCAAGTAAAACGAGTTCCCATAGCTTTTGTTGGTTCAGATGTAATTAAATGAAAGTTAACCGTTTGGCCAAATTCTAAAATAAAATGAATTATGTACCAGCACATGCTAGGGTTCCATTAGCCGCAATCCTCTCCTTATTTTCAATCCTGAGGTAGAGTGGAATCCTAATACCCTGCTCCCTTAGTCGATTCACCATGTCATTAAGCCACTCAAAAGTGAGCTTTGATTGAGCATTAAGCTCTTCTCTCACTTGTGGACATAATCTGAACCAATCTCCCAACATTTTGTGCACATGAGAACGGACCATTCTCCAAGGAACCGGGTATCTCTCACATAGCTTCAAATACTCTGCAACCAAATCAGTCTGATCCAGTCCGCTATCTATGTAGCTCTCTTCATCAGCCTTCCTCCACTCAACAGTAGAATAACCAGCAAATAGAGCTGGATTCTCAAGAAGAGACTCAGCTGAAAGAACCCCCTCAACACCAGTCGCCTCCATACAGCTATGAACGTCACCCATGTGGCGGATATTCCCATTAGCAAGAACAGGAATGGATACAGCATTTCGCACAACCTTTATAGCATCCCAATCAGCTCGAAACTTTTTGCCATCTTTTTCATCTCTAGTCCGGCCGTGGACGGCCAACAGAGAGCAACCGGCTTCTTCTAGCATTTTAGCGTATTGAATGGTGTCTTCAAGTTTTGGAAACAGCCGGATTTTGCAAGATACTGGAACATGTAGATTTGTGGCAAGTTTTTGAACAAGTGATTTAACAAGGGGCAGATTGTCCATAAGAAATGCTCCATAATTACCTCGCCTAGCAATCCGTTGGGGGCACCTGTACAAAAGAGTTATGCAAAATGCAGAGGTTAGAAATTGATTGTGCTGAATTCACACCTTAGAATGCTAATAAAAGACATGATCTCAGGTCAAACGCGACTGAAAACCATAATATGCTTTTAAGTACTGCACGCATTCTTTCCAACGCCAATGTAGTCGCTAAAGCGTATATTTCAAATTAAGACTACACTTTGTAGTATATAATCCTATCAGATGCTTAAAGGTTGTTAGTAAACAGCAAAAAGATATTCAGTTTGTGGCTCTTGGCAGAATAACACCAAGGTAACAATGTTATTTGCGCTGTGATGTACAAAACTAAAGAAAAAACAATGTTATTCAACTCACATGCTGTTACTTATGCTTAATTCTCTAGATCCTAGAATAATAGTGGTGGCATATATCTACACGATGTCCTGATAGCGGCGAACAAAAGGAGATGGAGAGGATTGCGACTAAAGGGAGGAAGGGCCAACGGTGCCCTATGGCAACTGCGGCAGCGGCAATGGCGCGATGGTGGATCGAGGTGGCCGCTCGGGTGACAGAGCGGCCTTCGGGAGAGGAGACCAAAGAGGCGAGGCAACCGAACAGCGCCGTGGCAACCTGGGCTCAATCCGGTGGAGGGTCACCGCAACGAAAAAGGCAGCAGGGGCACAACGAAGGTAGGAGGTCCAATCGGCGAAGAGGAAGACGGCAGCAAGCGACCATCTGATCGGCAGAAGGAGCAGCAACGTATTGTCCGTCGGCGAATCGGGTGGAGGCAGTAGAATATGAAGCGAATCATCATCGATGGACTTCAGGATTCCCAACTGGTGGCGTCGTGGTGGTTGTGGTCACCAGACGCAACTGTAACAGGAAAGGTGCAATCTTTGGCACCGGAAGAGAACTTGTGGACATCGAAGAGAGAAGAAACACAACTGTCAAGAATGATCACGGGCCATGAAGGGCAGGGCTCGAGCTAAGAGTCAGGAGACACTTCCAAGTTTTGGGATTCGATGCAAGGCTCTTCTGTGTAAGGAAAAATCACCCTTTGTGGCACGATCTCGTGTACCATTGTAGCCGAGGAGTCGTCTGCATATGACTGATGGACCGGCACAATCACATCTAACGACTGAAGGACAAGAGATAGAGCCTCTTCGTCTTGTTCAGATGGCTCTTGGTCATGGGTGGTCAGCACGGACACTGCACTAGATGGCTGATGCACGTGAAGCACTTGAAGCGTTGGGATGGGGAATTAGTGACAGCCGATGGTATGCGAGAGCATAGGCGTGAGAGGTAAGTGTTGATGTTAGCATGCTGGCGGACAACCACATCAAATTTGGGATTCAAATTAATTCAGCGGTGGAGTATGAAATCCAAAGTGGGAGGGGAATGAACGGGGTGCAGGTTGTTTGATGGGCCACCAAGTTGATAGCGGACAGAAGGAGATAGAGGGCGGTAGGGCATCTTCTGGAATCACCACAAGAAGTTCCCAGGCATCGGCACCTAGGCGCTCAGCTTCTTCACCGAACGGAGAGTTTCACCAAAGAAACAAGGTAATTGACTGACTTTTCATTGATAATCATGCCTTTAAATAGACTTACAGTATGTTTGTGAAAAGGAAAGTTACAAGCCAATCAAGGACCTAGACCTACCCTAATTAAAAATGGGATAAAAATCTTCTCTCCTAAATAAAGTAACATGCTTAAACAAGGACTTAATTAAAAAATAATTCTAATTATACTAGGATTCTACTAAAATAGAAAATTACTAAATAAAGGTAAACTCTTAGATGTCCGCAGCATGTTCTCTATAGGTGTACCAGCATATACACAATTAAAAGACAGTTATCTCGACTTGAATTGCACATTAGTACAAACATGTGTGATGTGCAACAGCCATCCAATTCCTCACCTGAATTCCTTTGAACTCATTATATCCTCCTATACAGGAATGATATATATATATATATATATATTCAATTACGCACTGATTGCCCTGAAGAGCAGGACTTACACGCCTATACCGAAATCGCCTACTGATTATCATGCCTCTATCAAAATTAACCAAAAAGTAGACAAACCATTACCCCAAATTTATATCCACGTAATCACAATATGCTTCCACCCTCCGCGCAGCTTCCAGCAATACATCAGGATCATTCGCGCAAAACTGCACAAACAACGGCCGATCTTCCTGCAAAACATCATCACATTCAAATCACTACTCAAAAACACAATTCCGCAAATCGAACAACAACTTTCAAGCTCTGCCTCCAACATTTCACAGAATTAACAACACATTCTTTTGGTGCAATTGGAGCATAAAGCAAGCAACTTTCGAATACCTTACAGGTGGTAAATTCGAGGGAGCGGTACTTCTCGTTCTCGGAGAAGATGCGGGAGTGGAGCATGGGCGTGTAGGCGGCCTGGGCGCCGTACTTGCGGCAGAGCATGCGAAAGGGGAGCTCCGAGTTGTCCACCATGGGCGCCACCATCAGCCTCGGCGCCCCCAGCCGCTTCCAGTACTCCCACGCCCGCTCCGCGTGGGAGCCAACGCCGCCGCTCAAAAGCCCCACCGTTGGCGGCGGAAGCTCCGATCCGGTCTCCTCCTCGCCGCCGTTTTCGCCGGGGGCGGAGGCGCACAAGCATTCGTCCAGATCCAGCGATCCGTTAGCCATGGCGGCGGCGGAGGAGGAGAAATTAGGGTTAGGGACGAGAGATTGGGGATTCCGGTGCGAGTTTCGGTGGCGAAAGGCGGCGCGCCAGAGATGCATGTAAGCGCGGCTCGCTCGCGCGCGCTACGAGGCAGACGATACAAGAGGATTTGTAGGGGAATGGGTCGGGTCGAGTCCAAGTAAACATTGACCCGCTTATGGATTTTCTTTTTCTTGCTAAAGAAAAAAAAGCTAAAAGTTTGAAATCACATTTTCACCATTTTTGTTTTCCTAGTCCTAACTTTACTATTTGAGTCTTTTGGTCATCATTCACTAGGTGCTTTTGAGCCGCCGGATTTTGATCGCGCTGTGGGCTTTAGTATAGCGGCATGTCGATTTGGATCATGCTATGTACCACTTGAATTTTTTTTTTTAATATGCAACCTAGTGCATGTTTAGTATTCATTGCTATATTTATTTCTCTTTGATATATTCTATGATTAATCTTATTGCCATTTATTAATTATAAGGGCTGATCGTATGCCTCACATTAGGTTTCATCCCTCTATTCGCATTAGGCTCATCATCATAATGGTTGCACAATGCACAAGAGTGCATGCATTTTATTGTATTTTAACTAATGTTTTTTTGCATAGAAGACTTAGTCTATGGTATAATGCAAACTAAGCTCTCTATAGTAGAGGATTATGACCTTAGATTTAAAGTACGCGAATTTGGCAATTGCAATATGGCTACCACAAAGCAGCTTTTCGCCTAACTCTCCTCAAGATGGTGACAATTTGCAAAGAGAAATCCGTTTCTGCCGTATCAAAGCGGTTGCCAAACACGCCCTAAAACTTGCTTAAATTTTGCACTTCCCTCTATTTATCACCAACATATATTCTTTTTTGGGGGAATTTATATAATAAATCGTAAAAAAAATTATGAAAATGACATACAATAGCAAATATTTGCAAAATAGGGTATCTGACAAGCCACGCGGGCGCTTGCGTGGCTTTTTTTTTAAAATCAAACCAAAAGGTGTCAGTTGAACCAACGCCTCTCGGTTAAAAGAGAGAACCGATGCCTTTTACTGCCTTATGATTTTCCGTCCCATTTTAAATAGGCAGTCACTTCAATGATAGATATCTTTTTAATTTCTAAACCATTTTTTTCATTCTTTTTTATTTTTAGTGATCTTTCTAGTCATTATGATATCACAAAGATGTTGAGCCATCACATACCATTTATAGTAGTTTTTGTAGTATTTTTTTGATAAATAGCATGTATGGATCAACATCTTTATGATATCATTATGACCAGAAAGATCACTAAAAATAAGGAAGAATGAAAAAAATGGGAGAAAATGGATGAAAAATGAGAGAGATATGTATGATTGAAATTTGTCCCACTAAAATAAATTTGTCCCATTTTAAAGGGGTGATAACTTCAATGATGCATATCTCTCTCATTATTTATCCATTTTCGCCCATTTTTTTCATTCTTTCTTATTTTTAGTGGTCTTTCTCGTCATAATGATATCGCGAAGATGTTGATCTATCGCATGCTATTTATTGAAAAAAATACTACAAAAACTACTATAAATGGTATGTGATGGCGCAACATTTTTGTGATATCATAATGACTAGAAAGAGAACTAAAAATAAAGAAAAATAAAAAAATGGGCGAAAATGGGTTAGAAATGAGAGAGATATATGTAGTTGAAGTGACTACCTATTTAAAATGGGACGAAAAATTATAAGGTAATAAAAGGCGTCGGTTCTCTCTTTTAACCGAGAGGCATCGCGCCATGCGGGTTTGGTTTTTAAAAAAAAAGCCATGCACGTGCACGCGCCCGCGGCTTGTCAGATACCTTATTTTGTAAATATTTGTTATAGTGTGTCATTTTCATAATTTTTTTGATGATTTATAATGTTATTTTCCCTTTTTTTTCACCAACATATACATTCACTATCTAAATAAATAACAAAAAAAAAGTGGGGAGGATCATGCTCTTGTGAGTCCGTCTGTTGCTGGACTACACGGACACTTGACCAGCGCTGATTGCTGAGATCAGTTCCACGTGCAGGCCAAATTGACACGACCATTATTGACTTCAAAGAAGCAGCAGCAGTCCATCTTGCCAGATTACCGCCCAGGAATCGCCAATTCCAGTTTTCAGCAAAGCTCGGCTTTGTGGAATCTCTTTGCTTGGAAGATGGCCACTGATTTCAAATCAATCCCAGTTATAGGTAATACTACTATATGCCTTGTGCACTCTGTCTAATCTATATCTTCCTCTCTAAACTTGGTTGTGGATTGGATCATTTGAATTCTCTGCATGGGCGTCATTTATGGGTTAATTTTGGGGAGTTCTGATCTGGATTTTGTAGTTTTTTACATATTTTTGCTGCCCATGATGGATGAATGTTCTGATATATCATCTGTGTCTCTTGTGAGGCTCTATGGTAGGAGCTGAGTCCAGTTTGAAACAATGATGATGATTGTGGTGGAGTTGAGTTGGTTGATACTTTTAACTGGTTTATTCAATTTAATCTTATATGTCCTTGTTCTACGGAGCTTCTTTCTAGTCACATGTTATTTGACTTATGCAGGTCAAAATAGTCAAGGGAGTGAACTTGAATTAGCCATTTTAGATCCTATTTAGTCCATGGAGTGAACATGTTATTTGACTTATGCAGATCAAAATACGTGAAAGAGGGATTTATGAATGAAGTTTCTTTTTTCTCTCTTGGTTGTAAATTGAACCATTTGCGAGAAACTGAGAGATGAATCCCGTTTGAAATACTTATGATGGTTGAGTTGGAGGCAACAGTTGGTTGAAACTTTTAACTGATTATTGATCTTAATTTTATGTGATCTCTTTCTAGTTGTTTGTCACATGTTATTTACTAGTGTTCGTCAAAATGGGGGAAGGAATTGAACATGAATTAACCATTTCAGATCCTATAAGATGTTAACCAAAAAGCAAGTAGAAGTGACTGATGAATGATTAGCTAGGACATAACATTGGAATCAACCAATTGATAAGCTATGAAATACCTTTTAGAGTTGGTATGTACATGTGTGAGAAAAATGTTGGAAGCACTGTAAGGAGACAAAACCTTGAAATCTGTAATATGACAGACTTCTACAGCTTACTATTCGCAAGAAAATAGCACATGCGAAATGGAATGGATTATAAGTCTTTTAGAGTTTTTATTTTTTTGGAGAAAAATGTTGTGAAAAAATACATTTTAGACACCCTGTTTGAGGAAAATGGACCTCAAAGGGGGAGAATGACAGACAGTAATTTATGTTTCTAACTGAATAGTTTGTACTATGGGGGATGGTGATGTTTATGTACAGTATTTTTCTTCCTTCTTTTGAGTGGGCCCTAACCTACCTTAGTGGACGTTATTTCATCTCTCCCACTCGTGGCATAAAACGATTTGCCTCCTATCTTTTTACAACAAAATATTAAATTTATGACAAGAAAGTTGAAAGCACATACTTTATTTCAGTTAATTCCCTCAGTTATCTGCCTCGGTACAGATATCGGATATCTATTGGACAAATGTGACGATTCGAAAATGGCTGGAGACGAAGGTGTTGTTGAAGTAGTTAGACTGTTAGATCAAGCTTGTAGAGAAACTGGATTCTTTTATGTGGTATGACAGGCGTATTGAGTTTTTTTCCTACATCATACAGTTGCTATGCTTCCAACTGCTGTTGTGATAAATCTTTCCAACCTTTGTGCCACTTCTTTTGTCTTTGTTTTTCCAGAAGGGTCATGGAATTCCTGATTTCCTCATTAAAGAAGTGAGAGACATGACACGGATTTTTTTCCATCTCCCATATGAGGAAAAACTTATGATCAAAATGTCTGCAAAGACAGTATACAGGTTTTCATGTGAACTTATTTTTCTTAAACAATGTGCTTTTCTGAATGCTGCTCCTTTATGCTGTTGTTGTTGTTCTTGCTGTGACTCTAATTTTATATGCCACTATCAGAGGATACCAGAGAATAGGAGAAAATATAACCCTTGGTAAACCTGATATGCATGAGGCTATTGATGTAAGAGTGATGCTAATTCTCTATTCTTCTTCTTTTTTTTTCTCAATTATCTTTGTAATTGCTGCATTAATTTTGTCTGAATGTATTTTTTTCTTTGTGGTCTTAGGCCTACCGGGAAGTGCAACCTGAGGCTTATGGCAATCTTGGTACACCTTTTGAAGGAACAAATATGTGGTAAGAAGTTCTATGTATTGTCATTTATAAATTAAATATAAACTTTGTGAGTTCTTGGTCTTGGAAAAATAATGGGGTCAAAATTTCCTTGTGCATTAGTGTGTTCATGCTTTGCCTACAGCTATTGTATCAATGGCTTTTTTTTGTTCATAACCATGCATTTTAATCAATGTATTGGGCTTCTATCAGTGTTATACTGATTTACCCTTGTCATGCCTGGTCTTGAGGTCTTTTTTTCTTGATTTTTTTTAACTTGTGGTTTTTGAACTTTGAGATTGTGTTATGAGAGCTTGCTGTCAGCTAACGAGGTGGATATGATTGTATAATAAAAACAACTAGGTGGATAGGAGCTTCATTAATCTATATTCTTGGATGATATATCTACTTATAATGGAGTTTCTAATGCAGGCCGGATAACCCTGCAAATTTTAGGGCGCGGATGGAAGAGTACATCATCCTTTTGACAGGCATGTAGTTGTGGCAAGTTTCATATGACAACCTTCTTAAGTTCACTGATGTAACAAAAATTGTGGACAAATGTGTTGTTTGTTGTTTGTAGAATCATAATTTAGTGACAAAATTTAGGGCACTGTGTTATGAGAGCTTGTAGATCTTGCAAGAAAGATCATGCGAGGAGGTGCTTTAGCATTGGGTGGCCCACCAGATGCTTTTGAAGGTGAAAGAGCAGGGGACCCATTTTGGGTGTTCCGTTTGATTGGTTATCCTGCCTGCACCAATTCAAAGGACGTCGAAGTGGCTGCTGGATGGTAATGCAGTTCATTATTTTGTAACACACGTAGAGTAGTTTAACGTGTGCTTATGTTGGATGTTAAAGCAGTTTTGTATTTTGTACTATAGATAGTTTATTTTAACTTCTGTGAGATTAGTTTGGGTCTTACAGTGTGTTGTTTTCTTTTCCTTCCTCTTTACACTGTTGCTGAATGCATTGAGTGGCACTCACACAGATTATGGTAAGCTGACATACCAGGTGTGTTTTTAGTCTTCAGATCATTGTAAGAACCTTACTATTCTTATCTTGGATATATTCTAGTTTGTGCAATTATTTGTGATAACTTCCCTTGATAATTAGGCCGCCGTTATGATACCCTTTCGTTATGTTGGTCTCGTCATACCTTTAAGATAAACATATCAAAAACTTTCCGCCTGAGCATTCTGTCTATACTAGAGACAGATAGTAATACAACTTTTTATGTTGTAAAAGTTGGAAATGCACCTTATGTGCAGAACTTTCATATAGGATTGCACTTTTTCAGATAGGCCTTTCAAGTGGGAGTACAAATAGTTATGTTGCTTCAATTTTTTTATCTTCATTATTTTTTAGCATGAGGGTGAAGATGGCTTGGGTATTTGAGAATAATCATGTCTTAGACTGATGCCATTTTAAATTCCATTTCTGCAATGGCTATTGGAAACAAAATGCTAGACAATGAGAACATAAAACTGATGCTCATTGAAGTGTTAACGTCTTTAAAGATCTGAATCAAGAACATAACTTCACTTTACCTTAGCGGTTTCGCATTGATAAAGGGAAGATACAACAAATTATATCCCCCAAGGAGGTGTATATATGCCCGACCCTGTGCATAGTTTTTTTGTTGTCACCGGTTTTTGTATCCTTTTCATATAGGTAAAACCTTACTTTTTAATTGCTGTCAAAATGTTAGGTCTTCTGACATTGGAATCAGGATGATGATATCTCTGCTCTTCAGGTACGCATACTTTTAACAGTTCCACTAAACTTTCCACTCAAACCTTTTTTATGTCCGCATTATCTATTCAGCATTACAAACCTCCAGCGATTGTTGCTATCATCATCATCACCACCTCCTCTACATTTTCTTTCACTGGACCCTGTAATCTAAATATTTGAATTCCATATACTCCTTACTTGTAGCTGTATTAACCTTCCTGTTAATACTTCCTCCATCCACCTTAACAGTTATGCTGGTTTCCTAATTAGGACTAACAAAGTGAGATGGAGGAGTATATTTAAATCTCAGTAGCTAGTTAGTTCTGGTTGTATTCAGCTTCTTGTGTAATTCAATATTTGCGACACCCTCCTCACACCATTCAGTGGAAGTCGATACTAATCTCTCTTGTATGCATGCTATGCCCCTTCACGATTTGATCGCCATGGTTCCCTAGCATCAGTTCATGACTTGACGTGAATGAACTCAAAATTCTCTAACTCTCTCTGCCTTTCTTCCGGGAACAAATTTCAACATGTCACAAAAGCGCTTTTGACATGACTGCATGGCATTTTTTGTCTTCTTCATGAATATATGACAATCAGATACTATTTTTAGTGTCAATAGTATAACTAGTATTGTTTATTTTCCTCAATGCAATATTTTTGCAGGTGAGAAACAGATCTGGTGAGTGGATATGGGCTGTTCCAATAGCGGGCACCTTCGTATGCAATATTGGCGACATGCTTAAGGTCAATGTTAATTTCAAGTCTACACCTAATGTGTTGAAAATTCTTAACTCCAAAATTCAAAGTGCAGATTTGGTCAAACGGGCTGTATGAACCTACCTTGCATCGAGTCATCAATAAGTCTCCAAAATATAGAATCTCCTTGCCATTCTTTTATGAGGTAAGCATACATTGTGGACACACACTCTTTTTTCCTTCTCTTCTCTTTGTTGAACACGATTTTATCTTTCTGTTGCATGTGCAGCTGAATTTTGATGCAGTTGTCGAGCCCTTGGATTTTTGTTTACAAAAGACTGGTAGAGTAAAAAAATATGACAGGGCTGTTTATGGGGAACACCTAGCTCGGAAGGTCACCACAAATTTTGTGATGTAAGAATGTCCATCGTCCTGGATTTCTTGTTTGGTATTTGAGAATCTCAGTATTATTTGGTATTTATCAGGAATATACTAGTACCATGTTGGACTATGTGATTATAGTCCTTCCTTAATTCCCTAGCACACAATTCAGTGACCCCCTTGGCATCTCATTTTACTTCATTAACCAGAACTCGTAAGTACTTGATAAATGTAGTTACACTTCTCTTAGGTAAAAAAAAAAAGGAATTTATTGTCCCCTACATACGAAGACACAGCCGCTCAGATCTTGTGAGTATTTAGGGGCCGTTTGGGGCGTGATTATTGCAAAAATATCCAGACTGGATATTGGATATATACTGTAGCATCCATGTGGATTTTTACATCCAGCTGAAACACCTCCTGAGGTGTATCAGCTGGATATATAAAATATCCCGATGCTACAGTGTAGTAAAACATCCCATCTAGATGTTTTGCTTTTAATCATTTCCAAACGGCCCCTTAGCGGCACGAAACATCCAGTGATCAAAATGGATGAAAGTAACTTCCTCAAATTACACTGTTCTTGGATACTTTGGGCTTCTTTTAATAGCCAGTAGTTTGGAAATCCTGATATACACTGGAAAAATTAAAGGTATCCACCATGAATGAAATTTACTGACTGGATTGGCTAGGTTAAGTTTCTGTTAGAGCTGCTGCTGTATGGCATAATCTTTCTTCAAGTCAATTGGAAGAAGCTTACGTCCACGAGACCTTTTGTCTTCTTCTTAGAAGTCTTACTCCGTCTGCTTGATTTGCAAGATAGCCATTTTGTTGATCGCCGAAGAGTTATTTTTCACGAACCAAACGGCCGGTGTTTCGGCCTGGTTAGTGAAAAATACGGAATGTTATGGATTTTTAACAAACCAAACGGCCCCTAAACATGGAAGCTACTAATGGAAATGTAATAATTAATTCATTTTCTTTATAGCGAGGAGTGTCTGAGTCCTTAAGACCCGATTAAAAGGACAGGACAACTGGCCTCATAGAGCACTGTTCCCTCTTCGAACTCAACACTAGAAGATTTACCTCGTGGCTAATGAGAGAAACAACATCAAATTCAAAGAGCTCACTTCCAAACAAAAAGCTAAAAGTTGTATCTACATACTCAAAAAGAGTGTGGAGCCTCAATTCCGCACGTCTCCTACACAGACAAAATTAAATTGCGTTACAAAATTGTAAGGCATCCACACCGGATGACTCCTAATACAATTGGTCTGAGCTGATCTAACTGAGCGTTATACATATACTGATATACATCTTCATTGAAGCCCCCACAGGCCACAGCACAGCATGGAACAAATCCTTTGTTATGTTACAACAAGTCAGCTGGAGTAAGCGTCTAAAATTGCACTGCCGTCGCCGGGCTTCTTTGTGACTTTTGTCCAAATTCTCAGCCATCTTTTCTTGGGTTTGTTTAGTATCCATCACATTTGTCAATTGTGTCACATATTACAAAGATATCTCTCTCCAGTTTCCAATGCCCATATCCCACAGGACATGCAGGCCCTTTCAAATCCAAAACAAAAAAAAATATTTCAAAGAAAGCGTATATACATACCTGCACCACTTGCCCTTTCCAATGTGGTGATAAAAACATAGATAAGATAGAATCAATAACCATCGACAAGAAATGCGGGAAGACTTAACTTCTTCAAAGAGATCAGACAGTTATAGATGCTGTGATGTTATGAAGAATTGTGATGCCAACATATGTGATCTGTCTGTCTGTCTGTCAAAGTGCCATCCATAACGTGGCCCCTCCTCTTCTCCCTCCCTCCCCATGCAAAACTGTACCAACACTGAAATTCGAATTGAAGGAACCACAAATGCATCATGTATATAGAGTGACTTGTTCTTCTTCTCTTTTCTTCTTTCTTTGTTTGTCAAATCTACCATTACTAAGCCTCCGTCCTCTTTCCATGCAAATTATCAGACTATAAAACAAATAAATAACGTTTGCGTTAAATAACAGTTGAGCTTTTGGAAAACGTAGTAATCTTAAATGGTTCGAAGTTAAAGGTATATATGTCCAATTATGTTCCACGTACCGCGCTTAATTGACACTTGCGCATATGGGAAGATGTTAGAAACAAATAACTAAGATTTCCGTTCTTTTGGGAAACTTGGTCATCTTACATGCATTACCTTCCATAAAACTAGTGCAAAGGTAATGGCAGAGGAGTGTCATGAGATGCATGGTCTTCGTTTTCACTATGCTGTTGGTAATTTACTGTAGAGTGTAGTCGAGTAATGAGATTAGCCATAATGGTTCCTCTGCAACTGCAAATGAGACGTGCTCGACCCTCGATTTCTGCCTTTCTGAATTGGCTCGCTTTCCACCACGCCCAGCATTTACTCCTCTTTTCTTCCCTCTGCTCTTCGACAGCCATTGACCATAAGGACAAAACAATAAAAAAGGAAACACAGAGAGAGGTTATTCAAAGATCCGATGGAGTGGAGGGATTTATGGAGGACTTTGGGAGGTCTCTTGAGCTGGGCCAGACCAGACCAAGGAGGTGGGTTTCGTCACTCTTTCTTGTTTGGAAGTGGTTCATGCCTTGAGTTTGCTTGAGCCTTAAAAAGGGTGCTGTTGGAGGCTACAGAGTACTTACCAAGTTTAGAGGTTCTTTTTGTGTGAAGATGACGAAGATGTCTGTGTTCTTAGCCGCGGCCATTGCTCTGACCCTTTTTGTTTTAACTACAAGCTCCACTACTGCATCTCTTTCAGGTACATTCCTGAGATTGCATATCTTTTTATCTCCATTTTATTTTTGATATGGGTAGTTTGAGCTTACCAGGTTGGAGCTGGCTTGCCTGTTTTTAGTGTTTGCTTTTGTAGCTTGAGGAGATTTTGGGTGTCTGTTTGCAATGTATGTATTGTGAGTACTGGGCGTCTGTTCCACTTCCCAGCTGTGATGGATGGTTTCAGATTTGGTTGGAAGAGCTAATGGAATGGATGTGACATTTTCCTCAATATTATATCGTATTCAACGATAATGAAATTATTCCTATAACAATAATAATGGCTTTATTTAGTTGACGAAAAAATAATGGCTTTATTTTTATTGAATATTGACAAGCATTTTACATACTTCCATTGCCTACCTGTTCATGCATGTCTTGTGCTTTCTACACTCATTGTTATTGAGTTTATAAATACGCATGACATTCAATATATCTTCTGGGAAAAGGACATCGCTTCTCTCATCAGTTCTTGGACTGTGCATCAAACTCTGTTTTCATTCATCTAGAACAAACCAGGGCAAGCTAATGAATGTACACCTTTCCCGTCCATCAAAAGAATAATAGAAATAAAATACAACTAGGGTTGCAGAAAGTTCACCTTTGGATACTAAAAATTTGTAATGGAATATAGGGTAAGAAGGATATGTACTAGTGATTAACAACACAAACTCATACATTTCTACCTGAAAAATTTTGAGAGCTTCTTGAATGTCAATCTTTTATTTGTTCTTTTTCATGAAAGGTGATAGAGAAATTTGTATAAGGGAAAGAAATGTTATCAAGTTTATCAAGTTCGAACCACATATTTGTATAAGAGGAAGAATGTTTTTTTTGTTAACGAGGGGTGTCCGTGTCCTTAGGACCCGACCAGAAAGGGCAAAGCAACCGACCTCTTAGAGTATCGTATTCAGCCGCCCATCCACCCGAGTGCATACAAGGCCTACCCATCATATGCAGTGAGTAAATCCGGATATAATTCTAGGTGGGTGGCCAATGGAGTGGGGGTTCGAACTCAGGACCTCCGCTGGCCGTTCTCGGCCATCACAACAACACTCCGTTGGTTTAAGTGAAAGAATATTCTCAAAGGAAATTAATTTAGCTTCCGTCGGATACTGTTTCTTGAAATCAGACTTTCTTTTTTTAACTCAACTCAATACTCTCTTACACGTGCAAGCACCCACCAAATCTTAGCACGTAGAAATAATATATAAGAGGAGACTCAACTCAGCAGAGATTGGCACATCAAGAATTAACTCCATGAAAAGATTAGCCTTCTTTTTATCTTTTTCAAATTTTAGGTGAAGAACACTATCTTATGTTTGTTAAAAAAAATTATGCCTAGAAATTTGACAAATTGCTATTCCTAATCCTTCGACCAGCCTTTCCTGCCCATGGAAGAACTTGGACAGTAATGACAACTAGCCGAAAGCTGAAGGTATAAAGTTCATTCCATTTTTGCAGTTAATTATCTTTTGTTCCTAGAGTTCATACAATGTGAAGCATTCTATTTCAGTAGTTCTTCAATTTGCAGAATGGCTATTATACTCAAAATGGCAATAGCGAGAAGGATGTTGCAGGGAAAATTAACTTGGAGGACTACCATCTCATTGACCCTTCTCCAAGCTCCAAAGCAGCTATAAAAACAGGACCCATTGAGCATGGAACTCCTCTCATGCCTTACATCCCACAGCCAACTCCCCCAAGTCACCCAAAACATGGGGGGTCACCATAGGTCACTCACGATGATCACCTTCTTCCTAATTAACTTGCAGTGTCTGAACTCAATCATATGGTACAATAAATAGGTCTCCAGCCTATTTCTAATGGTTGGAACCCCATGGCATGTGTTATTGAATAGTTATTTGTGTGGAACAGGTGGGATAATGTTTCATCTAATTTCGCCTATGCAATGTATATTTTATTTATTGTGTGAACCTTCTAAAAACCTTTTATGTGTTGTATGTAATATGTACTAACGCTCATGCTAGTCAATTATCAATCTTTTAGTTGCCTTGTCTTGTTTTATTTGTTGTATTAATTTTAAGAATATACTCCCTCCCTCCACTATTTCCTGTCTGCATTAAAAAATCATAGTGAATTAAAATCAGTTCATTTTGGTTTTCTAACGCCAACAGGTAAATTGGACAGAGGGAGTATTAATGTGCAAGCATATTAAATCTCCACATAAAAAGGCCTCGCTCAAAGGTGCCCATGAATATTAAAACATGCTCTCTCTCGCTCGCTCTTTCTTTCATAAGTGTTATGAGACAATCTTCATGGCGAAATCATGGATGAAGTTCTCAACTACCTAAATACCTATCATTTCCATAAGTATTGACTTGTCTCCCAACAGTGCAAATGTATTAGTATTATAAGATCAATGTTTATATAATGCAGCACAAAATCTCTTTTGCAACACACAAGTCACAATCAGTCTTTGGTTATTGCAGTTATGATTTTGGTTAGCTCAGACGACACAACTAATTAACTGCCACAACCTTAAAAATCAGCTCTCGAAGTCAAGGCAGCTACATCCACAAGTATCATATGATGATGGTCACATAGGAGAGCAAGTAGTTGAGTTAGTTATATGTCACGCTAGCTATTCTATTTTACTACTCCCTCTGGTCTTTTTTAATAGATGCAATTGATTTTCAAAATGAACTAAAATTAGTCCACGATTGCATCTATTGAAAAATACCGGAGGGAGTAGTCATTTATTGGCCAAGAAGATCAGTAGCTAGCAGCTACTCGCTAAGGAATTGCCAGTGTTTGAAAAACCTGCCTGGCCACCAACTCGGATTAGTGGCCGGGTCAAGTTTTCCCCATTCGACCGGGCATAAACCTGGTTCGAAACAGAAGTGATGACTAAATGGATTTGCCCGGAAAGTTGACCAGTGTATATGACTGTAAAAGTTGACCAGTGTATATGACTGTAAGAGATCCACCCCAACATGTTTAAGGGTTCATCAAGCATGGCACATTGAACACATGAATCGCGGTATAAATGCATCCAACAAGACTTAAACCTAAGAACGGAGCTCCATGTTGGATATCAATTTTCCCAAAAGCTAGAGCTTCTAGGAAAGGGAAATGTTATTTATTTATTGTATTCCTGCAGGAGACAGCTTTCATGCGGGCTGTGAATTGCACATGTTATTGCAAGATATTGTCATTCTTCCAAATGATTATTCTTTTTACCACCGACTTCATGGCAATGGCGATGCTGATGAAGCTGATGATATGTACGGTAATGCTTATGCTCCAAGGAGGGATTTCTGATTTCACCTACATCCCTTCCTTATCTGACTTCTTTAACTAGTTCTTCTGATTACAAAGCACTATGTAATTTGTAGGCAACACTTGCTCACCATATATAACACAGACAACTAATATTGGTATTCTCTGGTTTTATATACATCCTACCAGCCTAGATATGAAAAAGTGGTCCAAGTCCAAGCGACATGCTTGGTACTCACTTCAAGATGGAATAAACTAAATCAATCCCATAAAGTTTAAACATATGCTACAGTGAAACAATAGTGATAGTATCTATGGAGGCTAAGCACTGATTCAATTTAAATGCATGCCCCCTGCTTTAATTTAGATGCATTGCATGGCTAGGATCAGACAAATTGAAGAGCTGCATGGAATAATTAAAGGAATGTAGAGTTAGTTCTTGTTTTGTGATGTTGAGGGTGAACTATCCTGAACAGCCCGGCAAGTATGAATGGGCAACTTGGACAATTAGAGCCATGTGATACAGTGAGGTCCTTGTCATGGTTTCTTCTGAACTGGGTTTCTCTCATTTTTTATGAATGAGAACTAAGAAGTGGGTTTCTAATCATGGTAGCGAGACATCAGGCATATATGTGTATGAGAGAGAGAGAGTGTAATTGAAGCAAGGGAGAGATAAATGGGAAGCTCTCATATCATATTAGCTTATAGGTTGCATCATGATCTGCGTTCTCAACAAAGAAGGAATCATAAGAGCTACTCCACTATTTCCTGGCAATTATTTCAACTTTCTAAAACAGATTTATTCTCAATTAATACTCTATCACATGCTTTTATTTATTCTTCTTACTTAAGAGGATCAAAGCTTAAACCATCACCAACTATATATGCTCTTGCAATTATCTCACCCTTCTCTCTCAAAGAAAAATTGATAATCATTTCTAGCCTTCTGCAAAAAGAATGAATAATAACTATCCTATAAATTAATGATTAGGAGGATTCTTCCTCCCGAGCAAGATCATTTTAGGTACAATTCCTATCAAGCAAGATTAAAACTTAAATCATTTCCACCTATTGTCAAGAAATTAAATGGTAGAGAGAAGGAGGAATAAGGAGAAGGAAGATAATAACAAGTTTAGGGGTTCGACCAAGTGGTCTGTAGCCACAAGCTTAGAAGCTCTATTTCTCACATTTTTCCTTGTTTTGATATTAGACACGTTGATGGCCTTTTATTAAAGATTTTGACGATTTCTTTGGTAGTCAAAGACCATGTGTGCTTGCAGCCCTATTAAAAAATGTCAGCTGCATGCACGATCATGGTGTCTAGTGGTATCTTGGTATTTGGTGACTTGTATCCAATATCTCCAATACCTATTTCCTAGCAATTACTTCATCTTTCTATCCGTCACAAATTTGATTTCAATTCATGCCCAAAAAGAATAAATAAAAATAACTAATTTATCAAATGCAATTTTGTGCACTCTTCCCACCAAGGATGAATAAAATTGTTTCCCCCACTCTCTTCCACGTTTTTGGTCGTGAGGGAGCAATGCCAGCTATGTAATGATGTACCCGTATTTTTTCAAATGCAGACATGCTTAATTGGACAAAGAGAGTATTTGAATTCCTTGTGAGGGTACAAAGAACATGGTAGGGCTACGTATAACACTAGGTCTTACACAAGGTTGTCCTTTAAAGAACAACTTGTAAATTGCATTTTCTTTGGATTGGACCACCTGCTGGCTTAGTGTATTTGGGACCTGGAAAAAGAAAACATATAAAAAACACTGGAGAATACAAAAACATGTGATGCCCATGTAATCCTTTAGAAGGGCATCAATGCCATGGACGAAAGTAATTGTTATAGATGAGAAAGGAGGGGGAATGTATTGGTAACAAGTGAGTCAAGAAAAGCTGGAAGTGTTGAACTGGACCACCTTGAAGGGGGACTCACTTTGTTGAGATTTGGTTGGAAGCCTCGATACAGCATCAATGCTCACTTCCTTTAGCCTTTTTCTTATCACAGAAAATTAGTCCATTTATTTTCTATTTCAATGGTATATGTATTCATTTTTACATGGGTTTGTTAGAACTAGAATTACATGTCATTTATTGTGTCAAAATGTTAGCGAATTGGATTACGGTTTGGTAATTAACTAATTATGAACTTACCAACAAGAGTTTAATATAGATGTAACTACAATGGGGAAAATACTTGATGTAATTGAACACCATCAAGTGTGTGAAATCGATGTTTTAGCAACTAATTAAATGAAACTTGAGTAAGGTCTATTGTGGAGATAGGCAGGGACTGAAACTCTTTATAGTTAGTGAAATCACTTTCTTCTTAAAATATCGAGGCATAATAAAGACTAATAATTACATCACATTGAAGGCTTTAATTGTGTATGCTTTCATAAATCTGGACAACATATTCTCCAAGTGGTTGATTCTTTTTCCTACAGTAATTAAAAAAGTGAATTGTTAAACCAGCTAATAAAGGGTGAAGCAGTTCCAGCCATAAAGGCACAAAAGCTATTTATTACTTTTTCATAGATATGCACAAGTACATAAGTATGCCTTATGAATATGAATGGTACTAAAAGAACCCCTAGATTTGTTACAAACTCTATGTAAGCCATAGAGAGGCAGCATTCTTTGGACTTCTTAGAAATTTATGCATCCCTCTTCCATCCATGAGCAGCATCTTAAACTTGCACATGAGCTAGTAGTATATTCTCTTCCACCTTTCTCCATCTAGGACCCCCCAAAACAAGTCACTGATCAATCATCCTCCTCACTACTCCAGTAACCATCCATTTCAAAAGGAGGCCCAGACCCTTCATTGCCTATCCTGATAGTGCAGTGCAACATCTCCCCCACCACTTGACCAATTCCCAGTTGCCATACTGAGATGCCCATACACACATAAATGGCTCACCTCTCCTAGTAGTGCCCACAATACCAAATCATCCTTAATCCAATGGCCATCCATCAATCATCATTCATCAGCATCATCTCAACCAACCCTATAGCACTGCAAAAACAATAAATGAAAATCTTCCAGTATATAAAGTAGGAAGAATTGGATACACCTACAAACTATGCTACTAAATTTACTTCACTAAGTACGGCGATATTTGTTGAATGTTTCAACGTAATATGGGGCATACAATTGTTGGAAGCAGTTTTTGGTCTGCGTGGATACATTCTCTATCGTGGGAGCCGTCGATCATCAGGATAGATCACACAGACACTTCTCCTATGCACTCCAGGTTTGCTAGTGGATATCTTGGCCTTTGTCACATCTACTCGCAGGTACTTGCAATTGTAAATCAGTGGATCTGGTCTAACGACCATAGTTTTATACCTTAGTCTAGTCTCTCTAGTATATAATTTGGACTCAGTACACTCGTCCCAGTTTAATAGTCCACAGCTAATTTTATTCAATTGGTTTAAAATGAACTATTAAATTGGAAGAAAGGGTGTTTGGCCACCAATACTGAGCTACAAAGAATCCAACCCTGCACCTTGCCCCCAAGTGACCGTTGATTGTACTTAAAGCATACCTCTCCTACCTTGACCTTCCTCTCCACCCAATCCCCATGACCTCACACTTTTCATAATACTTCTATTTTTATTCTTTTTGACAACATAAAGTGCACAATAACTAATCACGTAGTCGCTTAATTAATTAAAAGGCCCATTCCAGATTTCTTAAGATATCATTATCTCATACTTCATCCAATTTTTATTAGCATTTAGTATCTTTGTTGTGTGGAGCTAATACTCGCTCTGTCCAAAAAAATTTGGCAGCATAAAAGAGTTAGATTTTATTGGGCTATATGGCTCACAACATTTTCAACTTCCACTTACATGCAAGTTCACGATGATCTATTGGTTTGTACGGCATATCCAGTCATTTACTTTTAAATCCATAATTTTTCAAATGCAGTCAGGTTCGATTCGAGAGAGTATAAAATAGTCTATCCATGAAACATGTATGCATTTAAAAATAAGTTACACTCTAAAAAAAAGTAGAGTTTTTGCCCCTTCTCTCGTGAGGCTTCAATGGATTGAGAGAGTAAAAAAAATGAGAATTTTTTCAAATATATACAGTATTTTAGAATGAAGAATATAAAAAAAAAGTAATCAGGATTAAAAGTTTAATTTAATTAATTAAAAAGCCCCCCACCTCCCGGAAGTTTGGGTTATACATTAATCGTAGCGGTAACGGCGTAACGCTCGCCCTCTTTCCTCCCCTTCTGCTTCTCCGAACCCGAAACCCCTTCATCGGAAACTCCACCGCCGGCGACTTCGCCCCCGCCATCTCTCCCCCAATGTAGCAGCAGCAGAGCAATTGGCTCCGATGGGCTTTTCGTCGAGAGGGACCCCCACCCCCACGACGGACAAGAAGCCCACCGCAGCCCGCCGGCCGGCCGCGAGCCCCGCTCGGTCCCCTCTCCTCCCCTCCGAGAAGGACAACGCCGCAAGGAAGCCCTCCTCCGCCCCCAAGTCCCGCCTTGTCTCCTCCCGCTATCTTCTCTCCTCTTCTTCCTCGTCGTCGGCTTCGTCGGCTTCTTCTGACAGGCGCTGCTCTTCTCCGTCGCGGCCGGGCACGCCGCGGGCGCAGTCCGAGGAGCGGCGCAGGCCGTCCACGCCGAACCCGTCGCCCGCGACGAAGACCCTATGGGCGTCCACCACCCGGAGCCTGTCGGTCTCCTTCCAGGGCGAGTCCTTCGCGCTGCCGGTAAGCAAGCAGAAGAATCCGCCTGCGGCGGCGAAGACTCCGGATGGGCAGCGGCGGGCGTCTACGCCGCTGCGTGAGAGTTTGCGGCTGCGGCCTTCGGCGACGACGGCGGATCAACACCGTTGGCCACCGAGGTCCCGTGGAGCGGCCGCCAATTTTCTCAGCCGGAGCTTGGACTTGACTGCCGAGAAGGAGAAGGCGGTTGCCATCCGCCCTTCGCTCGGCGGAGCAGCGGATCTCGCAATGTCGGATATGGAGAGCTATTCCTCTGGCAGGAATTCCGGGGTGCCAGAAAGGCCGAGCTCCGGTGGCGGTAGCGCCACTCCCCGGGGGTTGGGCGTTTCGGGGAGGTTTTGGCCGTCTTCTTCTCCGACGCCGGGGACTGCTAGGAAGGTATTTCCGGACATTTCATCGTCACTACCTTCTCCTCGGTCAATCAGGTGCCAGGCCTCGCCTCTTCGGGGGACAGCCTCAAGGCCTGCGTCGCCAAGCAAGGTCTCGGCGACAGCTTCATCGAGGGGAATGTCGAGCCCGTCACGGGGAAGACCGACCACCAGAAGTAGTCAGTTGAGCACCATTAGTGCTGCCCCCTCTTTTCATAATTTTGCCTTGGAAGCTCGACGAGGAAAGATGGGGGGAAATCGGATTGCAGATGTACATCTCTGGAGAATTTTGCATAATCGGCACTTGCAGTGGCGGTTCGTAAATGCAAAATCGAGTGCAGCTCTGTCAATGCAAAGGATTATGGCAGAGGTATTAGCTGGTTTTGAAAGCATTCATCTTTTTTCTTTGATACACTGTAAGCATTCATTTTAATAAGAACAGCATTCTATACACAAGTTCTTATGTTCTTTAAGACTCTGACTCTAGTTAGAAGTTTTGTTATGTAGTAGCAAGGGTCTCTCTCTTATGATTTCGACTTGTAAGTTTCCAACTTGTATCTGACATTTAATATGCTGAATTGAACATCCTGCAATTGCAATTTTATCTGCTTAATCAAAATATTGCAATTGCAATTGTCAAAATAATCGATTTCATCAAATGCACCCTTAATGTGAAGATAAAAAGGTATTGCTTATACATTTGGACATGTCTGTACCTTTTTTTTGTTCATAAAGAATGTTATGGTTGTATGTAATAAGCCGAACACAACTTAGTCCTATTTGGCG
The DNA here is from genome assembly GCA_039654745.1 of Houttuynia cordata. Lineage (NCBI taxonomy): Eukaryota > Viridiplantae > Streptophyta > Magnoliopsida > Piperales > Saururaceae > Houttuynia > Houttuynia cordata. Next base: position 5,549,963 of record CM077512.1, read on the forward strand.
AGCTTTCAGTTCTACTTCTCAAATAATTTACCTGGTTTGATTCATCACTTCGTACGCCAGTAGCAAGTAATCTTTTAGAGAGTTTCCAGAGTTCAAGATAGCATGAAAAGATTTTTTGTCCTGTCATTTGGTCTGAGAAAGAGTACATAATTGTTCTATTCTTTATTCTCGCTGTCAACAAATGTTCACGGCGATCTACCAGATAACTTGCTCCAATGAGTTGCATGAGATATCTCATTGACTGAAAATCTGTTGGTTTCTTTCTTCAACTATTCATTATCGTCAACATTATCATCATTATTGTCATTTTGGATTTTGTAAAATAACTGTTTGTGCCAACATTTTATTATGTCAGAGGTCCTAATTTTTGTTAGAAAAGTATTCCTCACATATTGTTTAGATTGAATAACAAAAGCTAGGGTTTCTTTTGAGAAAAGAACTTTATTTCAGAAACTTACGTAGAAAAGAATACATAAAAATTCTGCGATCAAGCCTCTTATAGAAGAGGAAGCTGCCTTCAATAACGAAAGACCATAATACCCTCACTAACACCTTACTAATAAAAGCACTATACTGAACACAAACAAAATATGGGAGCAGTACTACTCTAACTATTTTTAACTGTAAACATATATCTTTTTCTTTCTGTTTGTTTACAATCATTTAGGAACTTAATTTTTATGGTTGAAATTTGTAATAAGGGCCTGATCATATATAATTCATCAGTAACTTCAATATTGATCAGGGGTGCTTTGTGTCGTAAATGGTGTCACTTGGTAGCTTATTATCACATTCACTATTCTCCCTGTAGGGAGATGATCTATTTGTTATTTTTAGAGTTCTATTACTTTGGTTTTTGAAATATGATTTCTGTTAGTACCACTACAAATGCAACCGAAGTAGAAATGGTCAGACACATCCTTATTTGTACAATCACATGAAGATAACAATCCTTGGTTGAGTATATCAGTTGATCTTTTCATCAGATAGTTTATTTACGAGCACTTATAGTCTAATACATAAATACCTCGGGAATATATATAGTAATGATCATCTATTGTAGTTAACAAAAATGTTCCATCTCTTCTGGTGTTACCAGTCATACAGCATATCGGGCTTCAATTTTAGTATTTTTCATGCATAAAATGGAATGCAGTTTTTCTTTTTTAGAAATTTTCTGGTAATGCTGATCACTTCTAATTTTTGAAAGAGTTTATTTATTTTAGTATGTATATATTCAGAGTTACTAATCATTATGCGTCTTCTTTGGCAGAGATATTTATATAATGCATGGGTAGCAACTTTTGAACTTCGTACTTCTGTGGCCAAGAAAGAAATCCATTTACTTTCATGGAGGCAAAAGTTAAAGCTAAGCACCATTCTCCAGAGCCAAGTAAGCTTCACATCTTGCTTAGTTTTCTCAAGTCTCTACCTGATCTGCTTATGCATTATTTCTAGTGAAATTGCCCATAAATTATATTTTGATCTTGAGATTTTGGGTTACCAACAAAATATACAATGAGCCATTTGAATCCGAGATTTTGGTCTTAGCAAAAAGTATTGACTGGTATCACAAATATATGCACACATTTGTATTTTTCTTATCTGTAAGGGCCTGTTTGGAGTTTTAGAAAATTAGCTTTTTCCAAGGAAGAATTTATTTTTTCCTTCAAAATCAGAATGCAACTGGTTAGGGGTTTTGGAAAGGTCAAAGGAAAGAAATAAAGAGCCTTCAACTGCGGAAAAGAAGGTGGATATTCCGGGATATTGTTTTCAGACCCCCACCCTCTGAAAACTACTTTTCAATTGTCAGGCGCTTCCTTCGATCCTCTCGCGGATTCTCACCTGAACTCAATATCGTCTCTGTAGATGGCCAGCTAAGAACACCGTTAACCACCTCATCCTCCTTTGCAGCAGTTCAATGGCACCTCCGGCAAAGGGACTCATCGTCACCTTGCTGTCCCTCCGGACCTTTTTTTCTCCTGCCTCTCCCCCGCCAAGCAATCTCACTGTGGAAACCACATCTTTTCTCCTTCCCTCACTTTCGGCAGCCTCCTTCACCACATTGCCACATCAGCCTCCTAGTGCACTGCCATCGACCCTCCCTGTTCACTATGAGCCATCACCATTAGGCACTCACACCTGTCAACATTGTTGTCTTGGCAAATTTATGGCCTTTTGGTTATTGTCTTGGCACCCAACCTTCGATTTGCATAGAGGAAGCTGTTGTTATTGTTGCTACGGAGTATAGCTGTACAAGGAGCCTTGATGTCACTCTGACAAGTTCGTCTTGTTCAGCCCAGCCGCTATTAAAGTTTCTGTTCAAGCTTTTCTAAGTTAATTCTAGATTTCCCTAAATACCCCCAACTTATACTTGTTAATACCATCATGCCTCTATTGTGATAACAGCACCAAGCATAACAACTTATGTTATGGGCCGGGAGGACTTATTATTTCCACGTGAACCCCTAGTAATAGAAAAGTCTTTTCGTAGAGGTATCTTTCTCAGGAAATATTTTTGTAAGAATTAGTTCTTTCCTAGAAAACTTTCTTTTCCTAAAACTCCTAACAGGCCATACAGTAAAATAATAAAAATGTAGCTCACATTTTCTTTCTTTTTTGCCAAATTGGTAATCAGTAATCATTAACGTAAAAAATAAAAGAGAGGATAACTTAACTTGGTGTCCAGTGGGATGTAAAACTAGAGTTGCCTATCATATCTTCCTTCCTTTCCATGCAAATCTCATATATCTTTCACAATGTTAGAATGCTGATCTAGCTTTTGATAGGTTGGTTGGTTATCCTGGTTGTGAAAGAGATTCCATGATCGAATTCAGTTGGTGCATCTAGTGTGAGAGTTCTTGAACCTGAGTTTTTGAATCTAGTGTGGGAAATTGTCAGTATGCACTACGTATGCAATATTTTCACTCGTTAGAACCTGAGCTCTTTCAAACACTATATTTTCTACTTCAATGCTCTTCTTGCTCTGTTATCTTTCTTTTATAACCTGTATGAGAGAGAGGATTAGGGTTACTTCCTCTGACACTATATTTTCTACCTCTTCAATGCTCTCCTCTCTGTTATCTTCCTTTTACGACCTGTATGAGTGAAAAGATTTAGGGTTTCTACTTTGCTTTGATTCCAATAGGCTCTTCTGTGGAAGGCAAGTGCTCATCCATATGGGGTTCAATGTGGCAAACTACACTGGTCCTACTATCTATACCCCAGATAATTTTGTTCGTAGCCAGACGGCATTTTAGTCGATGATAAAGTCTTGAGACTCAAGTAGTCTAGTCCTCCTGATGATATATTGGTCATCCATGTTTACTAGACATGTTCCATCATTCATCAAGGTGGTAACCTCCTTGTTTCTTTTTAACTAGTCAGACCGTTATGGATGTAATGTGTATCTTGGAGGATGTTGCCGAGCTCTAGGCAAGAAGAGGTCGAGGCTCGTGGGAGTATGTTGGTTTTTACGTAGTGTGGTTATTCCTTCTGGAGGCTCTCAAATGTTAAGTGCGGTTATAAATCTTATTTAGTCAGCCGGTTCTCAGATCTGCTTCATGATAAACGAGACGAGCATGAATACTTAGGAACTCTGGGTTTCCCTTTTCCATGGCATGTCTCCTCCTTCAAATGATCTTCTTTACTTGCTTGTGCAAAAGATGACGACTTTATTTTCTGTCATACTTGCTGAATCTCCTTCTCCACATACTCAACCCAGCTCAACTTGAAACAAAATTATGATGCATTAACTAATATACCCTTGTTATGCAATAGCTGGTGCTGACAGAGAAATTAGGACGCAAGAGGTTGATCTACACATCAAAGGTCCTCGGAAAATTTGTCCTGTTATTGCACCTAATCAAAGTTACCAGAGAGACTCACTGTATAAAGCTTTTTGTTGGAAATCCAATCGTGGCTCAAATCGAGTTGGATACCACCTAATGCATCAATTCAAACTGTGCTCTGCAAATGTTCTTTTTGAGGAGCTTATATTTATACTCCAGTTCCAAATTTGTTTTAATTATCTTTTTTTCAATGACCTGAACATTGTTCTGGATTGGCCATATCAACTAGTTTAACCGTGAGTTGGACCTTTTCAACGTATTATTTTTTATTTTTTTATTTAAATCTTTCTAGTGTATTAATTCCCAAAAGTTGGAGAAAATATCGGCAAGAGATACCTATTAAATTAGCCTTTTTTCCTAAGTGACCAATTCTAACACATTGGCTGGTTCATGGTTTTCCCGTATTTCTTTGTTTGAAAATCTGTAAATTATTACTACTTTAACATAGTTTGCCGAGGATATGGCTATGCTATCTTTTAAAAAAGAGTGGGCACAAAACAGAGGTGTAAGATTCATGTCACCGACAACAAATTGTTAGGTAAAGGTGCTACTTGATTATGATTAAGATTTAACAAACTTTGGAATGGATTGTTATTATATTAAATATATGTTTTACATACAACTTTATATTTATTTTGGCTGATTTATGAGGTTTTATTTAATTTTGTGTTTTTGTCATCAAACTGGGTTAAATTGACTAGATTTGCCATATAATAAATTGGTAGTATTCATATACAGTTCTAGAATATTTGAAAATTTTCATTATGTTGTCTCTTTAGCCTTTTCCTGTTGATGCAATGATATATATTCAGAGTTAAATTGGTGGAAGACCTTGATCGACTTTATATTTGTGGAATACATAATCTTTAATCAATATTTTATCCTATTTGCAGTCTTGAAAAGCTTTACGATTTCTGAGTTGTTAATTTAATGTTGTGTTACTTTATTATAGATGTCCTACCTAGACGAATGGGCTGTTTTAGAACCAGATCATTCAAATTATTTGTCAGGCGCAATTGAGGATCTCAAAGCAAGCACTCTTCGCCTCCCAATCACTGAAGGTGCAAAGGTACACAGCGCTACCAAAATAATTGTTGTTTTACGTATTTTTCATAAAAATGGTGTGTGTCTAAGAATGGTTTCAGCTACTTTTGTCACTTCTTTATTTTTCCAGTCTCTTCTAATATATATTTTTACTTCTTCTGACAGGCTGACATCCAAAAAGTGAAAGATGCTGTTATTTTGGCTGTTGATGTTATGCAGGCTATAAGATCCTCGATATGCTTTTTGCTGTCAAAGGTATTTTTGTTGTAATCCTGCTTTCGTCTTTTTGGTTTCTTTATCTAGTTTTCTGCTCATGCACTTTTCTATAATACATGTACATCCTGCTTAGGGTTTGTATCAGAATTTGGGTGCTTACAGGGATATGGCTGTTGCCAGGGGTTCATAAAAATAGAAGATCTTGTTAAAAATTTTCAACATGCTGCTAAAACCTTTTCCCAATGTGATATATTGTCCTTACGTCTCTCCTGGAATCCAAATGCTTTTTCCCTGAAATTACTTTTGCCTTTTAGTGAACCATGTTGTTTATTGTTCAGGTGGAGGGAGTGAATTCTCCAGTAGCTGAGTTGGCAAGCATTGCTGCCCAAGAACAAGCTCTGCTAGAAAAATGCAAAGATCTCCTGTCAACAGTAGCTGCGATGCAGGTACTGAAATTTTCTTTAGGCTGTAATGGAACATAGTTGAATTTCAATGAATGACATGATGTCCCTTGAGCAGGTGGAGGAAACTAGCTTGAGGACAGATTTAATACACCTAAAACACTTAACACGGCTGACACCATTGTAGAAAGAGAAGCTCACATGACTACCTTCCCTCGATGCTAACATGATATTCATGTCTTTTTTTGGTCCTAAGAGGGCACCAAAATGAGAAAAGAAATATAAGCCTAATCATGCTATGGGACTAGAGCTAATTTGGCTCAAAAGCAAGATCTACCCAGTAACTGTAATTTTGCCAGGTTAGATGCTTCGATTTGTGTCAGTTGTATACATGTATCTATGTACTCACTGGTAAGAAAGGCTAAGCACTTAAATGTTCCTGTAAATAAGCATAGTTATTCCATCTTTTCTCTTTATGCTTATTTTCTTATTTGATTATCTGTTACTAATGAATTCGTCATTTTTCCATATAAAGAAAAAGGAAAGAAAAGCGGAAGTTTGCCCTTTGTAGGTAGATTCATTCACATTAGAACCAACCCAAACAATTTTTACAAGCTGCTAGCAATTTTACAAACTTGAGAATTTGTCTGGCTCTCGTACTTCCTCTGTCCCACTTTAATAGTTCTGATTATTTTAGTTCATGCTAGTTTTTTGGGTAAAGTTTAGTTCATGTTAGTTTCTTATTAAGACTAGTAAAGTGGGACGGAGGGAGTATACTCTCGGTGCTTGGGGCTGAAACGACCGGGCTCGGTACAGCTCAGTTAGAATTTCTGGTTTTCTTTGTTCTCACCTAGTCAGTGAGGTGAACTTTCCGCATAAAGCGCCATCAAATTCTTGGTAATTCATCACAAATTTACGAGTCCATGTTTTTTTGTAAGCTTTAGTGCAAATTCTGCTTAGCTGGGAGAGGTCTTTACATATGACCTGACGCCAACTTTCAGTTTCTCATATCATTCAGAATTTTTTTTTTCTTTCATATGACCCGAAAAGTATCCAAAATACCCTTAGGTTTAGATATAAGCACTTACACTTTGCATTTTTCCATATTACCTGGAATCTGAGGAGGTACCCGAAGAAACTCGTGTTCAGTCGGAGAAGAAGGCGTTTCGTCCGGCATTTCCACCCGTATCATTGCCGGTGCCGTCCAAATCGGGAAAGGTAATCTTCGCGCCAAAAAGCGAAAAAACGAGCAGGATGAAGGGATTTTGATGTAAGAGCAGTGGAGAAGCCCTCCCAACTATAAAAATTAAGATCTACATGTAAAGAAACGCATATAAAGATCACTCATTGGTGTTGGACCGTTCTTGGACATGAAATAAAAAGATAAAAATGGGCAAAAACATGAAATACTCTTCGACGAGTAACAAGTTCAATTTATATATCTTTTTGTCATCCTAATAAAGGGTAAGAGGAGGAAAAATAAGGAAGAACACAAAAAATGGGTAAAAACGGATGAAAAATGAGCGAGTTATCACATTTTGAAAATTCCTATTTTATCGTGTCGTCGAAAACACGAAAAATATCCAAGTCGTGTCTCATTGAGTTGTGTCTTGTACGACTTGATAAAATAGGAATGTTTAAAATGTCATAACTCGCTCATTTTTTATCCGTTTTTGCCCATTTTTTGCGTTCTTCCTTATTTTTCCTCTCTTCCACCTCATAAAGATATATTAGGATAAAAGAATAAGAAAAAATAAGAAGAAAGTGGAAGCTCTTCGTCGGAAAGCTTCTATTTTTTTTCTTCTTATTTTTCTTCTTCTTTCATCCTAATATATCTTCATGAGGTGGAAGAGGATGAAAAATAAAGAAGAACGCAAACAAATGGGAAAAAACGGATAAAAAATGAGCAAGTTATGACAATTTGAAAATTTCAGTAAAAACGTGTTTTGAACGACACGACTTGCAGTATAGTTGTGTCGTCGCATACACGACTATACTGCAAGTGTCTTTCAAAACACGTTTTTACTGAAATTTTTAAAATGTCATAACTCACTCATTTTTTATCCATTTTTTTGCGTTCTTTCTACTTCATGAAGATATATTAGAATAAAAGAAGAAGAAAAAATAAGAACAAAGAATAAAGTAGAAGCTCTTCATCGGAAAGCTTCCATTTTTTTCTTTCTTCTTATTTTTTTCTTCTTCTTTCATCATAATATATCTTCATTAGGTGGAAGAGGAGGAAAAATAAGGAAGAACGCAAAAAAATAGGCAAAAACGGATAAAAAATAAGCGAGTTATGACATTTTAAACATTTATATTTTATCATGTCGTACAAGACACAGCTCAATTAAAGTCGTGTCTTCGACGACACGATAAAATATGAATTTTCAAAATGTGATAACTCGCTTATTTTCATCCGTTTTTGCCTATTTTTTGTATTCTTCCTTATTTTTCCTCCTCTTCCCCTTCATTAGGATGACAGAAAGATATATAAATTAAACTTCTTATTCGCCGAAGAGTATTTCACATTTTTGCTCATTTTTATCCTCTTATTTCATGTCCAGGAGCGGTCCAACACCAATGAGTGATCTTTATATGTGTTTCTTTGCATGTAGATCTTAATTTTTGTAGTTAGGAGGGCCTCCCCGCTGCTCTTACATCAAAATCCCTTCATCCCACTCGTTTTCTCGCTTTTTGGTGTGAAGATTACCTTTCCCGATTTTGATGGCATCGGCGCCGGCGATGATATGGGCGGAGATGCCTTCTTCTCCGGCATCTCCCCTGGAATGCCTTCTTCTCCGACTGAACACGAGTTTCTCCGGGTACCTCCTCAGATTCTGGGTAATATGGAAAAACAAAGAGTGTGTGTGCTTATACTTAAACTTAAGGGTATTTTGGGTATTTTTCGTGTCGATTCCGGGTCATATGGGATTTCACTGAAAAAACTTGATAATATGGGAAAACAAAAGTTAACGCCAGGTAATATGGAAAAAACTCTAGCTGGGAGGAGTTCCTGGGTTCAGTCTCGACCCGGGCATCTTTGAAGGGGTATTTGCCCATATGTGGCATATAGTTAGGGAGCTGAGTGTGTGGTGTGTGTGGGTCACCCTCCATGGGGCAGTTGTGGTAAAAAAAAATAGAAGTCCTGCTCCTGACAAAAATAGTTTTTATAATGGGTCTAACAGCCTAAAAAGGACCAATAATATTCACAGGAAGAATGTTCATCTAACTACTAACATATCCCTTCTGGATAGCAGACGTTTTTGCCTAAAAAACAAAAGAACAAAAGACTATAAGTTGTTGGTCTAGTACCGATTCAAGTGACAAAAAGGATGAGTAGTTCACCTCCCCTTGCTTTAGGGTGTGTTTGGGAACATATTTTCACCCTGCAGTTTATCTAGGGAATTTAAATTTGCGTTTGGTAACACATAGAAGAATAGCAGGATTTCTACTGAATCCAGAGTTCCCATCCAAGATTCAGCAGAAATCTTGCTTTCCCAAAAATCTCCTTGAGAGGAGATTCACGAGTGAAAGCATTTTAAGCACAATTCGAGGGGAAAAACATGTCTGATTCCCCTCCTCGTCTCCACCAGCCTTTGCTCATTCTAGAGAGGGTGTGGAATGATATCTCCGTGGACTTCATCGAGGCCCTTATGCTAGGAAAAGGAAAGTCGGTCATCCTAGTAGTTGTGGACTGGCACAACTTAATTAAGTACGCACACTTATGTGGGCTTAGCCATCCCTTCACAGCTGACATATGTGCAAGAGGTTGCCAAACTTCATGTCATGCCCTGCACAATTGTTTCATACCACTACGAAATGTTTTTATAACTTTTGGCAAGAGTTTTTTTGGGGTTAGAAGGAACCTCCCTCCACATGGTCTCTACGTGTCATCCACAATCCAATGGATAAACTGAGGTAGTGAAGTGATGCCTGAAGCCGTATTTGTGATGCTTCGCTGGTGATCAGCCAAAGCGTCGGTTACAATTCTTACCATGGGCAAAGTGGTCCTACGATACAACATACAACATACCACATGTCTACCAGTTACACCTCCTTTGTCCGTCCCCTCCCTTCATTGTTGGCTTATGTACCCTAGCTCTATTATCAATGAGGTGGAGTATGTGTTACAACTTAAGGAAGCACGAATACGAATATGGTGACACGATATGATACAATACAGACATAGGGACACGATATTTTTTCAAAAAGTAGGCTATGATACGGCTAATAAAAAATTATTTATATAAATTTTCAATATATTTTTGGTATTGTATTACCACATTTTTTCCTCTTAAATCTTTTAAAACATACAATTACAAATTTAAATTATTTTTTGTTCATTATTTTTAGCCGACAAAACGCCATAGAAAAATAATATTGCGTTTGCCTGGACTTGAACCCGCTACTACGTATTGCTTAAAAAAGTTTTACCTTAACTATTAGACTATAGACGCCTTCATATTAATTCAGCTACAGCAGAACACACATGTAACTGTGTCACTCTTGTATTCGTGTCCGATGCATATTAAATACGGATACAATATCGATTTTGCCGTATCCGTGATTCCTAGGTTACAACCTTGTGATGAGGTCCTGCATGAGTTGAAACACAATTTAGTAGGTTCCCAAAACCAGACGAAGCAAGTCCACGACGGGCACCAGACGAATCGAGAGTTCCAAGTAGGCGCCGCCAGTCAACTCTACCAGTCCAATTCATCAAATCTTGCACACCACTACCATATTGGTTGAGAAGGTCAGTCAGGTTGTGTATTGCCTCAAGCTTCCTATTAGTTCTCAAGTTCACCCTTATCTTCCTCGTTTGTACACAAAAGATACGTTGGCGGCCCCTCCAAGAATCCTTCGATCGACTTAGCCTCACTCTTGCTACCTCCTTATCTCCCTTCGATGCAAACTTCTATTGTGGAAACTCGGAGGATAGTCATGTGGGCCATCTTGTTAAGGAAGTGCTAGTCACTTGGCATGGACATCTGTTGGAGGAGGCCTCATGACTCATGAGTCTTGGAGCATGAGTTTATACAACAATTTCGTGCTTAGGTGCCTTGATACGTGATGGAGTGTTAAGTTCTCTACAATAGATAGTAACAAACCTTGTCGCCTATGTTCTTTGATTCTCAACCTAGCCATGAGAAATAACTACTAGCCAATATGGCAACCACTATTGTCACAACCAGTATTTTTAAAACCTTTATTAAATTAGAATAATAGTGGAAAATTAGAGGATTATTCCTCTATACGATAAATCATGAGTTGAAATTCATCAACTAAGCATCTAGGCCATAATAACTGGGGTTAACAATTATGAATACAAAACCATATATACATATAATGTTACAAATGCGAGGTCGACTAAACCAATGCAAGTCTTCCATGTGCAAATTTGTAATCTAACTCAAAATATATTAGAAAGTAGTTAGCTCTCACACCTTATTACAAAGTTCTGAACAAACTAGGAGATTAAAGTTTACTATAAATTTTTTTTGACGTCCTCACTTCCAAGCCGTCTAGCCCCAAGTGTCAAGTGATACTTAGTGGGATATCACAACATAATTATCAACAAAACAATAATTGCATAAATATTTTATGCAGCATATTACAAAATTCCACTTGATTCTTTTATTAATCTTTCAAACAAAGTTTTTTATTCTTCCTCAGTTCATGTTCAATGATTAAGTCTTTGTCCCATATAGATAGATTCACTAAATGTTATTCATACATGATAGACAACACGAAATCACCGTGATTATCACTCTGGCTATTATTGGTAATCCTTGCACGCCCTAAATCCTTGAGGGTGAATGCTTTGCTCATTCCTTACCTCAGATGGTATGGCCGTCGAAAGGGTTTAACCCTACATCAGTTCCTGGACTCAATGTGGATTGGGAGATCACAGCCTTTCAAGATACTAATACCTCTAATGTGCACAGTAAAACCATTTAGCATAAATAACTCAAGGGTGGGTACAGAGCTTCCTCCAAAAGGAAGATGTAAAAACTCTCTCTAAGATCCATAGAGAAGATGCAAACAACATAAGCCTGATTAATAGAAGGTGGTCCTCATCAGGTACTCCAAACACATAGCTTCCACCATAGGGAAGATATAGAATAGAAGTACAGAGCTTACTCCATAGGGAAGATGCAAAATAGCTAAAGCTCAACCAATATCATGTGATCCTTAGCAGGTATCACTATACTACGTACTACTATAACTTAGAGTTATAACATACAATCCAAGACTTTTTGCTGACCTTTGACTTAATAGCCAATTGGTCGCTTGATCAGAAGTCACTCTCACTCATAAACTGACTCATAATTCCAAAGATATTTTAGTCCTTATCTTGATTAGGTTCTTCTCAACATTCACGCTTAGCCTTTATGCCATCATTTTATTATGTTTCATAAAACGATTAAGTCTCTAACCCACCTAGGTTTGTTAATCAGGTTTTCTTAACTTTAAGGTCCTCAACAATCAGTCCTATAATTAGGGACAAAGGCCCATAAACACAATAATATAACTCTACAAAGTTACTACATTAATTCGGGTTTAAAATTATTTAACAAAATGCCTAAAATAATAAGACTTGAGCCTATGTACTATGTTGGCTCTGTATGTACTCAACTGCTCCATAGTACATAGACGGTCAAAATCTACTGTTAGTTGTAAACAGTTATAACGGTCGGTAGATGTCTACCAACAATTTTAATCTTAAATGATTCATGAACTAGGTCTGGTTCACTGTTCATGTTTAGATTCTTCTTGTATCCGGTTCACTAACTGCATCCGGTTCATGTCCAGAAAATTGTTCAGGTCCATGTTCACAGTCGATTATCCGTTCATGAACAATGTTTTTTTTTTTAAAACTCGGTTTGAGCTTATCCCAAACCGAACCAGTCTGGGTGTGGACAGGGCCCATCTGGCTTTATCCCAAACTGAACCGGTTGTCTCCCTCAAGGGGACGACCAGTTCTGGTCGTGCCGCCAGTTGTGCCTTGGGGTGGGAGCCATCACGGCGATTGTCGTCATGACGACGCTGCCCGGCTGGCTCCCTCCTCCTCCCTTTCTCTTTCTTTCTCCCTCTCTCCTTCTCGGGCGCTCACTACCCAGACGATAGCAGAATCGATTTGTCGTTGCTGGGTTGCACCACTGGCTATGGGCTTCCATTGTGGCTACTGTCGTTGCAGTGCCGCTGCCCAGCTGGCCCCGCCTTCCTCTCCTCTGCCTTTCGACCGTCTACCCAAGTTCTAGGTAGATCTGGTGGAAAGAATGGTAGCGGCAAAAGCGTTCACTTTGGCCGTCGCCACTGTCCCCTCGACCACCCACTGGTGATGGGGGCTTGGTGGAGGTTCTGCCATCTCCCGACGGCCACTGGGGTGCCAGTTCTAGTCCTTGTCGTCTCTTCTTCTCCTCTCCTCTCCTCTCTGATTTGACCAAAACAGTGTGTTCAGTTCTGTTCTTCAAAAAGCTCCTCTGTGGCATTGCAGTCAGCTGTGCTACGGGAGCTCGTCCTCCACCTTGTCTCTGGTGCGGCACCAGTGCTGTAACACCCAGAAAATTAGCAAGTATTTAAAACCGAAATTTGACCCTCTTAATATTTGATTTGTCGTGTTTTGCCTGGGAATTAAATTTGGTGAGAAGAGCTTTCCAACGACACCAACTATGCGCAATTTGGAGTTCGGAGTGAAAAGATATGAGAAATTGAATTTTGATTGAATATGACTGCGATCGATCGTCATAAGAACCGATCGATGCCTTATCAAAACGATCGATCATAGTTACTATGATTTTTGAATATTTTGTTTCGCGTAAAGCAATCGATTGGCAGTAATGGTGATCGATCGGCTGTAACGCGGTAGTGTAAAACAACGCATACGACGATCGATCGCTGGTTGCAGTTTTGCGATTTTTAGCTTATTTTTTGGGTGGATTTGTTTAGGAAAGATACCAAATCCCAATGGTACTTGATTTGCACGTCTCCAATAGGATCTTGAAGCCTTCCCATTGGTTGGAAGTGTCCATGATTTAGAAAATTAGTTAAAGAAGGGATTCTCCCCCAACTCTATATAAACACTAGAGAATTGGCTTGTGCTAACCCTAGAATATCCAGAGACCTTCCCCCTTCTCCTTCCCATGTTCACCCATCTTCCTTAAGGCTTCTTGTTGTGGGAGGTTGCAAGAGCTTAGAGCGGGAGCTTTGGAGGAAGCGGAGGAGACAAGCAATGCGTAGAGAGGCAAAATCTTTAGTGAATTAAGTAGGATTGTTTTTCCCCTCTTCTCTCTTCTGATTATATGCTTTTGACAAGTGTTTTGATTCAGTACCTTAGTGTATTATGTGGATTCTTATGAGATGAATGAATTGTGTCATTATTTCTATGCGTAGTGCATCATAATCATATGTGCATTCATGTTTCGTTTTTAGATGGGAATTCACACCTAAAGTCTAATGTTTTATTAATTTTTCAGAGACTAGAAGTTCTGATATTGCTTGGCTGATCATGATCCATGTTGAGTTTGTGCTTTTAAGGTGTGTCTTGCATTAATTGTCTTGGTTGGGATGTATTAATGTTTAAAAACTGTGTGATATATAAAAGAACACAAAAAAGGAGTGAACTTTAGTAATTCCAGATAATCTTAAGTTCTGTAATTGGTTTAGGAGGGGAGTATATGGTCTGTTAATGATGTATTATTATTTATAATGTGTTATTAAGTGTGATAATCAAGTTTAATTAAGAGTCTTAATCTCGGCCAGAACTATTTCTGTGCTGATAGTCAGTAGTAAATAATTCAAATAAAATTGGAAAAATATAAAATTAGTGGGGTTAGCAACTAGACTCACGAAGGTATTATCAGTAAAAATTTCAGAGGTTAAGTTTTACTGTACATAGCACCATAGCCATCGGAAAGGGACTATTGTGCAGGAGGCAGTGAGCTGAATCTGAGAGAAAATATTAAGAATATAAATAACATAATGAACTATGATATGATAATGTCTAACGTGCCAACACCAATAATTGGACTATATACTTATGGAATATCACAGTAAGAATTGGGTTAGAAGTAATCTAATTAGGAAGAATAATCCTTTGAACAAGTGATTCATAACTATCTATTTTAAAAGCGTTGATGTCGGTTTGATATTCTACTTGGAATTCAAATCATCTAAGGTTCTTTGATTTCTTATCTCTGATATTTGTATTATAAAATTTCAATGTGTTTAAGAATTCCTATCTAGGGTTGAGCATGAAAGGTATGTATTGATTGTATGTTACTTCTTGGGTGAGTTGTTATTATTCGAAGTATTTGGGTTGTCTTGTTATTCTATGCTACTCCAATGAGTGAGTTATGTGTAGATCAAATACTTTTATACTTCTATCCATACTCCATGAGAGAGTCTATTCTGGTAAGAGATACCTTATGATCTTAGAGTGTTGTGACCTCTATTCCTTTGAGATATTGTTCATATTGATTACATGATTGTTTCTTCCACTGGAGACCTTGCGAGACTCTCCCCATGGTGGATTCATGGTATGCTCAATTAAGTCATTGCTAGATCTTGCGAGATCACTTATATTTATGAAATTGTGATTCCATACTGCCCGAAGGGAGGCACTATACGTACGTTAGATTGTGGACATTACGGAAGGTCCTTAGTCTCCGCCCATCATGTCTGTAAGCACTGGTAGGGCCAGCATCCTAGACGCATGGCAGGGTTCCAAAGAGAGGACCCCTAGGGTGGTTCTAGTATATTATTTTAGTCACTTGCGAGCGACTAGGTTAGCGAGCAGAAATTGTAACTCCTTTCACTTTAGATGTATAGAGCCTTTAATATGATTGTTATTCTCTCCTTACACATATGTTTGTTCGGAGCCTTATTGATGTTTTTCCTATACTTGCGAGTTGGAATTGTTGTTGACTAACCTTGCAGGTTTATAGACCTCGGTTCAGTTTAGATGTTGTGGGATGATTCATAAACCTTTGTTATTCTTATTCTCTTTATACCGCTTGTTTTCATTAGTGGGTTTTTACATCCTACTGAGTGTTTCGATGAAATATTCATGCATCCCCTGATGCAGGCGCAAATAAAAAGTGAGATCAGGAAGTGCAGTAGTGGAATGGCGGATTACAAGCACCGAGAAGAGTTTAAAGATTATTTAGTTATTTGTTTTGCTTTTATTGATGCTTATGACATTATTGGCAATTGTGTGCCATAGACTTATAGGTTTATTTTATTTGACTTTCTTAAATGGATTATTATTAAGTAAATTCATTTCATATTATTTATTGATGTATGTTATTGTATTACACTGATTTTGGGCATAATCGGTTACACGTCCTTTTGAGATGATTGTAATCGATTAGGGAATCGACTGTTCGGTCGCATGCCCGGGATCTCTACCTCGAAATGTATCTCATTGGTTAGCTTCCACACTCCGATTGAGGTATGGGATTTCGGGATGTGACAACTGCTCAGCTGGCACCGCTGCTCGATTAGTGCTGTCGCTTCCTTTGGCGACGCTGCCAGGCTTCTGCCAATAAAAGTAATAAAGAAACCTATCTCTAGCTAAGTGTTTGTGTCGCTCCTCCTCATTGCCGAGCTGCTCTAGGCTGGTCCCTTATTGCTCCTCCTACTAGTTTAATTAGGTCAGTTGGAAATTGGGAAAAGTCAATAGAAGAAAAAACACAAGATGAGGATGACAAAATAGGAAAATAAAGAACCTTTGGGTTTATAGGTGGCTTGAGGCCTACACCGTGTAGTCCTCAAAGCCCACCTGGCTTATCAAACAAGCTAGGTGTTACAACTATGTTGGCTTTGGTAGCCACTATGTGAACTTGGCAGTGACCATGTTGGACATGGCAACCACCTTAATGGACTAGTAGCCATTTTAGGAGACAATAGCCAACCTAGCTAGGTTCATTAAGGCTAGTAGAAGTTGGTTGTTGTTAGGCTTACTATATATAGAACTATGAGCTCCCTAAGCTAGTTATGTTTTTCATGAATGGAACAATCTCCCCTCTCCCCTCTCCCCTAATCATCTCCTCTTCCCTTTCTTCCCACAACAACCAGTACACCTTGTACTGATTGAAGGAATCCCTCTCCCTTTGTCATAATTTCCCTTACTATCGACGAGATATCGTTGGGGTGTGCTATATCAGTACATGACACAATTATACTCAATTTGTTCCCACACTCTTTCTTTGTAAACAGTAGTAGTCCGATTTGGTTTTTCCAAATGAAATAATTTGATTTCTTGGGAGGGACTAGGGTGGCGATATCACTTGTTGTTTAATTTAATTTAGAAGCAGAATAAAGCGGAGTGAAAGAATAAGTGAATAGCCATGCTGAGAGCAAGAATAAAGCCAAAGTTTGAAAAAGAGAAAAAAGATATGAAGATTTCCCATGGGAGAAAGAATAAAGTGAAACCTAAAGTGCAATCCAAAGGTTGTGGGCAACACCTATATATACACTAAATGATAGCCTGGTATTAAAACAATTATTAAGTATTAGGTACTCCCTCCATTCTAAAATATTGTGTAATATTAGAGAAAATTCTCATTTTTATTGGACCATGAAGCCCACAAGGAAGTTACATGACTTCTTCTCCCTTATATTGCGGCCAACTCGTATGCTCGTTCACGAACTAAGTTCAAGTCAATCCTTCTAAGTCTCTTCCAATTTTGGAAAGAGGAAGTCACATGATTTGGTAAAATGTACACAATATTTTGGAACAATGAATATTTTTAAATATACATAGTATTTTGGAACGGAGGGAGTATAAAAAGAAAATGAGGGTTGATACAATTTTCAAACATGTACCCTTTAAACTTTTTTAACACAAATTCTAATTAAAACTCTTAATCAGGATTAGGAAAAATCTAATATCTATATACTACTATTATTAAACAAATCTTCCTATCAGAAATTGGTTAGATTACTATGTGATATCAGAAACTCATAATGTGCTAACATTATAGGAAGGATGAGCCCCATTGAATGAAATACTGTTTTGAAATGTTTATCACATTCACAATGCACATCACTAGAAGAATTTTGGTTTTGAAATATCAAAGTGCATTTCCGAAAGCAAAGAAAAAATATAGGAGGGAAGGGTGTTAGAATATGTAATAAATAAATAAAGATTTCTGTTTCTAATAGCTCGAGCTTTTAAGAAACTTGGTTATCAAACATGGTATCAGAGCTCTAGGTTGTGGAAGGTCCTTAGTTCTAGTATCGATAGAGGCATTTATACTCCAATTATGTTCCACATGCCACGCTTGGTGGACGCTTGCACTGAGGGAGGATGTTAGAATATATAATAAATGAATAAAGATTTTTGTCTCATAACAGCTCAAGCTTTTGGAAAATTTGATTATTTAACAAAGGGGGCACGGGAAGAATTTCCGTTTGAAATGTGGAAGTGCATTTGCAGAAACAACCCCTCTATATGATAGCAAATAGTATGCATTGGTACCCCTTTCGGAGAGTTTTAGAGAGAGAAGGTTCAACCTCTCTCTAGAGCTCTTCTTCATCTTTTTTCTCCTGCTCAATCTCTTACTACTCACACAAGTTTTCTCTCCTCCTTTGGCCGCCCTCCACCTCATATGGCCACTCCGAGTGGTCTCCGCTTTGAAGGAGCTATAGGTTGAGGGAGGTGGGGCGTGGAGTGGGAAGGAAAAGCTTGATGTGGGATGGCTCGAGGGCCACATGCTCTTATGCTGATCTCTGCTTCTTTTCCCCTCCACTCTCCCCACTCACCATCCAACCTTTTATTCTTTCACTCCCTCATTTTTTGTTGGCCTAAGGAGGAGTTGCCCGCTGAAGGTCCCATGTCTAACCGGTAGGGAAACACTCCCCCTTTTTTTTCTTTCCCTAAACCCTAAAGGACCTGTTGAAGTTGCAAAAGATGATGATAGAGTTCAAATACCCTTTATGTTAATTACTATATATGTAATGCTATAAAACAAAGCCATGCGTGAATACGTGGAAGCAGTTATGCCAGGTAAGGGGGTTGTGCAACTACCTGCAACTGCTCTTCCATCTAGTAAAAAATTGGCTAAGTCGGCCAGGAAGAATGCTATAAACATTTGCAGTAAAAAACCTCTGGTTATCCATCTCTTTGTCCACATTTAATATTCTTCATGTTTCTTAACTGAGATTGCCAAAGTAGGTCAATCTAGGAAGATCTCTATTAGATGATGTGCAATTTTATGTCTCCTGCTTAGCAAAAATTTCCAATCCTTGTGACAAATATGGGTCAAGGCTTTTTGCATTAAGCTCTTTATGGTGCTAATATTTGGGCTATGGTATGTTACTTTTGTTACTTCGGAGGTAGATGGTCTAATATATTCAAACACGCCAGCTTCTAACGAGTTTGTTGGTTCTATAACGAAGGTTGAACAAGACACAGATACGGCTCCAAAAGCTATATATGGTGAAGATTCTGAATTTTCGCATTGATTTGGTTGATACTAACTTATGAAATCCAGATCCAACTCTTTTACTAGGCAATGGCTGGTAAGTGCTTATTATAAATATGTTATGCCTACACAGTTTTTTAAAGGAGCAATCCGCTCTGAAGGGTTTGGTTGAAAATTCTCCATGCCCATTGGCTCCTTAGATTTCGTATGCAAATTTATGAATTTTTTACATAAACAGTACTATATGTAGAATAAATTGTGTTAGCAAAATTTATGATTTTTTTGCTTCTTGCACATAAAACAATTACGGTTAAATAATCTCCCATGAACATACTTATGCTCATATATATATATATATATATATATATATATATATATATATATATATATATATATATATATAGGGAAAAGTTTAAATGAGATCGCTCTCATATTGCTTATATGAGGCCACTTTGAATCGTAGCCGTTGGATCTTGATCTGACGGCTATAAATATCCATAATGATCTCACCCACTCTTTGATGTGACACACTCACCTACCCACTGATTTGATATCCACCCTCCGATCGGAATCTAACGGCTATAAAGATTGGCCTCATGCTCCTTATATGAGAACGATCTCATGTAAACTTATCTCATATATATATATATATATATATATATGAGCATAAGAGAGAAGAAGAAAACTTTATAATAGAAACTACTAGACCACACGTGAATTTGCTCGTGCACTGCTACTAGTCTAAATAAAAGAAAAAAATTATTACGCACTTTGGCTCAAGTGAATCGGCATGCGCCAACGCGTGCGCCACAAGCCTGTGTGCGCCATGATTGAGATGATTAGTCCTAGCATATCCTGGGTCACCATCAACCCCACAAAATCACACATGGCAATTTGAGAGACATGGGATATTCCCACCGAGCACTGTATCTATCACTTCACGTGGTGCCCTGCGAGAGGCTCCTGTCGCCTTGGCTCATAGCAATGAGCAATGAGTCTAGGAAGTACATTACTGAAGTCTCTAAATTATAAACCCCTTCAGCTAGTTTATTACCACTTCTTCCCAACGTTAGCAAGTGACTCCTAAGATTACCCTGGGGGATATGAGCACTGACAGGAATTAAGATGTGAAGAAGTGTACTTAGCACAAATCCATGCTAAAGTGCTTGCTAATCCCTCAAAAATTTGTTACATGGGGTTGTCTGAATCCTTATGACCGACTAGATGGTGCAGGTTAATCGACCTCTAGAGCATCCTCCTGTCGCCAATCTCCTCTTGTACGTACAGCGCCCATCACACACATTAGGGAAATCGAGATATAATGCCTATTAAAGGGGCTTGTTAATTGTGAATGAACTGGTGTATTGAATCTGAATTTACTTGAATTCAGTTCATCTTGTGAACTTACGACGGTTCCAATTTTGGCAAGTATTCTCCTACACTGGTGGCTTTGGCCATCCAAACACCCCTGAATCAATGGATTTGGCCAAACTTCAAACAAATAGATTCAGGAGTTCCTTAATCCTCAACCAAACAGCCCCAAGTCTTGGTTATATCTTATCACTTACATGGCCAGGTTAGGATTTCAGTCTTTACGTAGCATGTGAGAGAGAGGATATGGCCAGATTTGGATTACTTTACAAGGCAAGGGCAGCAGCAGCTCCTCCACAAAGGGAAAAAGCTCAACTTTGGATTACGAGAGACTCAGCTTCCATGTACGCTTGTGCTGTCAAGAACAGATCGACTACTGAGAGAGAGAGCCTGCATGCATTTTCCGTACTGCAATATGCTCTTCCAAATCTCTTTGCAATTAATGTGTCAGAAGGACGATTGGGATTTGGTCATGGGAATTTCTCTATCAAGACAGCGCACACAGGGCCTTATTACACAAAAATTTGCATGGACCACCAAAATCACTGCAGTTTTCACTGTTATCTTATTAACTGGATAACAGTATTGTTTGGTCATTCGTAACACATCAATGCCATCCCATTGCTTGAGTTCATGTGTCACTCATTCAAACTCCATGACAAATTAAAATCATAGTTTAGCCAGTCCGTAATCCCTTAATCCACTGTTAAGCAAATCATTGGTTTATGTGTTAAAAAGAGAGAAAATTTGAATGACACAAAAATAAAATCCAGAATAGCCAGTTTTTTATCCATCAACAGCCACCTTGAATGTTATGCATACTATATAGAACTCCAAATTGATTAGTTCTTAAATCAACTATTTTTTTTGGCATAAATGTTAATCCACTATCAATAATTACAATTTTTCAAACAGGAAGAAAATATTGATGAAATGAAGGAAAAGATGATTATGAAGAAGAAAGGTATCTAAAATCTAAATTAATGAGATGAGCTAGTTCTTAATCCGAACTAGCAACCAATTACTTCAATTCTTGCATAATCAATTGAAACTTCAAACAGGTTAGTCTTTCATCCACTGTTAGGCAATTAGCTAGAATTACTAGAATGAGTAATGTACAAGAAGGTGGCAATGTAAGGCGATTGAACTTACTAATCAATTGATCAAATACTTGATTGATACAAATAAAGATTGTGGATGACAATTAGAAGAAGAAGAAGAAATGAAATTAAGCTAAAAATTTAGAAAATGAGTTCTACAGGGATGATCAGATGGATGAATTAATCAAGTGAATTATACCATCATCCAAAACCTAATTTGAATTAAAAGGGTATCCAAGCTGTTGCAAACACAACATTGTGTCCCTTCCATGTGAGCACAAGGTCATCCTCCTCCTTCTTGAGCCCCCACCCTGCAGCATGCTCATCCAACATGCTCTTCACCTCCGCCACAGAGTCGTCTCCGAACGCAACCCCCCGGAAACCCGCCGTCCTCATCCGCTGCCCCCACCGGCTCTTCGGTTCCGCCCTCTCCACCCTCTGCACCCCCTCCTGTGCTATCACATTCTCTATCTTCCAGCACATGTCTGCCTCATACCACTGCCTCTGCTTGCTCCCCCTCGGCAAGAACGTATCCATGGTGTCGTAAGGTATCCACAGGAAATTGAACGCCGATCTCAGCCTGCACACCAGATTATTGGAAGTGAAATCTGCATCTTCGTCGACAAGTATCAATATCGTCGGATCCAAGCTCCGAAGCGATTTCAAGCACATCGACCGGATCGACGATGGCGGGCTAATGCCGGATATTGCACCGAGTGTCTCGTCTGGCACGTAGTGCATCATCATCTGGCAGTTGATCACAAGAGCTTCCATTTCATGTTCATTAGCTGAAAGCAGTCGTTGGGACCGGACTTGGTCGATTAACGACGAGAAACCGTCGGAGGAGGAGGAAGGGACGACTGTGAACTCCATGGCGACGTTGCGGGAGCGGGCGAAGTTGACGAGTCGGATGCCCAATTCGTCGTAGGAGAGACCGAGGGACGGTGGAGCAGCAGCGGCTGGGCCGGCAACGGTGAGGCGGAGGAATGGCGGGCCCTCGGGACGTGTCGCGAGGGCGTCGATAAGGGTGGGCAGCTGCATGCAGTGAGTGGCACTGAGGTCAACGATATGGACGGCGGCAAAGCCCTCGACGGCCTCGAGGACGGCGGCGTTGGCAGCGGCGAACCCGAATCGGTGCCACGGTGTGAGGTCGATAAAGCCTGCGAGCTCCATGACGGAGAAGTGATGAGTGGGGTGGGGAGCAAGTAGGAGGCTGCGGCCGGCCATGGAGTCAGCGATGGCCTCGCAGCTGCCGGTCTTCGCAGCACGGACGATAAGCGCACGGAGGAAGCCCGCCGCCAGGCGCTGTGTGGAGTCGCCGTCAGGCTGGGCGATGTTGTTAAGCACCCAAAGAATCTGCTGCGCCAAAGTGGAGTCATTGCTCTCAATGGCATTGGCACAGTGCACCAGCAGCTGCTCCATGCAATTAGCATCCCCAAAGCTCCCCAAACTCCTTCCGCCGTCTCCCTTAGTCGACGTCGGGAAGCCCGGCCATGGCCGCATCCTACTATACAGCTGGTTAGGCCGATGCAGCGACGGTGGCACCGCTTCCGTGAACTGCATCATCATACTAAGGGGGCAGGTTTGTGACTTGGGCTTGGAGAAGGGAGGGGAGTTGTATTATAGAGGGAAATTTGTGTGTTTTTTGGGGCATGTGAGGGGGGCGGCCAGGGGGTTGTCTGGATGTGGGAGTTGGAATTTGGCATGTAATGAGGGGAGGGGGAGTGTGAGGGTTGGGGGGCTGAGGAATGAATTGGGAAGCTAGGCTCCTCACGGGCCATGTATATCTTCAGCAAATCATAGTTTGTTTGCAATCTGCATGAGTTTTGGACACTTTTCTAGGGCTTTTGTGCTTAATTTTTTGCATTGTTAGAGTTGATTTGGTTTTTGAGGTGGAGACCTAAGCTGTGCAGACACCAGACACCTATGGTTCTTTCTTATGCTCATGCTTCTCGTTCTCTCTAGGCTGTCTTGTATCTTCCCATCAGACAAGGATGATATCCCATTCATTCAAACAAAAAGAACATTGTTTACTGCTGCCAACCTTTAATCAGAGTTCTTTTTCAGTATAATTAATTGAAATAAACACCTACATGATAATATCTAGATATTATCAACCATTGCCTTAGGACTTTGGTTGTAACTGTTGGGCTCCACTTCAAATAGGCCAAATTGGGCGTCTTTATATGTTTGATGGGTCATTATCTTCAAAACCAGCAGCTTATTTGGAGGGGGAGAAAATAAATGATTTAATTAGTTACATTCCAAAAGGAGGAAATTGACAATTAATTTGCTCTTTTAGAGTAGCCAATAAAGAGCACAAGAACAAAGCTAAAAGGCTCTTTGCCATAAAAATAAGGCTAAAAGACAACAAAGGGCTACAGAGGAAAAGGAGAGCAGACAACTAAACTACTGTTTATCAACATCCTAAGAATTTTGCTCTTTCTCTTAACAATAATTCTATCAGACATTCATGGGACCTCCTTAAAGTTCAGCTTCATATACTTTAGTAACCTTCCTTTGAGCACGTGGTCTCTCCTGCCCCACTTTTCACTTTGGATCAAACTTCTCTTTTCTCCTACCTACCTGACTACCCAAGTTGTTCTCCCCCCCCCCCCTCTCTCGCTAGATTGAAGGAATGTAAGGTGAGCTAAGGTATCTTATCCAAATATGTAGTATGAGTTTGGAGATCCACAGACCGCATGGTTGAGACAAAAAGGGAGGAAGAGAACACCGTTTTATTGGTACAAAGTGAAGGCCACGCCTGACAGAGGATAGCACATTTGTACCCCTCTAAGAGGAGGTGAAGAAGCAGGAGAATTAGTTGGTTGTAAGCCTGCCTTGCCTTTCATTTTCTTTGGTCACTTTCACTATCAAGTCCGTCGCATTCATGGGGCTCCTATGCATCTTCTTGTTCCTGTCATGCCACCATGGCCGGGGTGCCCTTTAATGTCCTACATGGATGAATAGGACTACTCCCAAATCTGTGTTTTTGGTGGTCCATTTGTATCCATGGAATGAAGTACAAAATTAAGTTTTTTCACAAAAATTTTGCTGCTAACATCTAAAAAGGCCAAGTTGGATTCTATCTACCAAGTTGAAAAGATTGAAAAAGGATTCACTATCTGGCCCCCCAGGCTTCCTTCTTTCCCTTTTCCTATTTTTTCACAGAAGTAGGTTTCTGGGATGGAAATTAAAGTGTAGTACATTCAACTATACATATACAAATTTTAAAACAAGGTGAAATGTCAAATTAAATTGTAAATTCTATTCGCAGCATGTACAAAATGCTCATGAAACATGCTACAAATATAAATAAATAAATAAATTTGCAGATTGGTTTAGGCATCCCCAAAGAGGTTAACAACACTTCAATTAGTCAACAATTAAATTCATATAGCTGCTGATTTTCACTAACTCGAATCCAAGCTGGCCCGATTCTATCCATATTTTCATGGCAAATGCATGGAAAGTTTATGCTAACACTTGTGCCAAAAGAACTTTTTTGACATTTACATTTGAATTTAGAGAGTGAGAAAAAGAATGAGAGATTTATCCATCCCAATAAATTTGCAGATTGGTTTAGGCATCCCCAAAGAGGTTAACAACACTTCAATTAGTCAACAATTAAATTCATATAGCTGCTGATTTTCACTAACTCGAATCCAAGCTAGCCCGATTCTATCCATATTTTCATGGCAAATGCATGGAAAGTTTATGCTAACACTTGTGCCAAAAGAACTTTTTTGACATTTACATTTGAATTTAGAGAGTGAGAAAAAGAATGAGAGATTTATCCAGCAAGATCCAAGTCAAAAAGGGTGGAAAAGCACAACAATGTTGTTTTCTACCTTGAAAAGTTTCTTGTCCATTTGCACATGAAAACAAGAAAGCATGGAAAGCTGGGGTACACACTTAGCACAAGATGAGACCACCTATGCAAAACCCTATTTAAAACTTGACTCCTTGCTTTCACAGTGTATGGAACTCAATAAGAGTATAAGAAGAATCTAAGGGAAGCAAATAAGTAGAATGAGGTAAGTTGGAGGTATGGGGTTTTATATTCTCATGTGAGTAATCTGTGCACGATTCCTAATCTGGAGAAACAAAAGCTAGTGGACAACATTAACTTTGGAGTTTCTTCACAGAAACCCCAAAAATATTTTTGATTACATTCACTGAGAATATATAAAATAAACAAGTGTCTCCAACCATCAAAGTAAGGAATGTTTCCATGTGATGAAGATACCCTTCCGAGGGATTCATATTTCATAAAAAGATTTGAGATCAAAACACAAAGCTAGGCCACATTTGAGTATGTTTGGACTTACCCCAGAACATAAGGAAGACAAAGAGGTGAAGACATGCTTTTCGAATTCTGCGTCTGAGAACAAGACATTCTTACTTGAATAATGTATGTGGAGATGGATCCTATCTGATACCAAATTTCCATTTTTTTTTCTATAAAATAGAATATATATTCCTAGACTAGAACTCCTTTTAATTTCTTAAGGTCCGGAGCTCCAGTCCAGGTAATGAGCTTTTTACATATGACCTGGCGCCAACTTTGACTTTCCCATATCACCCGGAATCTTCTTCTTTCTCTCATATGACCCGGAATCGGCACCTAGAGTACCGAAAATACCCTTCTTTTACGTTTTTAAGCCTTTTGTATCCCAAATGCTTCATTCTTCCCAAAATTAGTGATTTACGGGAGCATGAAGTTGGGGAAGAAGATATTCCGGCAAAGGTCTGTCCATAATCGCGGTTGAAACCATCGCCGGCGCCGTCTAACTCAGAAAAAAAATAAAATTTCATGCCAAAAAACTGTAAAATAGCGGGAAAGACGAAAAAAATATATGATGAAAGGATTTTGATGTAAGATCAGCGGGGAAGCCCTCCCAACAACAAAAATTAAGATCTACATGTAAAAAAATACATATAAAGGCCACTCATTAGTGTTCAACAGCTCATAGACACAAAATAAAAGAATAAAAATCGACAAAAATGTGAAATACACGTCGGCGAGCGACGAGTTCAATTTATATATCTTTCTGCGATCCTAATGAGGTGGAAGAGGAAGAAAAATAAGAAAGAACGCAAAAAAAATGGGCAAAAACGGATAAAAAATGAGCGAGTTATGACATTTTGAAAATTTCAAAAAAATCGCGTTGCATATGACACGACTCAGGCTCAAGTCCACGACTTGAGCCTGAGTCGTGTCATATGCAACGCGATTTTTCTGAAATTTTCAAAATGTCATAACTCGCTCATTTTTTATCCGTTTTTGCCCTTTTTTTTTTGTTCTTCTTTATTTTTCCTCCTCTTCCACCTCATATAGATATATTAAGCTAAGAAATGAAGAAAAAAGAAGAAAGTAGAAGCTTTGCGGCGAAGAGGTTCCACTTTCTTTTTTCTTCTAATTTTTTCTTTATTTCTCAGCCTAATATATCTTCATGATGTGGAAGAGGAGGAAAAATAAAGAAGAACGCAAAAAAATGGGCGAAAATGGATAAAAAATGAGCGAGTTATGACATTTTGAAAATTTCAGAAAAATCACGTTGCATATGACACGACTCAGGCTCAAGTCGTGTATTCGACAACACGACTTGAGCCTGAGTCGTGTCATATGCAATGTGATTTTTTTAAAATTTTCAAAATGTCATAACTCGCTCATTTTTTATCCGTTTTTGGCCATTTTTTTTTTGTTCTTCTTTATTTTTCCTCCTTTTCTACCTCATATAGATATATTAAGCTAAGAAATGAAGAAAAAAGAAGAAAAAAGAAGAAAGTAAAAGCTTTGCGGCGAAGAGCTTCCACTTTTTTATTTCTTCTAATTTTTTCTTTATTTCTCAGCCTAATATATCTTCATGATGTGGAAGAGGAGGAAAAATAAAGAAGAATGCAAAAAAAAATGGGCGAAAACGGATAAAAAATGAGCGAGTTATGACAACATTTTGAAAATTTCAGAAAAATCGCGTTGCATATGACACGACTCAGGCTCAAGTCGTGTTGACAACACGACTTGAGCCTGAGTCGTGTCATATGTAACGTGATTTTTTTGAAATTTTCAAAATGTCATAACTCGCTCATTTTTTATCCGTTTTTGGCCATTTTTTTTTGTTCTTCTTTATTTTTCCTCCTCTTCCACCTCATATAGATATATTAAGCTAAGAAATAAAGAAAAAAGAAGAAAAAAAAAAGAAAGTAAAAGCTTTGCGGCGAAGAGCTTCCACTTTCTTATTTCTTCTAATTTTTTCTTTATTTCTCAGCCTAATATATCTTCATGGTGTGGAAGAGGAGGAAAAATAAAGAAGAATGCAAAAAAAAATGGGCAAAAAACGGATAAAAAATGAGCGAGTTATGACATTTTAAAAATTTCAGAAAAATCGCGTTGCATATGACACGACTCAGGCTCAAGTCGTGTATTCGACAACACGACTTGAGCCTGAGTCATGTCATATGCAACGTGATTTTTCTGAAATTTTCAAAATGTCATAACTCGCTCATTTTTTATCCGTTTTTGCCCATTTTTTTTTTGTTCTTCTTTATTTTTCCTCCTCTTCCACCTCATATAGATATATTAAGCTAAGAAATGAAGAAAAAAGAAGAAAAAAGAAGAAAGTAGAAGCTTTGCGGCGAAGAGCTTCCACTTTCTTTTTTCTTCTAATTTTTTCTTTATTTCTCAGCCTAATATATCTTCATGATGTGGAAGAGGAGGAAAAATAAAGAAGAACGCAAAAAAAAATGGGCGAAAAACGGATAAAAATGAGCGAGTTATGACATTTTGAAAATTTCAGAAAAATCGCGTTGCATATGACACGACTCAGGCTCAAGTCGTGTTGTCGACAACACGACTTGAGCCTGAGTCGTGTCATATGCAACGTGATTTTTTTGAAATTTTCAAAATGTCATAACTCGCTCATTTTTTATCCGTTTTTGGCCATTTTTTTTTGTTCTTCTTTATTTTTCCTCCTCTTCCACCTCATATAGATATATTAAGCTAAGAAATAAAGAAAAAAGAAGAAAGTAGAAGCTTTGCGGCGAAGAGCTTCCACTTTCTTATTTCTTCTAATTTTTTCTTTATTTCTCAGCCTAATATATCTTCATGGTGTGGAAGAGGAGGAAAAATAAAGAAAAATGCAAAAAAAATGGGCGAAAACGGATAAAAAATGAGCGAGTTATGACATTTTGAAAATTTCAGAAAAATCGCGTTGCATATGACACGACTGAGGCTCAAGTGTATTCGACAACACGACTTGAGCCTGAGTCGTGTCATATGCAACGTGATTTTTTTGAAATTTTCAAAATGTCATAACTCGCTCATTTTTTATCCGTTTTTGGCCATTTTTTTTATTCTTCTTTATTTTTCCTCCTCTTCCACCTCATATAGATATATTAAGCTAAGAAATAAAGAAAAAAGAAGAAAAAAGAAGAAAGTAGAAGCTTTGCGGCGAAGAGCTTCCACTTTCTTATTTCTTCTAATTTTTTCTTTATTTCTCAGCCTAATATATCTTCATGATGTGGAAGAGGAGGAAAAATAATGAAGAATGAAAAAAAAATCGGCGAAAAACGGATAAAAAATGAGCGAGTTATGACATTTTGAAAATTTCAGTAAAAACGTGTTTTGAACGACACGACTTGCAGTATAGTCGTGTCGTCGCGGACACGACTATACTGCATGTCGTGTCTTTCAAAACACGTTTTTACTGGAATTTTTAAAATGTCATAACTCACTCATTTTTTATCCGTTTTTGCCCATTTGTTTTGCGTTCTTCCTTATTTTTCATCATCTTCCACCTCATGAAGATATATTAGAATAAAAGAAGAAGAAAAAATAAGAATAAAGAATAAAGTGGAAGCTCTTCGCTGGAAAGCTTCCATTTTTTTCTTTCTTATTCTTTTTTTTTCTTCTTTCATTCTAATATATCTTCATTACGTGGAAGAGGAGGAAAAATAAGGAAGAACGCAAAAAAAATGGGCAAAAACGGATAAAAAATGAGTGAGTTATGACATTTTAAAAATTTCAATAAAAACATGTTTTGAACGACACGACTTGCAGTATAGTCGTGTACACGACGACACGACTATACTGCAAGTCGTGTCTTTGGGAGACACGACTTGGATATTTTTCGTGTTTTCGACGACACGATAAAATAGGAATTTTCAAAATTTGATAACTCATTCATTTTTCATCCGTTTTTGCCCATTTTATTGTGTTCTTCCTTATTTTTCCTCCTCTTCCCCTTCATTAGGATCACAGAAAGATATATAAATTGAACTTGTTACTCGCCGAAGAGTATTTCACGTTTTTGCCTATTTTTATCCTCTTATTTTATGTCCAGGAGCGGTCCAACACCAATGGGTGATCTTTATATGTGTTTCTTTACCTGTAGATCAGAATTTTTGTAGTTTGGAGGGCTTCCCCACTGCTCTTACATCAAAATCTTTTCATCCCGTTCGGTTTCTTGCTTTTTGGCGCGAAAATTACCTTTTCCGATTTGGACGGCGCCGGCGCCGGCGCCGGCGATGATATGGGCGGAGATGCCGGACGGAACACCTTCTTCTCCGATTGAACACGAGTTTCTCCGGGTACCTCCTTAGATTCCTGGTAATATGGAAAAACGAAGAGTGTGGGTGCTTATACCTAAACCTAAGGGTATTTTGGGTACTTTCCGGGTCATATGGAAGAAAGAGGAAGATTCCGGGTGATATGGGAAAGTCAAAGTTGGCGCCAGGTCATATGTAAAAAGCTCCCAGGTAATGCATCTACAGCTACACTAGTCCAGGTCACATAAAAAAATTGTTGCTAATAGAAGGGAGAGGATAGATGGAAGACTTTGGTGCTTTGGTTTTTATGGGCCCAAAATTTCTTTCAATGAAGAGCTATCGCAGGAAAGCTTTTTCACTGTTGAAGGTTCTGGGAAGTTATCTGTTGTTAGGCATCCTTTTATGCATCAAAGGTTGTTTTAGCTGATCACAAGCAACAGTTGAGCTGATCCCAATTTTTTTTTCCTTTAGGGAAGGTTGCAAAACCCAAAAAAAAAAGATAATGATACATGCATTTTAAAGCAGCAGTCATTTGGTTATTATCATATTGGTATATACATTACATTTGGAAGCACATGAGTATTAATTATATATCCATGTATATCTCCTCCCAAAGGATTGTAATGACAAAAAATTGTCTAATAGATCTGTAATGGAGGGATTGATCTTCAAATTTTGGAATTTAAAAAATCCAAAATATCTTAGTCTGAACCTTGTAGGCAAAACGTTCAGACTTTTTTTTTATCTCAAAGGCCCTCCAGGGCAAAAGTTATTCATTAGCCTGCTTCATCTTACAACCATGTCTCGCTACAACATATACAACACTGCGAGAACTTTTTTCGTACAAAAGACAAAAATTGTAAAGCATAAGGAAAATATATCACAGCCAAATTACTTAATATTGTACCTTAACATTGTAGCTAGGACATGATATATCAATATCCTTCTTTCTTGGGAGGCATTAAAGACCACATTCTGTATGAAGGACCTCAAACTCCATCCTTGTAGACAGTCTTTAAGGAATCGGAACCATGCCGATTAACAATCATGCTACAAGACCACAAAAATCTGACTTGTACATTGGCAACATAACCCAAGCGGTGAGCCATATGCCAACATGTAGACAATCCACAGATACACTCTAGCAGAGAAAATCCATTTACAATAGCAAACACAAGCCATAGTAAGGCGCTGAAACGCACGACCTGTTAGTGTCACATTTGTAAAAATGTATACCCCTTCTAGTGTTGTCATTTTTGTACAAAACTTAGCTGAGTCTTAATTACATTAGGCACAAGAATGAAGAAGACATATATCAATGGACAAGATTGAAAGATGTGTGCCCAAGGCAACTCATTTAGAATGAAAAGTGAAAATAACAAGGTCAAGCTCAAGGTTCAAAACTTAGGCAACGCGTCATCAAGCCCTCTCCATTTGGTTTACAAGATCTATTACTCTAGGTAATGTCCTTCTAGGAAAATTCCCTAGTTTTTTTTAATCTCTATATATAAATCAAACTATAGATGGGTGGATATAGGGAGAACTCACTCGTGGATGAGTGCATATAAAGAATCCACCCATGGATATGTTTATGAAAAGGAACCACCCACAAATTGGTTGATATGACCCAACCCATAAACAAAAGGGAACCACTTACAAATAAGTTAATATGACCAAACCCACAAACAATCATGAGGGAACCACTCGTGGGTGGGTTGATATAAGGTATCCACCCGCGGATGGGTTGATACACACCTCTCTCTCCCTCTATAAATACTTATCGTTTGGGAGAAATAACTGGAAGACCTCTCCCCAAAACCTCTTGGCCTTATTCTTCTCTTCATAAATCATGAGAGAGCTTGAGTGTTCTTGATTATTCTTCCTCTGCCTTTGTGATTTTGTACTTACTTGCTTAAGAATTATACTCCTCATGTGTATTCAATGTTTATCTTTAATGAAGAAATTATATTAGCTCTTCCACATGTAAAAAACCAATTACATGTAGAAATTAATTTTAAAGTGGTAGTCCTATTCACCCCTCCCCCCTCTAGGACTCAATGCACTTTCACGGCCAACATAGCAGAAAAAAAAATGATTTCACAACATCGAGACCTCTACCCAAATGTCCAACAAGCAGGTTGGGCATGCCCTTGGGGAAAATTGACCACCACATAAACGCCATGCCCAAAACTCGGGATGAAACCACTGCGCTAACAGAAAAATACCAACAAACAACATAAAACAAAGATAACTTAGCCATGTCGCTCACCAATGCCTGAAGGAAAAAGTAGAGGGAAGGGGTAATAGAAGAATGAGAACAAGAGGGATGGTGGCAGAGGTGTAATAGATTGGAATAGAGGAATAATATATCAGAAGGTGGGATGGAGGGGAAACAAAAGGAAGAAAAAGAAGAAAAAAGGGGGCTTTCATGGTGGAGGGGAAGGGGTAAGGGATATAGGAAGGAAAGATGATGACAAGGGATGGACTCCAATGCCACAATGATCTTCATCGTCAGAAAATCCCCGGCTAGGGCGAATGGCCGCCGGCCGGCCAGAAAACGAAGCACCCACTTCTCGCTCAAAACCCTAGCCTCTCCTACTCCGGAGCCTTAGGGAAGGTGACATGCATATGAATTCTTATCCCTTTAAAGGTCTATGTTTGCATGCATCTGAATCTTCAATCCCTGAATCTCAAAAACTACATTTTTCATTTTTATAAAGGTATAAAGAATTCATAACCCTTTTTAGGCTAAAGAGTGGAGCATAAAATATTACAATTTCTTTAATAAAAAAGAGTGCGCTAGTGCTTAATAAAATCATATCTTCATATATGAAGGATGCATGAATCTTACCTTTCAAAAAAACAAAAAATTGCATAGTATCTAGAGTTACATGGATTAAGGTCCATAGTCACCAAGTTTCATATCCGAGATATTTAAGGTGCGTTTGGAAGCGAAAATACTATCAGGCATGACTGCCTTTCAGGGTGAAAAATATCACATTGATTTTGTAAAATGTGAAATCTGTTTGGGAACTTAATATAAATCACACTAATTTGTGTTTGGAAATGAGTACTTGATGAGACAAACTTCAATGATACATTTCTTACTAATTTCTGATCCATTTTCACCTCTTTTTTTCATTCTTCTTCACTTTTAGTGCTCTTTCTTATAATGATGATATCATAAAGATGTTGAGTCACCACGTACTATTTATCATGGATTTTGTGGTTTTTTTATAGGATATCAAGGTCATTAGGATATCATGATGATCAGAAAGAACATAAAAAATAAGGAAGAACAAAAAATAATGGCCAAAAATAGATAAAAAATTAGCGAGATATGAACCATTGAAGTTTATCCCATTTTAATGTGCGATTACACAATAACTAGTGCTATCGTATAATCGATTACACGATAGCCTAGCGATCGTGTAATTGATTATATGATAACTTTTAATGGGAAAACTTTAATAATGCATTTCTTACTCTTTTCTGATCCATTTTTGCCCATTTTTTTCATTCTTCCTCATTTTTAGTGTTCTTTCTTATAATGATGATATCATAAAGATGTTGAACCACTACGTACTATTTATCGTGGATTTTGTTGTATATTTTTATAGGATATCAAGATCATTAGGATATCATGATGATCAGAAAGAGCATAAAAAATCAGGAAAAACAAAACAATGGCCAAAAATGAATCAGAAATGAGCGAGATATGAACTATTGAAGTTTGTTCCATTTTAATGGGCGATTACACGATAACCATTGCTATCGTGTAATTGATTACACGATAGCCTTACACGATATCCAAGCTATCGTGTGTTGGGCTATCGTGTAATCGATTACACAATAACTTTTAATGGGACAAACTTTAATGATACATTTCTTACTCATTGCTTATCCGTTTTTGCCTTTTTTTTATTCTTCCTTATTTTTAGTGTTCTTTCTTATAATGATGATATCATAAAAATGTTGAGCCACCTCATACTATTTATCGTATGGTATTTTTTCGATAGGATATCAAGGTTATTAGGATATCATGATGATAAAAAAACGGCATAAAAATAAAAGAAGAAAAAATGGCCGAAAACAGACTAAAAATAAGGGAGATATGATTCGAGAGAGAGAGAAGGGAGATGGAGCTGATTTTTTTCATTGAAGAGGAGGGACGACTAATTCGTCACCCTGAGAGAATCAGGGTTTTCAGTATTTTCTCTAACCAAACACTTTTCAGGCCTGATAGCACTTTTTCAAGCTTGAAAGATAATTTTTTTCAGCTTCCAAATGCACCCTTAGTAAACTAACTGCTGGATATGTCAGTTGATTCTTAAGTAGTGTCAAAAGTTGTTCATAATTTATACTTAAGAGAGGTGGCTTTGGAAAATTAAGTTAACTTAAAGTCAAATTTTGAAGCTTCCTATATCTTGGGGTGTGATTTTCTCAACAGAAGAGAGAGAATGAACTTATGCTGAGCTCTATGGCGGGGAAATTGATAAGCAATCCACGGCATAAAACAAGACCTTGCTACATACCGTATGAACTTATGCTGAGCTCTATGGCGGGGAAATTGATAAGCAATCCACGGCATAAAACAAGACCTTGCTACATACCGTAGAGATAATGAACTGTGACAATGCTAGAGAAGTGCTTTTTAAACTGCATAATAAAACAAACAACCTACTGTTCTTGGAAAACTTAAATAAACTAGCAAGCGCTGTTGTCGATTCATGTTGTACAGTCCTCCAAGCCTTTGGAATTTGGACTAATTATTCTTGCTACTCTTATATTCCTTCCGTTCCAAAATACTATATATATTTGAGAATATTATTATTCTAAAATATTGTGTATATTTTACCAAATCACGTGAGTTCCTCTTTCCAAAATTGGAGGAGACTTGGAATGATTGACAAGAACTTTGTTTATGAGCGATCATACGAGTTGGACCGGATATAAGGGAGAAGAAGTCATGTGACTTCTTTGTGAGCTTCATGGTCCAATAAAAATGAAAATTTTTTCAAATGTATACAATATTTTGTAATGGAGGGAGTACAAGCTAAACGGCCCATAATACCAATATGTTTAATGCTACTATCAAATACACCCTCCCTCTGAAAAAGATAGGTACAGTTCATTTTTCCTGCATCCGAAAAAATAGGTAAAGTTAAGCTTATTTTTCAGCCAGAGAGGACTTTTTCCACTTGTGCGTCACTTAAAAAAAATTCAATTCTCCACATTGTAACTATCTTTTTCAGATGCACGGAGTGGAATTCTTTCCCCTTTTTATTCGCAACAAATTACTGTAAGCATTGTTTATGAAAAGTCGGTGACCAACGATCGATCACTAAAGATCGATAGAGCACATTAGTGCATTAATGTCGGTGTGTGCTCTAGAGGGTGTGCCATTGATTCTCGGTGATAGACAACAGATGAACCTTCACCTGCGGTATAAACTGGGGAATCTTTACTATCTGATTACATGTAGTTTAAGAATGGGGGGATCTCCATGCTGGAGAGAACACTGAGGATGAGGAAAATTCAACTCTAAGACCTGCCTCATCCCCAAGATTTTAATAATGTGACCTCTGTTCAACTAATTAACATAATTTTGTACTCCCTCCGTTCCAAAATATTGTATATATTTGAGAAAATTCTCATTTTTATTAGACCGTGAAGCCCACAAGGAAGGCACATGACTTCTTCTCCCTTATATCCCATCCAACTCGTATGATCGGCCATGAGCAAAGTTCTAGTCAATCATTCTAAGTCTCCTCTAATTTTAGAAAGAAGAAGTCACGTGATTTGGTAAAATATACACAATATTTTAGAATAATAATATTTCTAAATATACGTAGTATTTTGGAACAGATGGAGTAATTGATATCGATAAATCAAGAAGAGAAATAGGAACTCATACTCGCTCCGTCCAACATTAATTGTCTTGCTTAAAGATAGACAATCAGCTAATTTTAGTTCGTTTTTGTTTTGTTTTCGAATGAAAAATAATAAGAATCCAAGAATCATCGAAGAATGCAAGTCGAAATCAGATGTGGGCCCAATGCTGACAATCCCAGCTCACACTGAATGGCATTTTGCATTGAAGTTGTGTATGAAGTTTTATGCATTATGAATAATTGCATAAGTGAGGATAGAAATACTTCAGCTGCACAACTACAAAGAATCCTTCCAAAACACTCCTAGACACGGTTATCTCTCAAGTTTCAATGGGCAAGGGGAACCCGATCACGTGCTTTTGGCTTACATGCCTAATGCTGATTGGGTGGGAGTTCTCTCACTGACAGTTCTGTGGGCGAGCTCAATAAACATCTGTCCAAGTCTGGTACCATTTTATGTCGATTGAGTACTGCAAACCTTGGTAGATGTTTGGCATATGGGCCATGTGCACGCTTGCACGTAGCGATTGTCTATTCCTTGACATTCCTCAATTTCTGTTCAAGGTCCTAAAAATGAGAACAGTAAGCATTCTTTAGAGTTTTAGATTTTTTCTTTTGTGTAAATCCTCTTTTTTTGTTGATATTTTTAGAGATCCTCTAATTGAATTGCTTGAATAAGATAGTTTAATTTTGTTTATCGGTAAACAAAAAATTGTATTAGCTCACCAGAAGGATACATGGATTCTTTATGCAACATGGCTAGTTTAATCATGATGGCTGATAATTTAAATTGACGGTGTTTGTTAAGGGAATGAGCTGATAATTTAAACAATGGAGACCCTAATTGCAACAAATAGATATTGGCCGCCCAGTGGTGATATCTATATTCTATGCTTCAGAATAGGTGACTTCTTGACAAATCACTATTGTTGCTTGGAAGCAGTGTATTCATTCTAACAAGCGGTTTTGATAAATATGGCAAGGTCATGCTATTCCCCTCACCCAAACCAAGGCACATCGGAAACTAAAGTGCAACTAGCTGTATCTCTCCACCATTTGTTCAATATGATAGATAAATGAATCAATCATGATTATAAAATCTCGGGGGAAAATTTACAATTCAAACTTCAAACAAATTTTCTTACACCACATTTTATGTACAGGTTTTGACAATTTTGTTTCTCTCAATCAAAGATGAGTTTTATTCACTTTCGTAATCATCTTCATCACCAAAAGTGAAAACAGAAGCATCTGCAGCAATCGCCTTAAACTCACTCACACTGTCCGAGTCCACTTTAGGTTCCTGTCCTCCTGATATAGGAACAGCAGTGCTCGCACTGTCAACATTAGTTGCACTCTTTGGTACATGTGTAGGCACCTCCTGGCTTTCAAAGGATACCTGCTGCACACCACGGGTTACACCAGCAATTTCATCCTTTGATGTTGCAGTTTGTGGACTTGGCACTGATCCCGTCACACCGGGATCTGTTGTTATTTGAGCATGCTGATTCCTGGAGGCTTCTTCCACTTCATTGTCAGAGAATACATCGTCGTTCTCATTATTGCCTGAACCTTTGCTCGGATCAGCAGGCACGACACTTCCCTCACCAGTTGCAGAACTGTTGCTTGCGTTCTTATCTGTTTCAGTGGTAGCATTTTCACTCTTGGATTTCATCGGAACAGTGCCATCATAATCTGCCAGCACAATCTCCACTTGAAATCCAGGGGAAGGCAGTTTTCTCTGCAGGGGCATGTTCCAATGTCAACAGTCAATCATCCTTGTAATCCCCCAAAATGAAATTAAGGATTTCTCGTACCATAGGGCATTAATGTATAACTCTGCACATACAATACTAATTAAGGAGAATTTGTGCAATGTCATGTTTTCGCATAAAAAGCAAACTAGTTAGTTGATGCCACCCTTTTGCTGGAAAATGACCAAAACAGCACAAGAGAATAACAACCAACCTTGTCAAATCCATCGAGGTCCATTGTGGTCAACATTTTCCTATTCTCCATCATTGTTGTGTTCAGCCAACTGAAATTAAAAGATTATAATCACATCTGAGCACCTTAGCATCCCTATTCAGTAGCAGAGATAAAAACCATGCAAACTCTAGTATAAAATGCACATGAATCCAACCAGTCGGAAAATTCTGTAGAAATCACCGGATGATAGCTGAGAACATGTAGTCTTTACACTAGCTCTATGTACAACAATTATTTGCACTATGATGATATCCACTTCACTAGCAGAAGAAGAGAAGAAACTTTTTTGTAAAATGTATGCAGCATACATACATGAGGCAAGAATATTCAATAGTTCAAGCCTATGTTCACATCGTCTATATTATTCCCATTACTCCATCATCGCTTTTTAACTTTCCTTTGACTTCCCTAGCATTTTCATCCTCAAAAACATAAAGCGTTTCTACCTATCCAAAAATACAAGTAGCTATTCTGTTCCCATGAAAAAGACATCTCTAGGAACTTATTCATGCAAAGGATAAGGGAACAACCAGCTTATAAGGCATATGGATCGTCATGGGAGAAAGCATGATAATGAGCATGCATAAAAGGCAAATTAAGTTAATCAGATTAAGCAAAATATCCTTTCCAACCCTAATCAATTATAACTTTGAAAGAATTTTGACAACATAATGCATTTTTGTCAAAGAATTAAATAGAATATTACTAAAATATGAAGAAACTACTATCTTTGTCATTCCAAGAAGATGCTGGTAGCAGCTGTATTTAATTAATAGATTAGTCTGCTTAAACACCAATATTAGTAGATTAAACATGATTGACTTTTCATAGAAATATCTGGCTCAACCAACCAAATAAAAAATCTGTGATGAGAGAGTTTTGGACTCCAGCAAAAAATCTTTTAGCACCATAATGCATCCAAAACTTTTAGAGAGCGAGAGCACAAAATGACAAACCAGTAAAAGTCTCCTTGACGATCATGAAAATGAACTTTAAAATCCCCAGACAATTCTGTCAGACCAGGTTCCCCTGGTAGTGCAAAGACCATAATCCCTTTTCTCGGTGCAGAGAACCAGAAGTCTTCAGGCTGGAATATTATCATAAAAGATAATTTTAGGATTTATCACAAAAGATAATTTTAGGGCTCTTTCATATAAATCAGCATGAAGCAGATATGAACGTTAATGAGACAAAAATATTAAATGCCAAGCCGCTTGCTAATCTGTTATCCCATGAAGTTGTCCAAAGATATGTATCATCTTTCAAATGGAAAAACAATGAACCTAAGTGCAAGAGGATGAGTATCAAACTGCAAAAGGCATAATAGTGAAGGATGTAATACCATCATATCTTTTGTCCTGGGGTGCTTCTTTGTTGTGAACAGAACACCTGT
The DNA here is from genome assembly GCA_039654745.1 of Houttuynia cordata. Lineage (NCBI taxonomy): Eukaryota > Viridiplantae > Streptophyta > Magnoliopsida > Piperales > Saururaceae > Houttuynia > Houttuynia cordata. The sequence goes on from CM077512.1 coordinate 5,589,205, forward strand.
GAAGTATAAGACCAATGTATAAGTAGTTGCAGAAATAGCCAAAAGCAGTGTACAAGTAATTAAGGGGAACACATCTGGTTAGTGGATTATCCCATTTATCCACTCTTAAGGTGGATTTTTCCAAATTTATCCATGTGGATGGAGCTGATTTTTCACGCCCCAAACGGCCCCTAAATAAAGTTAGCACAGTTCATTTATTACTGAAAAGTAACTTATAAAAGAAACATAGCATACTAATACATACTGCATGAATTGGAGCAACAACCTTGCCAGCATTTATGAATACTATTAATGTCGATAAAAAGACAGTAAGCAGTGAGAATGTAAGGTACCATCGTGATTGGAAACAGTAATGGAGGGCCTGATCCAATAAGGGCATCTATGAAGGCGAAAGCCCCTAAGCATGCACCTGCATGATATTTAAAACTATTATTCCTTTATAGCTACGTGGAGAGCACTTTGTCACATAGCCATTAATAACAAGAAGGGCAAAGAAGTACCTCCGTCCAGGCTGATTTTCTCCATTGAAATATGTTAATACATGCTCAAAATATTTGACATATCTCTACCCAAAACAAGGAACATGTCAGGAAATATAAACAATCGCAGGAAGTAAACTATCTTAGGGAATGATATAGACTCACAATCTGACTTGGAAGGACAAGACCTTTTCCATCAAAACATCTTTTCTGATTGTAATATTCAATTGACTCCTCTGCTGTGGGAAAGAACTGCACAGTGATGCAAATATATTACAGCAAGGTAAATAAACAGTGCAAGTAGCGACTAAGTAAAGCATATTTCTCTTGGTAAAATATAAGAATCTCACTTTAAGATAGAGGAGAAGGCTTGAAATCATTAAGCCTGTCCTAGCCATTCCAGCTTTGCAATGAACAACCACAACATTTTCTATGTCTGCCTTGAGCCATGAATAGGCACTCTGACAAAAGGATATTATAAGTTGAATTGGGGGGCAATTATGATCATCGAAAGGGAAACATGCAACCTGGAACAAAGCAGACACAACAGATGTACATAAGGCAGTGAGATTACCTAGGGTGGTGACATAAGCAATCTTAGACACTATGTACTAAATAGTTAAAAATAGTGGATGCAACTCTCACTTCAACTTCAAGCTTATTTGACTAGAGTATATCATTTTGAACGGAAAGTAACCAAATCACTGATAATTCCACACTGGATTGGCAATATTCGAGAACCCTATGTTATCCCAACCAGATACTAATAATTTTCTTTAGAGAAGAAGTGAAGAAGAATTCAGCAAGCAATCAAGTGTCACCTTCCCCTCAAACAGTGATGCATCATAGAGCCTCTCTGAACAAAGATTGTAGACTTTATACTTTCCCTGCAATGCAGGTCATAAGGTTTTAAAAATGGCACAATGGACACTATGAGCATTAAACAAATTTGGTATAGAAAGTAAACCAAAAAATCGCCACGATGCATTATATAAAAAGAAACTGTCCATGATGGCTCCTGTGAGAAAGAGCTGACAATGAACCCAACAAAGAAGATACTGCATCAATTAAATGATTATACTAATTTAATAAACTACCTAACGGGACAGAGAGGTAATTGGTCAATCCTATAGATACATCTAATGAGAACAGATGCATTGTTAATCAAAAAGAGAAAAGCACACTCATGCAGGAAGGAGTACAAATGATAGCTGGGGAGTTCCTAGTTAGCTAGGGGAACTCGGGAATGAGAACTGGGTTTGTGAGAGAAGGTTTAGGAGTAGCAGAATGAAGGGAAATTGATGGAGGATGGGGAAGTATGGAGAGATAGAAGGGAATAAAACTCTAGGATTTCACATCTAGAGGATTTCGATTGGAATCCACACAGGACGGAGGATAAATCCGCACACCAGCCGGAACCTTTGGCATCAGAATCAAACAGATGCTACACACAGCCGGCACTCAGGAAATTTTCATACAAGTCATAAACTGATTCCAACCATAACTAAGGCCTGATATGGGCTTACAAAACAAAAGGAGTCGAGAGTAGTTTATTTCACCCTTAAAAGTTCTACAAAACAGCTCCAGATACATAGAAATTACAATTTTCTAAAGGGATTGAATCAACAAAATTTACTAGGATATTGGAATCAAGAAATATAATATTCTAAAGCCCTAAACCCAAGACAGAAGAATAGTAATTCATACCTTGTGATGAGTCTCAAAAAACTTGATTACTTCTTCCATATGATTTCTGTAGAATCCCTATATAGCATATTCACATTTAATGAAAAGATGAATATATCATGCAGATGAAACGGGCTCAACTTCAAATAGTGATTAAAGTTGCTTACCTCAACATATCCAAATAAGCCTGAGCTCATATCACCAGCTGGAAAACCCATTGCAATAATATTTTCGGTAATATATGTCATGTCCAGATCAAATCCGCCTTCCTGAAGAATGAACAAAATAAAGCATGACTTCGGCAGCAAATCATATTCTAACTTATTTTTACACATTCTCCATCTACATCTTCTCTCACCTATCAGGGGTCTGCAAAATGCGTTCTATAAAAAAATCAATCTTCCTGCAATTAAAACGATAAGGCAACATCCATACAAGAACATGGATTTCACAGCATATTTTTAGCTGAGTATATCATATAACTCTTCCTGAACATAGTGGCAAGATTTCACACTGGACACCCTTCTTGACAAACCTCATCTAAGGAGGGAATAAGACACAAAAGATGGAAGTCGACCCAACCTATTATGATGAACCTTTTTTTCATAGGTGTTAAAGACGCATGATATGAAACCAAAAAAAATAGCAAACCTGATATCTTCGCTTGTTCTGAGAGACCATGTGTCGAGCCTTGACCTGCACAGCTTTTACAGCATTTTTAGATGAATCCACCAACCCCTTTGTAATTGTTCCAAAGACACCAGTCTGTGGAGAAGTTGAAGACGGACTCTCAGCTTTCTCCTCTGATGCAGGAGCTTTTGGTGATAAACGCAGACCAAGCCCACTGGTGAAACGTGAAAATGCTGATTTCCCAGAAGCCCCTGTTTCAGAACCATCCTGAGCTAACGGTTGTGGAATTTTCAAACTTCTTGCCCATGCGGATATTCCAGAAGCTGGCAACATTGATGGGCCATTGCGTGCATTATTATTTTGCTCAGATGCTGCAGGAGGAGCAACAGGAGATGGTGCAGCAGGGGCCGCTGCTGGAGCTAAATTTGTGGCCGGACCAGTTTCCTTAACAGAATGTTCAGTCAATGAATCAGCCGCTTCTACCTCCATTTCAATGCTGAGATATAAATTGCTTCAGCACCTTTAACAAGAATTACCGATCATACAGCTAGCGGAAGATATGTATATGGCAATGATGGGCTCAAATCTGTAATATAAACATAAAAACCTAGTTTATATACATATACATAACAAAATCCCTACCCAAACATTAATATGTCAATGCATACATCTCCATGCATTATCTCTATATGATTGCAGACATACTACGATCCACAAGCTGTCTTGCCTAGTTCATCAAATCAACATACACGCAGATCCATTAACATTTCTACTGAAAATTTGCATAAGTTGTACTTCTTTGGTTGCTGAAACAGCCCCTATCACATTAAGAATTTAACAATTTAGCTTTCATTTATATATCAAAAACCAAAAATTCAAATCCGAAATGTTATACGTCCTTTGTCTCATATTAAGCGTCCTGTTTTTTTCAAAATGAACTTATTTTTAGTAAACAAAATTACCTGATTTATATACACAAAGAGCAAAAAATCCCTTCCCAAACATTAATATGTAGATACATACATCTAAAAACATTATGTCCAAAGAATTATAGACATACAACAATCTTGCGAAATTCATCATCCAATACAATACACAGGCAGTTCCACTAACAGTGGTACTAAAATTTTAGCATAACGTGTACATCAATGTTTGCTAAAACAGCCTCTATCGCACTAAACATTCCATAATTTAGCATTTCAAAATCGGATAACAGAAAACATCAATTCAAATCAGAAATGTTACAGAAAAAAATAATTAGACAATATAAGATAATTAAATGAGATCGCACAAGCTTCAATTTAGCTAAAAAATTAAGATCAATTCAAGCAACGAATCTACACAACAGTACGAAAGAGGGGGGGAATAGGGAAATGTAGGAGCAATGATCTGGATCCGAAGGGATCACCAGAGCTTGCCTGGTATAGGAGCGAAGCTACGGTTCCGGCGAAGAGCTCCGGCGGGGGAGGAGCGGAGAAGGGTGAGCGAGAACTGAGGAATGGAATTTATTTATTTTTTTGAAAAAGAGGAATGGAATTATTGGAAGTGATTAACCACTGGCCCGGCCCGGTCAACGCACTATCTGGCTGAATTTCTCCGTAGTTGGGCCGGAAAGAATGGAATGGGCCCAGATACCATGGCTCGTGGGCCTTCGCGGATTTATGGGCCACTCCAGAACCCAATGATGGGCCCTTTTTATCAACATGACCACTCTTATATCCGGCCCAAGTTCGGAGTTGGGATTTGGGAATTTGATGGTGAGATTCCGAGGGCTGGGAAACGGGTCGGGTCGGGTCGGGTAAAATAAGATCGGGTCGGCCTTGACCCTATATGAAATCGGGTCGGGTCATTACCTGACCCTATTAATGAATAGGGACAAAAATACCAACCCTAACCCTACTTGGGTCGGGTCGGGAATGCAGGTTACCCTACTTTTTTTCATTTTCTTTTCTGCCTTATTTTTTCTAAACTTTTTTTTTGCTAATCAAGAAGTTAAAATTGAACTTTATTTGACTAAATTTGAATAAAAATAAAGGTTAATCTAAGTTTTTAGTGATCTAAAAATTAAATTATCTTTAAAAATTAGATATTTAATATTAAAGACATAACATTATACTCCCTCCATCAAAAAAAAAATTGGGCCTCATTTGATGTCATGTGGGAACTTCTTATGCTTCTATGGTAAAAAATACATGGGTAAAAGAAAAATCAACACATCATGCATATGAATTCACGTGGGGGTGGCACTTTGTTTTGGGCCCCCACTCAATAAATATGCTTCATTTTGTCATGAGGCTAGAATTTTTTGAACAAGGGAGTATAATAGATAAATTGGGTAATTTAGGTAATTACTCTAGCTGACCCTATTTTAAATCAGGTAAATATTTCATACCTGCACCCCAACCCTATTTTGTAATGTGGTCGAATCAATTTTAGGGTTGGTCGGGTAGCATTTTCCCAGCCCTACTCAGATGGAGGGAGACCCTATACCAAATTTACCTTAATATTATGTGGCACCACCGAGGGGCGCCATGATGGATCCTTTTTTTTTGTACTTCAAAATCTTGTTAATTTTTTGGTAAAAAATGTATAGTTATATTTTATTTGCTATGGTACCTAGTCGAGTTTGTCACAAACTCATTGAAGTTTGGGCTAATATCAATAAAATTGGTGATGCGGGGGTTTGCCAAATTGTCTAGCTTTCCAATTGACTTTTTGCCATTTTTGTTAACTACTGTATACTTCTTAAATCACATGTTCTATCTCTACTAAATTGAAATTTCTCACTATTCTCTTTATTTAGTTGGATAAGTTACTTGTTGAAATAAAACGGTAAGAAAAAAGCAAATTTGTCATCTTTTATTCATTATCTAAAAATATGGGGATATTGGTAATAATGTGGTATATCGGATAAAGGATGGGTAAAGTGGAAGGCAACATCGGGAATTTGGAGCAGTAAGGCTTACACACAAGACATGACTTTGCTATCTCTTACAAAAAAGTTATTAGAAAATAAATTAAAATGGGTCAAAATGGATCCGAAATGAGTAAGAAACGCATCGTTGAAGTTTGTATAATTAAAAAAGTTATCATGTAATCAATTACACGATAACCAATGCTATAATGTAATCGATTACACAATAGACAGTGCTATAGTGTAATTGGTTACACGATAGCCAGTGCTATAGTGTAATTGGTTACACGATAAATCAGTGCTATAGTGTAATCAATTTTTTATCATTGATTACTCAAGTGCAGAATATTACCCTGTTTTGTGAATTTATGGTGGAGGCCAAGTCCCATTTTTGCCTAGCTCTAAACTAAAGTAAAAGGGAAAAAACTAAATATGTGCACACACGCAGATTGCAATTTCAGTGTTCCCCCAACGTAATAAATGGCCGTCCCGATTGCCCAGGCACAAAACTCCCAAAACTTTTGTCTGGCCAGGACTAATGGACTCAAGCGAAACAATCACTTTTCTCCAAAAATGCGTTAAAAAGGAATGATCACCATATGGTAGTAATTGTCTTCTCATCTAGATCGACAAATTAACATGCCCTAAAGCAGTTCAATTCTCTAAAAATGCATTAAAAATAATGATTAGCATATGGTAGTAATGTGATCTCATCCCAATAGACGAATTAACATGCCCTAAACCGACTCAATTTAACAGGAGACATTGTTAGTAAGTAAATAAACAACTATAGCAGTTGTACATCTAAAAGAGTTAGCATATTTCTTCCCCATACTCATCCATAGTACCAAAATGCACATTGCTGAATGCCACGGAAACTGAACAAGTTCAAGCAGACTTCAGCATCTTCTTTTCAAGCTGCCTCGATGAGGGTCACAGATTCTGCAAGAGTCTGCAAGTTTTGCATTTGAGGCAACCTTAAGATGAAAATTTTAATCAATTGCTAACCACCAGCTCACTTCCGTTGATATGGTTAGAATACCTAACATGTGATATTCATGATTCACAATTTTTTTCAAAGAAAGTGATTGGCAAAAGGGCTTTTGATTTATTGGTTTCTTCTGAAAGTTTGCAATAACAGTTACACTCTCATAAGCCTATCAAAGTTGTAAGAGAAGACACAGGAACGATGCAATGACAAGAATAATTTGTTTCCTCAGTAGTCCTCCTTATCACCCAGCTCTTTCCTCCACAATGAATTAATCAGTTGTCTGGCATCATTGGAGGGATGATGAGGAGACTAGTAGCCAGTAGGGACGGATGTCTAGCATTACCTAATGGTAGATTTGGGTTGTATCATTAGAATAGGAAGAACAAAAATGTGAAGTGGATATGGACACCCAATTCGTTATTCGCATGAGTTTCTACCCGTGCTGTATGTGCCAAGGCTACTTTATGTGAACCAATCAGTCACACAAAACAAACAAAATCTCCCATTATACAGGCTCATAAACTGGAAAATCTTACAACTTCATTCTCATAAGCCTCCGTATGACCGTAGAACTCACTCGTTTTTCTTGGCCATTTTTAGTTTTTCCGCTACATCTCCACTGTAAGGTGCAGCATGATAAGCATATTGCTGAATGACAGAAAAAACAACCATCTCCAGACAGACTAGTACATTCTGTAAAGCTTCCTGAATGTGCTCAACGTCTAACCAGAAGTGGTGAGATTTGATTATTCCAATTCCTGCCAATATTTCAAGCGCAATTCCCTGTAAAAAGAAGAAAATACTGAAGCCCCAATTTCATCATATCAACTGCTTATCATGGTGTTATAAACAAGAGTTACAAAGTCATACTACTAATTGCATGAACTGCTTAGTTCAGTCATAGCTTGAAGTATGGCAAGAACTTAATCTAGCAATGCTAAGTTACATTATAATTGAGAGTTAGTAAGCATGGGCTTATAGAAATTACCTGCCAGAAACAAAAGAAAACAATTCCTTTGATGCACAAAAATTTTGATAAGGGCTTATGTGGTGCCAACTCTTTTGCAAACACATGGTAAAAGACCACAAGAGAATACAGTGCCAGTGACACGGATATGTTCAGAATGATTGTAAATATCCAGCTGACCCAACCACCATATACACCGAAGAGTTGCAGAATTATCATCAAAATAGAGCAGACAGGTCGCACAACAACAAACTGCCAGGTCCAATATTTAAGAAGCTTCAAGGTCCGCTGATCGAGACGCACAGTGTGGGGCTGTGATACAGAAACAAGAAAAGCAAGTTACCAATTTGGAAGGTCAGCTATTTATCTAACAGTATGCCAAATTGTATTCATTTTCCAACCATATAGAATTGCAATGAAAAAACAAGAAGTGGATGATCTGGAACCAAGAGTCTCCCTTTCAGAAATATGCCTATAAGGTGTCTAACAATTTTAGAAATTTCATCTCATTTAAAAAAATGATGCAACCTCTCAATTGGATGGTTGGGCTAAAGCCAACAAAAAATCGTAGTCACAATATAATTATAATAAGGAAGGGATGGTTAAAAGGACCCTCTTACGCCTCCACTCTATCCTGTAACGCATCAATTATTCCGTAAGAAGATAGCATAAATGAAACTCCATCCAGATCTTCCTCTCCCTCTATTTTTTTATTGTAATCCTCTCCCTCTGTTCGCAGCTTTAACTTACATTCCCCAACCTTCTTATCAGTGCATTCCTTGGTCCTTTTTGTATTATCCTCATATCAATGCCGCCTACCCTCCCGAAGCTTCTCCCCTAAAGGTGCTCCTTAGATTTTCTCGAATAAACTCGTGACTAATCTGCTTTCTCCTAGTTATCCCACACATCTACCTTAAAATCCTCATTTCATCCACGTTCAATTTACTTTCATCATCATTTAGGGGCCTATTGCAAGCCTTACTGATAAAACAACTACTATATATTGATCAGGATATAAATCACCACATGCAAACTTTATTAGTAAACAAACTCGAGATGAACTGAAGAATCTAGATATCAACAAACTGAAATTACATACACTTTCAGAAGTTATAACCAACATCTAATCAAAATCGGCAGTCTAAGCAGTGCAACTTCCAAACCTGGAAAAGAGTCATGGGAAAACTATGATGAATCTCTCTTCCCTTAATTCCATCTGGCACTATATTCTTACTGATAGATATATTCAGATAGCTATACATCAAAGCCAAGAATTTGGCAATCACCTGAAAAGAATTTATTGCTGTAGTCAGAACCAAAAGTTAGAAACACTTGAAATACAATATTTATCTGGTCTGTAAATAATTTAAAAAATTTGTTTAAACCTGTCATATATGACTGTTGAACGAATGCATGTGGACAAAGAAGTATTGACTTAACACTTCATTATCAAGCCTGATCCCCAATATATCTCTTTTTCTCTTGCATCTACAGAGTATTATATAATGAGAAAAGAGAAATTCAAAATAAAGAGACCCACCAAGGCCTCGTAGCATTCTTTGACAGAGTCCAAGAAAGTGAAGAAGGGCTTGCTTCCTTGAATATCAACCAAACCAATGAAGGAGTTAACTGCGTATATAGGAGCCATGAGCACAATGATAAGAATGGCCTTCTGCTCCTTGGGGTTCTTCCAGTAGAAGAGATGCTGTGACACCAGCTGCAGTGTGAAGTGCATGGATAGCATCACACAGGACCCTGTCCCCATCAGGGTCAGGGTCGTGCGGTCCATTTTTGTTATATCCATTTTGTCTCACCAATGTGCACGGAAGCAGATATCTAGATCCTGAAAGAAGACAAAGACACCAATTTATGACCTCCAATCTCTAGCTGCTATAACTAATGAATACCTATAAAAAAGAGCTAATAAACAACTAAAGTACAGTAACTCAACATCCAACTGACGAGGCGGAAGCGCTAGTATTAACTGATAAATAGGAAAGAATATAATCACTGTCCACATAGAGAACAAAAAAGAAAGGAAAAGATAACTGGCAGATATTACTATTATATAGAACTAAAGAATGCCTATAAAAAAGAGCTAATGAAAAATTTAGCACATTAACTAAACAAGCCACGGATGAGGCCGAAGCACGACTATTCACTGATAAAGATGTATGACTATAATCACTGTTACATAAAACAAAGAAGCAAGCACAAAATAACTGGCAAAGAAGATGAATTTCTGTTTCTCCACTTTCCATAACCCACGTATCTAAAGAGTAAGCAATTAAGTAGACATGCAATCTAAAGTAACAATCACCTTTTCCAAAAATAATACTCCCACCGTCCTGTTTTAGATCCTCCATCTGGAAAAGAGGACAGTCACATAGATGCTCCATATGGTCAATTTAAGTGAATTTTAAATTTCTTCTTCTGGGATTAATTGGGCTTTCCACCATCCAATAAAAATCATCATTTTTTCAGATGTAGCATCTAAAACAAGACAGTGGAAGTAACTAGGAAACCTACTTATAATGATCAAGTAAAGAAAGAGTCCTAAATGTAATACTCCCTCTGGACACTTTTAATAGATACAGTTGATTTCCATTTACTATTAAAAGTGCCTCAGAGAGTGTATGTTTCTTGATCTTGCATTTACCACTATGAGCGCTTCCTTCCTCCCTAGATCACTCACAAAAACCTACGTCCCAATAGTGCGAATTCGAGCCATTAAGCAGACGCAAAAGCGCATCAAAGAGTGCAAATTTACAAATAACAGCAAAACATATCCATTCAAAAATATGCAACAGCTCTACTAATAAACTATATGAAAGAGTTGGTAGTATGAAATCGATTAGAATCTCAACTGGGTAAGTTAAAACTAACTACGAACAAAATCAAAGATAAGAAAATCAACATTTTTACCATCCAATAAATCAACATTTTTTCAGATGGAGCATCTAAAACAGGACGGAGGAAGTAATCAAAGAACCTACTGATAAAGACTACGTAAAGACAGAGTCCTAAGATTACAATGTTTCTTGATCTGAAGTTGACCGATTATGCGCTTCCTTCCTTCCCACATCACTCACAAAAACAACCATCCCAACAGTGTGAATTCGAGGAATTAAGCAGACGCAAAAGCACATCAAAGGCTGCAAATTTACAAATAACAATAATACATATCCATTAAAAAACCTGCAACAGCCCAAGTCATTACTATACGAGAGAGTTGGTAGTGTGAAATCATTAGAATCTCAACTGGGTAGTAAGTAAAAACTAAGTACGAACAAAGAAAAGGATTAGAAAATTACCGGCAATGAATCAGATGGATTGCTTCGAAATCGAATTGATGTCTGAAGTAGTAGCAGAGGAAGAAGGAGGAGGGAAATTGTTTAATGGTTGGTAGTTCCTCAGCTTTAATGGCTCTGTGTTGGAACGGTGTGCATCTCTAGGGAGGGTCGGAGACCAGCAGGCAGTGGTCATGTTTGCGTGTAGTGTAAAATCTCGGTTCGGCCCTTTTTTTTGCTAAGGGCCAGTTTGTTTACTCTTATTCAGATCTGAACTGAATAAGTGGTTGAAAAGTCCAACTTTTTTGGGCTTTTCAGCCCATTTGTTTGAGTGTTGAATTCTGTCCTGAATTCAACCCATTTATACAAAAAGGCTTAAAAATTTAGATGGGAAAACCCATCTGAATTTTCTGAAAACTACCCCGTGCCTCCTTCAAGCTCCTCCAGCTCGACGCCAAGTTCTCCTTCCTCTCCTTTGCCCGCTCCATCCTTGACCTTTGCGCCGCCCCTGACAGCTGGCTCTAGGTCGCCGTCACCCGCGTCCTCGTCGGCTCCTTCATCCTCGGCGTGGACCTCGTCCCCATCCGTGCCCTACGCGGCGCCCTCTCTATCGCCCAAGACATCACCACCCCGCCTGTTGCACCGCTGTCAGACGCCTCATGACCCAGCACGGCTGCCCCGCCTTCGACGTAGTCCTCCACGATGGCTCCTGATGGAGCCCAAGCCCCTCAGCCTCAACCAGCGCCTCCTCCAAGGCTTGTCCAGCAGCCGCCTGCCCCCTCCCTCAGGTACCCAACTCAAATTTTGAATCGTTCTTTCCTTTTCTGGGTTTTCTTATCCTTTGTTTTTCGTTTTTGGTCACGATCATTTTCTGGGCTTTTCGAACTCTTCGTTGGTTTATCCTGCGCATCGATTTGGTTTGGGTCGCCTATTCGTTTCTTTATGGGGTCAGAAGAAAAGTTTTTTAAGGAGAGGCGCCGACGCCGCCTGAAGAAGCTCTCGGCCGCAGTAGGATGAGGGAAAGCTCCCGTCTTTCGATTTTGATTTCGATTCTGATGGAGGAAATGGAAGCCCTCCTCAAATTAGAGACATTCTTAATAGTCTCAGTGCCAAGCTGGATTCTTTGTCAATCCAGAATTGATATCCATCTATTGTATAGATTCTGAATGGTTGCATACTTTGTTCTGTTTGGTATCAAATGGGCGGCTATCTTTATAGTATCTGATCAAACGGACTCATTTATCGCTTTTCACTTTCTGATTGCTGGTTCTGTTTGTTCTGGTACTGTTAGAATCTTCGTGTCTCGTGGAATAACTGAAAAGAATCTGGGTGTCTACTTCTAACTATAAAGTGTGGATTCGATTGGGTTCGGCTATGGCTAATTGCTTCTAAATGGCATCAACTTTGTGTGGATTCAATTGGGTTTGGTTATGACTAATTTCTTCTAAATAGCATCAATTCTGTGTGGTTTCAATTGGGATCGGATATGTCTAATTGCTTCTAATAGCATCAATTCTGTGCGGATATTGCTAGGAATTTGGAATTGTTACGTTGTTGATATGGTGAAGGCAAATATGGGAACAGAGGAGTTAAATAACTTATTGAGGAATATTGTGGTTGTGGGGAACCAAAAGAGAATTTCTTATTTTTGTAAAATCCTTCTCTCACTTGCTAAATCTGAATCTTATTTTTTGCATCTTTATGGTTTTATAATGCTTTCCAAAATCGTAAATAGTTGTCAGTTAATAGCTGACTGGGTTGTATATGTCTCATATAAGTAGTTTCAGATTCAGCAAAAAAAAAAAAAAATATATATATATATATATATATATATATATATATAAGAAGTCTGAAATTTGAATATGAAAAGTCAGTTTCATTTGTTTTATCTGAATCTGAAAAATTCAGATTCAGATTCAGATTGAAAAATTTCAGACATATAGCTTTTCAGACTTTTCAGTGGACTTTTCAGATTCAGATTCAGACCAATCAAACGGACCCTAAGCCGTAAAATCGAGTTATGACATTTTGAATATTGCCGCACGATCGAGTTGAGTCGTGTACTCGACGACACGATTTTATTTCAGGTCGTATATTTGAAGACACGATTTTTTTCTCATCTTTTCTGCTGATTTTATAGTTTTTAAAATATCATAACTCGCTCAATTGAAGACATTCCAGCAAAACTTCGTCTATCATCGCGGTTCAAATCACTGCCAGCGCCGTCCAACAGGGAAAAAATAAAATTTTATGACAAAAAATATCAAAATCAGCGGGAAAGACAAGAAAAAATCTATGATGAATGGATTTTGATGTAAGAGCAGCGGGGAAGCCCGCTCAACTACAAAAATTGAGATATACATGTAAAGAAACACATATAAAGGCCACCCAATGGTGCTCGGCCGCTCGTGGACATCAAATAAGAGGATACAAATGGGCAAAAGCGTTAAATACTCATCGGCGGGCGACAAGTTCAATTTATATATCTTTATGTGATCCTAATGAAATGGAAGTAGAGGATAAATAAGGAAGAACGAAAAAAAATGGGCAAAAACGTTTAAAAAAATAAGCGAGTCATGACATTTTGAAAATTCCAATAAAATCGTGTCGTCGAAGACACCACTTGAATTCAAGTCGTGTCTTCGATGACATGATTTTACGGCAATATTCAAAATGTCATAACTCGTTCATTTTTTATCCGTTTTTCCCTTTTTTTTCGTTCTTCCTAATTTTTCCTCCTCTTCCACCTCATGAAGATATATTAGGATGAAAAAATAAGAAAAAAAAATGGAAGCTTTCTGGCGAAGCTCCGGACATTGGAAAGCTTCCACTTTCTTCTTTCTTCTTATTTTTTCTTATTTTTCATCCTAATATATCTTCATGAGGTGGAAGAGGAGGAAAAATAAGGAAGAACGTAAAAAAATGGGCAAAAATACATAAAAAATGAGCGAGTTATGACATTTTGAATATTGCCGTAAAATCGTGTCGTCGAAGACACGACCGACACTATTTTACTGGAATTTTCAAAATGTCATAACTCGCTAATTTTTTATCCGTTTTTGCTCATTTTTTTTGCGTTCTTCTTTGTTTTCCCTCCTCTTCCATTTCATTAGGATCATAGAAAGATATATAAATTGAACTTGTCACTCGCCGACGAGTACTTCATATTTTTGCCTATTTTTATCCTCTTATTTGATGTCTACGAGCAGTCGAACACCAATTGGTGGCCTTCATATGTGTTTCTTTACATGTAGATTTCAATTTTTGTACTTGGGCGGGCTTCCCCGCTGCTCTTACATCAAAATCTCTTGATCATAGCTTTTTTTTTGGCGTGGGCGGTCGTCGGCTTTGGTCTGGATCGCAACGACGTTCGGAGCTTCGCTGGAAAGCTTCCACTTTCTTCTTTCTTCTTATTTCTTCTTCTTTTTTCATCCTAATATATCTTCATGAGGTGGAAGATGAAGAAAAATAAGGAAGAACGCAAAAAAAAGGACAAAAACAGAGAAAAAATGAGCGAGTTATGACATTTTGAAGATTGCCGTAAAATCGTGTCATCAAAGACACGACTTGATTCAAATCGTGTCGTCGAATACAATACTTGATTCAAGTCGTGTCTTCAAATACATGACTTGAATTCAAGTCGTGTACTCGACGACAAGATTTAACTGGAATTTTTAAAATGTCATAACTCGCTCATTTTTTATCCGTTTTTGCTCATTTTTTTGTGTTCTTCCTTATTTTTCCTCATCTTCCATTTCATTAGGATCACAGAAAGATATATAAATTGAATTTGTCCCCTGCCGACGAGTATTTCACGCTTTTGCCCATTTTATCCTCTTATTTGATGTCCACGAGCGGTCGTGCACCAATGGATGGCCTTTATATGTGTTTCTTTTAATGTAGATCTTAATTTTTGTAGTTGCGCGGGCTTCCCCGCTGCTCTTACATCAAAATCTCTTCATCATAGATTCTTTTTCATCTTTCCCGCTGATTTTGATATTTTTCGGCATGAAATTTTATTTTTTCTAGGTTGGACGGCGCTGGCGGTGATTTGAACCGCGATGATGGACGGAGCTTCGCCAGAATGCCTTCTTCCCCAACTGGATGCTCCCGTAAATCGCTAATTTTGGGAAGAATGAAGATTTAGGTTAGATTTTGGGAAGAAGGGTATTTTGGGTAGTTTTTGGGTCATATGGAAGAAACAAAGAGATTCCGAGTAATATGAGAAAACAAAAGTTGGCGCCATGTAATATGTAAGAAGCTCTAGCCAACAAACTGCAGAAAAAGCGAGCTAAGCGAAGAAATGGGATGAGGGCTAGCTCAGGGGCGGCAGCCGGCAAGGCTTGGAGGATATACATACAAGCAAAATTTCATTTTACAAGGGTGACACTTTTCTCTTCTCAGTAACATCACATGCTTAGTAGAATTTAAGCAGTTGCTAAGTAACACTACATTATTCTCATACACAATGTTGTCAATAAAACTCCACTATCGGATACCAAGGAGAGGATCCTGACAGTTGGACCTATCGTCACATATATGACGGATCCCTACGGCTAGATTGAACTCAATTAAATGGCTGAAATTAATTGTCATTTATTCACGATTTTATTGATAGAACTCCACTATGGATATTGAGGATCTTGACGACGGTTGGACCTATCATCACATATATACGGACAGATCCCTGTGCCCAGATTGAACTCAATTAAATGGTTAACATTAACTATCATTTCTGTCGGTGGAATGCTACTGTCAAATAGTAGAATTTTTATCGATTAATATCTATTGTCAAAATGTAACATTAGGGTGCTACTGAACATGCTAGAAAAAAATGACATTTTTCCAACCTTGCTTATGAAAAAGTGGGTGTCACTGAGAATTTTTGGGGTGCTGAAAAGTCTCACGCGTTTTACAAATCTCATTAATATGAGACTATGCGAGCCGTTGGATTTTGATCCAACAGTGGTATCAAATGAGAGACAGGCAGATTGGGTTTGTTACACACTGTTGGATCGAGATCGGATGGCAACTCATGCGGACATGCGTGAGGCATTACTCATTTTAACTTTTTCCGTTTTACAAACAAAGATTAATTATATGATTCTAATTTATATGCGCCATGACACATCTGGTAGGGCGTGCACCAGGCACATCATGGTCGTCAAATTTAGACACATTGACATTATATCAAATCAAGGGGGCAGGCGGGTTTTCATTACTAAGACTATCTAAAGTAACGTAATAACGTACTTGATACTCTTGGGCCTTCAGATCCACCATGTATTAAGATAACTAGTGTACTAATTATTGAGCATGAAATTTTGTTAACATAAGGAATGATGAACCAAGCCAGGCCAGTGAGTTCATGACTTGACTTGGCTTATAGAGAGCTGGAGACCTTGAAATGTGTCCCTGCTTCATCTCTTTTATCCTTCTAATTTGATTACCTAAATGGGACTATGCTTTTGAGTTTGGAAACCGCTTTTTTTTTGCTACATTGAAACCAGATATTAAAGACCTAAAGGTCTTCACACTTTCACTCCATGAAAAAAGGTAAAAAAAGAAGTCACGTGCAACACGTTGTTTTCTCTCCTTGATTCTTCTTTGTCTAGCGAGTTCCCAAGTGGATACTGCCTTGATTTCAAATTTTGATAGATATATTTGGTTTTCCAAATTGAAAATTCAATGTGGAAAACAAATATAACAATTAAAGTCGGACGGAGGGAGTACTACTGTAGAAAATTCGTGGGTCCTTCAAAGTAGTCCTTCTTTGCAACCTTTACTTGCATGGTGTTATATGATAGACTAATTGGTTAATTTATGATCAACCAAAAAATGAACTCATCCTCTTGGCAAAAACGAATTCTACTAGTAAGGGAAAAGAGCCAAGGAAGTACACACTTGGAATAACCAACAGATGAAATGGAACAAGTACACAAAAATTAGTGTCTCTTGGTCAATAAGAAGGCTCGGTTACACAAATTACAGTAACTAAACATGTGGGAAATCTGCACCCTACTAAACAAAAGAATTGATTAAAACCCCTATAACTTGAAATGGCATTTACAAGTGCAATTATCCTATCAAACTATCAAATGGCTGTAATCTCACACATTTTAAATGTGAAATAACTTAAAATACTTGTTTTATGATCATTGTCATTAGAGAATATCTGAATTCTCAAGTTATGAAAAACCACCAACTTAGTGCAAGTGGAAAATACCATACTCCGACCACAACAATAAATTGCTTTTTCTAATCTAACGCAAGCTTTCTCGCCCTTGCTGGTACCATTACGCAAGCTTTCTCGCCCTTGCTGGTACCATTATGCAATTGATCCATGTGAGAAAAGAGGAAGAAAAAAGATGTTCCATATTTCCTGTGACTAGTCTAAAATACCTCAATGTTCAATTTCAATTCTCCGTGATAAATATAGATTTCAAATCAATTGGACCCAAACATGTGTAAAAGATTGTGAAAATACAACCTCAACAAGCATCATTAGAAAAATGAAACAGCATCATAACTTAGCCAAATAAATGAGGAAAGTGTTCACTACCAAATTGTAATATCCAAAAAATCAGTATGTTTACTAAAACTGCTATTTTAGGAAATTGGTCTAAAATAGAAAAGTTTTGCTGCCTGTTTTGATTTTGGTGATGTCTTATAATCTGGTATGCTGAATTGTTATTTTGATGCATGTTGAGTGGTGTAATCGATAAGCCAGATAAGGCAGGACACCAGGGCGCGAGGACTAGCCCTGGCGCTGGGCTCAACCTGGCACCACAGGCTGTGTGCACCTGACGCCTGGAGTGGCGGCCAGGCATCATGGCACGAGTACAAAGTGTCTAGACTCGTTTGAATATCTTGGTTGGTTGAATTAGTTTATAATAATGTGAGATGTTATATTTGGTAAGTTTTTGTACTCGCGTACCAGAAGCCGGAGAACACAGGATGTCAGATGCGTTGGGTGCCAAGGTCACCTGGACGTCAGGTTCACCTGGGCTCCAGAGCAGGGTGATGTCACGCGTGAATTACTCTTATGGTTGAGACGAGATGGGTTAGTTGTGTGCTACAAGAGTTGTGCAAGGCGGAGTGCCACATCGCATTCGCGGGACATCGGATTCGTCCATTTGAGAGCCACGCACCAGACGCAGAGTACCTGAGCGCTAGAGCCACGTGGACACAGAGCCTTGGGCATTGTGCACATGGTTGACTAGTCATGACATGGTTAGTTGTGGACGTGGGGGCAAATCATGGTGAAAGATTTGATTTGGATTCCTTTTTGGCAAACTGAATGAGATTGTGATCAAATAGGAAACTACCTAAGTTAGTTGTGGTAACTTAGGGAGGACCTATCATAATTAAGGGAGAGATTTGATTTGGATTCCTTTTTGGCAAACCGAATGAAATAAGGATGAAATAGGAAACTACCTAAGTTAGTTGTGGTAACTTAGGGAGGACCTATTGATCGTTTAAAATTAAACCTTTGCAAGTGCACAAGGCAATTGTGTACTACAGCGAGTATTGAAGGGTTGTCGAACATTAGGGACGGTTAAATAATTTACCAAATTCAAGAGAAAAGTGCAGTTTTTAGTTACTCTAAGGAAAACAATGAACTTTAACTAATCTAATTGAGATTTAATCAATATGTGGAAGAGACCAAGGCTCCGAATCCACCATAATAAACTAGTGTATCGTTTTTTTTTCTCTCTTTTGAATAAAGATTTCCAATTGGCTAGCATATTCCTCTCGGACATTCACTTGTCAACTCAAAGCATAGTGCTCTCCTCTCGGACGTAACACATAAAACAATTAAAACATGGAATTGTGATCTATCTCTCTCGAGTATAAACCAATGAAACTTTATTAGTATATAACACTTCAGATTACTCACGTTCCTATCGAACACGCAAGTGCTCTTTCAGATTAAAATCTAATTAATTCACTATTGTCTCTCTCGAGTACAAAGAACAAACTTCAATGAATTAACTTTAATTTCATAATAAAGAGTCATGCACCAACTAGAGTAAACATAAGATGAGAGAAACGAAACTACACAACTAGTCTATTTGGCTTCATCTACGCCTTGGAAAATAGTTTAGCCTCGCATTGGAAGAGAATCCATCATCTTCATCTTCTTCTTCTCCTTCTCTCCTTTGCTCTAGCCTCTAAAATAGCTCAAGATCCTCCAAAACGTTCTTCCTTAATGCCTATTTATATGTTTGAAGAGAAACCCCGAAGTCCCCTTCCAAATTCGAGTCAAAATAGGATTGATTTAGGTTTTGCTGCACAAAACGATCGATCGCTCCGTATTGCTGATCGATCACTGCCCGATCGATCATGTTCCTTCGTTAATTCCTGCGTTGTCGCGCCGATCGTCCGTTTCATCTCGCCAGCCGATCGATCATTTTTTCTTTCTGATCGATCGTTGTTACTGTATTGTGTACAACTAAAAACTCCAGTAGATACGATCGATTATTTTTGTGCCAATCGATCGTTTCCTTCAGTAACACTGTTTTTCTAGCTTTTGCGATCGATCGTGTATAAAATGCCGATCGATCGTAATTACTGTTCATAATATTCAAATGGTTATAACTTTTTGCTCCGAACTCCGAATTGCACGTGGTTGGTGACGTTGGAAAGCTGACTTCTTGAACTTTAACATAAGCTGAATCAGTCCAATCAGAGATATGCACACAAAGTTATGAAGATTTAACCATTAAAGTCACTTTTCACCTCATTTTTGTATCTTACTCTTGTTTCCTACAAAAACCAAAAACTACATTAAAATAACACTAATTCTAATCAAACACTAACATAAACATAAGTTTAGGAGATAATAAAATGCGTATTTCATGTGTAGATCACCTATCATAGTTAAGGGAGATTAATGCCAAGATTTCTCCTAGCCAATCAGAGTTAATGCCAAATTTGAAAAGGGCGTCCAATTCATAGGAGGGAAATTGGAAATTGCCTTGAGTGGTTATTGGAATCAATTAGGAAATTTAGGATCCTAATTTGATGTGAAACCCTAACTGATTTAGGAACTGATTTGGGGAGCACGTCTTTGGTAATTGGATGTGTAACACCCGAAAAAAAAATCGGTATGCTTACTAAAATAGATTGATCTAAAATAAGAAATTTTGATGCTTGTTTAGATTATGATTTATTATATCTTGCATTGTAGTGTTAAAGTACGCGAAGATAGATTTCCAACGCCACTGAGTGTGTGCAATTCGGAGTTTGGAGCAAAAAGTTTTAGTTTGAATTTTGGTATGCGATCGATCGCCGGGGTACGCGATCGATCGCACCGGCTGAGATTGAATCCGAAAAGTGCTGTTTTTGGGAAACCTAGTTAAAGTAGACATCAAATCCTAACTAATCAAGGAAGATTAAGTTTAAGACGTCCCTTATAGATATGAGGAAGCTTCTAATTGGAGAATTAGGAGATTGGATTGAGAAGAAATCCTATCGGAAAATATCCTAGTTGGTATAGACAGAAGGTCTATATAAACACCCATAATATGGCTAACTTGTGTTTTATCACACTAGAGAGTTTGTGAATGCCCTAGCCTTATTTCTCTTCCTTTTTCCCTTGTTCCAGCAACCTTTTTACCCTTCTTCTTCATTCAAGCCTTATTATATACAAAGGAGCGAAGGTCTTGCGGCGTAGAGAAGAAGAGGAGCTGTGTTGGACATGCAATTTTCGTTCTATAAAGGGGGTAGGATGGTTTTTCCTACTAAATTACTTCTAAACTCTTTCCATCTATTCTATGATGAGTTATTTGATTTTATCTCAGTAGTAGAGATTATATGAATGCTTAAATTATTGAGGGATTACATATTGATTATGATTATGAGTATGATTATTGATATCCTTGAGTGACATATCTTCTAATGCTTGCATGATGGTTTTAGATAGGAACATTGTTTATCCCTTGACCGTTTGGATGTCAGAAAGTCATATTTTGATTCCGCAAAAGTTCTGGTTTAATTGTACTATATGATTATGAGTCGTGATTCTTGTGTTAAAAGTCTTCATTATACAAATGGAAGTGTCTTAAATCAGTTTATGTAATGAAAGGTGTATTAAATCATGCGATAATCATATTCCAGAACATATAAAGATCTATAATAATCTTAGGAGGGGAGTATTTAAGGTTATTAATATTCTGTTAGCATGATTAAGGGTACCGTAATTAGGATGTATGGTTAAGACTTAAAGGGTCTCGGCCAAGACTGTTCCTGCGCCAATGACCTGCAGTATAAAATTCATAACTAATCACAGAAAAATCAAAAAAATATTCCGTCTATTGGGTTGGAAACTAGACTCATAGGGCTATCTTATGTTAAAATTTCATACTTATATTATAACTGGGCCGACTGTGGGGACAGTCGGAAGGAGGCTGTTATCATCAACAAAAGTTATTGTAATTAAAGTTTAAGTCACTAGTCTTATTAATACTTAATGATATGATTAATCTGATCAAAGTATCATTAATATATGTTGTAAGATATGATATGGACTACTACTGTAAGATTAGTTGGACTAAAAGATTAATATTATATAAGCTATTATCACCTATAGCTTTATTATCTAATTTCAGCTTTGTGTCGATTTGAGTCTAATTGGAGATCAAACCATTCCAATCATTCTTTTCATCTTGAACTCAGTTTCATAAAATAGTAGAAATTTCAGAGATGTTCCTATCTAAGGCTAGACATGAAGCATGCTGTTTGAAATATGATTGCGATCTATTATTACTCTTTTGGCGAGTTACTTATTGATCAAGACATTGGAGTCTCAACTGTGTTCTTGCGAGAAACCCTCTTCTATTGAGATATTGATGATTTAATTGTACTCCAGAGAGTGAGTCTATTCCTATTGATGATTTATTTATACTCCAAAGAGTGAGTTTATTCCTGTAAATTATACCTTATAATCTTAGAGTGTTGCGACCTCTATTCCTTTAAAATATTGCTAATATTGTTACATGACTGTTTTCTCCACTAGAGACCTTGCGAGGCTCTCTCCGAAATGGATTCATAGTATGCTCATTAAAGTCATTGATAGATCTTGCGAGGTCTCCGATTATTTATGCCCGAAGGGTGGCACTATACGTACGTTAGACTGTTGACATTACGGAAGGTCCTCAGTCTCCGCCCATCGTGTCCGTAAGCACTGGTGGGGCCAGCATCCTAGACGCATGGCAGGATTCCAAAGAGAGAATCCCTATGGTGGTTTTGGTATATTATTTAGTCACTTGTGAGTGATCAGTTCAGCGAGCAAAAATTGTAACTCCTTGTACTATAGATGCCTGTAGCCTTTTATAAAATTGTTATTCTCTCCTTACACATGTGATTGTTTGGAGTCTTATTGTTATTCTTTCCCTATACTTGTGAGTTGGGATTGTTATTGTTGACTAACCTTTGTGTTCAGGTGTTGTAAACCTTATGATCAGTACTTCAGATACTATATATTCCTGTTGCTATTGAGTAAACCTTTCTTAACGCTTTTATTGTGTCTCTGGTGGGTTTTACATCCTACTGGGTATTTCTGCGGAATACTCATGCATCCTCTAATGCAGGCGTGAAAGATTAGTTATTCAGGATGATTGTAGAACAGGAAGGTGACGTAGAAGCGTGAAGATGCTTAGAGAAGTTTCAGTTATTTATTTAGTTTGACATTGCTGCCCGTTATGTGTCATAACTTTTAAGATTTCTTTTGATTGACAGTTATTGCTATTTGCTGTAATAAAGACGAAGTGGGTTTCATGTAATACATTTACAATGTTTTATTTTGAGATTGGATGATGGGTTCCTACGTTCTTGAGTGGTCCTGGTATTGTCGATTGCACATCCTTTTGAGATAAGGTAATTGGCCAGTTGATTCGATTATCCGAAGTCGCGTCCCAGAGTTCTTACCTCACCAAAGATGGTATTTAAGAAGACTTCCGCACTCCGATCGAGGTCAGGGATTTTGGGGTGTGACAGGATGAGGCCTTGATTTTGGACGACTAAGATCTTGAGAGGGAAGGGGAGCAAAGGTGGAGATGGGGACTCATTAGAAGAGGCAACTACCTATTTAAGCACTCCAAATTAGGGGTTGGACACTCTTTTGTACGCCCTTCTATTTGTGAGTGTTTTGAGTGATTTCTTCTTCATCTTCTCCTCTCTATTCTCACAAACCAACACCTTAATTCCTCATATTCCTCACCCTAATTTGCGTTGGACCATCGAAGCGAAGAAGGCATTGCAAGGAGGAGTGCTAGTTGTGCACGTGGAACCAATCGGATCGTACATTCAAGAGGTAGGATGATTTTTTCCCCTACTTTCTTGTCTATTGAATCTGAAATAAGTATGATCAGCGATTGAATTATATGATGACTGATTTCATAGATTGGTGTTGCTGTTTATATTGATTTTAGTATCGTTTCTTGAAAGAAACATCGATCTATATGATATGTGCATGAATAATTGCATTCCTATGACCATGGTACATTCGACCTTCACATGCTAGTGCTTAGGAGACGTCCCCATCATGTTTGATCTTTGAAATTACGTCGTTTCATGCTATTGTATCCCATATTATTTTCTTTCCAACTAAAGTTGACATCTTTATTGGTCAAGTGCATCGATTCCTATGGCAGGTATGTCCTACATCGGGTAATTAACCCTAATTGTGAGTCGTATATGAAATATTACTTCAATCCATGGGAATCCATGTGTCAATACCTTCTAATATTTCAAAATAACTCTTTGATGTCATGTCAGTTCGTGGCTGGTTTGTGCCAGTGTCTGTGAATACTTGTCTCTTTTTGTTAATATGGGTATTATGGGGATAACTTGTGCATAAACGAATTGGTATGTAAACGTCCATCGTAAGATTAAAGAACTACCTAATTTTAGGACTATTAGGGTTCTGCAAAATATCTAGGAAGTGGGTAAGTACTGCCAGTAAGGTAGTATTAATCATCGAAGTAAGGATTTATCATTAGTTAATCAAAACAGATTAAGCTTAATGTTGTCGACTAGAACTGTTTATGTGTCGATGAACTGTAATAAAAAATGCATAACTAATGGTATAAAAATCAGAAAAATAAGAAGTCAACGTTGGAAACTAGACACTCAGGGCTACTTATAGTAAAATTTTCAGAGAGTAATTCCTATGGAGAAAGGTATCTCCGGGCGCCTGGAGAGAACCTTCTCTCCGGGCGCCCTCATCTCAATCGTCGGATGAGATCCGACGGTTGAGACTCCCCCTCTCCTACTCCCTACCTCTCCCCCTCGCGCCCGCCACCCCGGCGACGCCCCGGTGACCCCCTCCCACTCCCCCCGGCGACGCCCCCCGCCGCCCCGGCAACCCCCTTCCCTCTCCCTCTTCCTCTCTCCCCCTCCCTCTGGCCCCACCGCGGGCTGGGGGACCTCGAGGCCGTAGTCGTCGGCGACTTGTTGCTGGAGCTGGGTGTCGAGGCGGGGCGACGACGGCGTCGAGGCGGGATCTGCTCGCTGCGCTTGCAGATGCCCCGGCGACCCCCTTCCTCTCGCCCTGCCGCCCTTCCACCACGGTAACCCCCCTCCCGCCGTCTCCTCTGGCTCGACGGGGGGCCCTCGCCGTGGCGGTGGGGCGGCGAAAGGTGGAAAGCATGGCGGGAGGGGGGTCACCGTGGTGGGAGAGGGAGGGTGCCAGAGGGAGGGGGGAGAGAGGAAGGGGGGGGGGGAGTGGGTGGGGGTCACAGGGGCGGCGGGGCATCGCAGAGGTGGCGGGCGACGCCGGGGGGGCGGGGCGGCGGGGCGGCGGGGGCAACGGGTGAGCCAGAGGGAGAGGGGAGGCGGGGCGTCGCAGAGGTGGCGGGCGACGCCGGGGGGGCGGGAGTGACGGGTGAGCCAGAGGGAGAGAGGGGGAGGGGGAGAGGGCTCAACCGTCGGATGAGATCCGACGGTTGAGCCTCGGGCGCCCGGAGAGAAGTCCCTCTCCGGACGCCCTGAGGCTACCGGCCCTCAATTCCTATTGTACAGATCGTGGTAGTCGTCGAAAATGGACTGTTATGCATATAACAGTACATAGTGTTTGGGGTTTAAAACACTAATGTCTACTAAGTCTAGAAGATATGCTAAATTATGATTATATCAACCTTATATTATATTGTAAGACCTTAATACTGGTGATTACAGTAAAGTAATTCAAGTTATACTTAGTGGTGCTGTGTGCCACAAGCCTTGAGCTTTCATAAACAACTTCGAGTCAATGGATTTTTCAGATGGGGTTTCAACTCTCGAACCTTATTATCTTGTCTATAACCTTATTGAATCTTGGAGTCAGTTAATTCTGGGGATTGTCTTATCTAGGGCTACGCACAGTGAAAGTATTCAGTCTATTGAATGTCCGTTGACCCTTCTATTGTGAGTCATTTGGTGTTTGAAATAATGAATTTTCTTGATTACTCCTACGTGAGTCAGATATTAGAAGATGATCGATTGAGTCTTTGAATGATGCAACCTCTGTTGTTGAAAACTTTATTCAGTTCCATGTAAACTGCTTCTCCACTAAGAGTTCTTGTTAAGATCTCTTCGAGGTGGAATCATAGTATGCTCACGAGCCATTGCTAGATCCATGGTGATCTCCGATTTATATTGAACCTTTGTAGTTCAGCCGATGAAGGCACACATATGTTTTAGTCTATATAATATTACGGAAGGTCTGCAGTCTCCGCCCATTGTACCCGTAAGCACCGATGGGGCTAACACCCCTAGACGTATGGCCGGGTTACAAAGAGAGAACCTCTAGGATGTTCTGGTATGTATTCACATGAGAGTGGAATGATATGAGAGCAGAAATTGAAGTCTCCTTACATTATGGATGTCTGGAGTCAGATTGATTGATATTTCTTCCCTACACTTTGGATGTTCGGAGTCATGGGTAATTATTCTTATTGTTCCATATTTTGAGTCGATGTCACTTTGACTATGGTCATTGTTCAGGTAAGTTGAACTTTATGTTTTTACCCTGATATGGTAAGTATTCAACTTCACATTATGTTCTTTACTTCATTATTATTCTTTATATCCTTTGTGGGTTTTTTTGCATCCTACTGGGTATTTCTTCGAAATACTCATGCATTCATAAAAAGAGAATGAAGCATAGCGGTCGCGGTTAGAGGAGTTGGCCGGCTGCGCAGATTTTAAAATTGAAGTTATTTGTTTCGTTCTATTGAACTGTTGTGAATTGTTGGCCAAGTGTGTGCCAGGTTTATTATTTTTAATGTTGTTGAGTATTGAGTTAATCAGCTATAATAAGACTAAGTAGGATATTTGATTTTTATTTTATTATATTAGCAATGATTTAATCTGAGGAGGTGATGTCAGCTGTACATCCTTTTGTGATGGCGCAATTGACGGTTGTGATCGAGTATTCGGTCACACGCTCAAGGTTTCTGACATCTGTGTTTTGGTATTTTGGTTGCTTCCGCAATCTGATCGATGTCAGGAATTTTAGGGCGTGACATAAATCGATTGAATGTCCCACCTCACCCTCATGACTTGGGCCTGTAGTAGCCATACACAGAGTAGAAAGTCTGGACCAGAGTGAGAGCCAGCAACACAACAGCAGCCACAAAAGAGATGATGGCCCATGGATTGCGAAAGTAGGTGTGCTTCAAGCTGTATTCCACTGTTTGTTGGAATATTGGTTAACTTCGTCGGACAATCCGGACAGGTAGCTGTCGTTGTTGTCGAACACTCCCTCCCGGCACAGCCGTTTGAACAGGTCGGCCACCTCGCCATTACTGCCGAGCCAGTACTCAATGATCCCTCGACGATGCAGGTGCCCAACGTCCTCCGGCGAGTTGATCAGATTGTCCATGAAGACCACATAGGAGGTAATCTCATTTGTGCAGTCGACGTGACATTGTTCAAAAGCTATAAGGTTCAGGAACAACGACTTTAGTCCCATCATGGATCAGGAGCCGGGGGATCAATAACACCCCGTTCTCGAACTGGATGTCCCAGAACCGGTCCGTATTCCCCTTCCGGATCTTAACTCCGGCCTCGCGGAGCTCCGTTATGCAGTGCACCAGCTGCTGCCGCTGCCGCCACCGCCGCGGCTTGTCGACCTCCGCCGCCTCCATCTGCGGGCCCCTTCGCAGCAGGCTGCGGCGGAAGACATCCAGGCAATGGAGCCCACCCTGGTCGGTTAGCGTGTCGAAGAGGGAGGTTCCGGTTCCGGTTTCCGGCACGGTCATGGGCATGAGCGGGTATAAAAACTGGACAGCCAGCCGGGCAACCTTGCCCGTCTGGTCCGGCTGGCCAATCTGCAGTCCGAGGAGCTTGTCCAGGATGAAGAGGGGAAGCTGGTTCTCCAGCATGATCATGTCCCTCTGGATGGAGTGCATGAGCCCGCGCATGGCGAACACCGGGTCGTTCCGTGAGTAGCCGAGCTGGGCAAAGCCGTCTCCGCCGTCTCCCTCGCCGGTGTAGGAGGTGGAGGCGCCACGGAGGAGCTCGAGCACGAAGAAGCCGTCGAGGACCATGCACTCGACGAACTGGTTGGAGGAGAGGTGGAGGGAGCCCTCATAGCAGGACCGTGCACGGTCCTCGAGCCGACAGACAGCTTCGATGTAAGGGCGGACGTCGTGGCCGGCACGGTCGAGGGCCCGGCGGAGGGCGCGCCGCTTGTGGGGGTCCATCTCACTGAGGCGGCGACGGTGGCGGTGGTATGGGCCGAGAGAGACGACCTGCGGGATGAAGGCCTTGTCGATGGCATCGTTGGACTCGTCGCGGAGGGGGCGGGGAGCCCGGTAGATGCAGAGCTTCGCCCATGCGGCGGAGGAGGGCTCATCCCGGCCGGCCTCCTCCAGCTTCTCGTTTATGGAGATGATACATTGAGAGGCTACTTCCTCGGCCGGAGAGGGGGAGGAAGGCGGCGGTTCAGGGGCAGGAAGGGCCTGCTTGGCGTCGATGGTCTCTTTAAGCTTGAGGGTGATGCGGTACCAGCTGAGGAGCCCTTTGTCGAACAGTACTGCAGCCATTATGAACTAATATCTTTGCTTCTTTTCTTTGTGATCCTTCCTCTGATCTCTATCCTCATGATCATGGAGGAGGCATATAAGGGAGGAAGAAGGGTGAAGGAGACTTTTCAATGAGTAAAGGGAAAGGATTGAGGGAACCTGTTCAATCCATTTGCATTGTCCACCAAGCTATGAAGATGCTGGAATTTGGTGTAAGAGAGATGTGTGTATACTCAATAATGTTTAAACATGTCAATATGAGGATTGCTGGATTAGTCTATTAGTCATGTGGTGGGGTTGGGGGGATGATGTCTCCATGGAATCAGCATTGAGTGCTCCTCAAGAATGATTAGGCTTAAACATGTCATGAATGATTATTCTTTCGCTGAAACAAGTTAAGCATAAATCAAAATAAAAAGAAACAAGTTAAGCATTACTTCATTGATATATACAACTTTATTGTACTTCTTACTACTAATAAAATGTTATATTCTCTCCTTTCCAAAATACTATGTACATTTAGAAATATTCATGTTTCCAAAATACTATGTATATTTTGCCAAATCACATGACTTACTCTTTCCAAAATTGGAGGAGACTTGGAAGGATTGACTTAAATTTGGTTCGTGAATGAGCATACGAGTTGGACGGGATATCAGGTAGAAGAAGTCATATGACTTCCTTGTGGGCTTTGTGTCAAATGTACATAGTATTTTGGAATGGACGGAGTATAATATTATTATTTTTTTGGTAATTAAGAATGGTTTCAGCTACTTTTGTTACTTCTTCATTTTTCAGTCTCTTCTAATATATATTTTTACTTCTACTGACAGGCTGACATCCAAAAAGTGCAAAATGCTGTTAGTTTGGCTGTTGATGTTATGCAGGCTATAAGATCCTCGACATGCTCTTTGTTGTCAAAGGTTATTTTTTTTGTAATTCTGCTTTCATCTTTTTTAGTTGCTTTATCTAGCTTTCTCCTCACTCACTTTTCTATAATACATGTACATCATGCTTATAGTTTGTATCAGAAATTGGGTGCTTACAGGGATATGGCTGTTGCCAGGGGATTGTAAAACTAGAAAATCATGCTTAAAATTTTCAACATGCTGCTAAATCCTTTTCCCAATGTGATATATTGCCCTTACGTCTCTCCTGGAATCCAAATGCATTTTCTCTGAAATTAGTTTTGCCATTTAGTGAACCAAGTTGTTTATTGTTCAGGTTGAGGGAGTGGATTCTCCAGTAGCCGAGTTGGCAAGCATTGCTGCCCGAGAACAAGCTCTGGTAGCAAAATGCAAAGATCTCCTGTCAACAGTTGCTGCGATGCAGGTACTGGAATTATCTTTAGGCTGTAGTGGAGCATAGTTGAATTTCAATGAATGACATGATATCCCTTGAGCAGGGGGAGGAAACTAGCTTGAGCAGGTGGAGGAAACTAGCTTGAGAACACATTTATTACACCTAAAACACGTAACACGGCTGACACCATTGTAGAAAGAGAAGCTGACACAACTACCTTCCCTCGATGCTACATGATATTCATGTCTTTTTTTGGTCCTAAGAGGGCACCAAAAGGAGAGAAGAAATATAAGCCGAATCATGCTATGGACTAGAGCGAATTTGGCTCAATAGCAAGGTCTACCCATTAACTGTAATTTTGCTATGTTAGATGCTTCGATTTGTGTCAGTTGTATACATGTATCTACGTACTCACTGGTAAGAAAGGCTAAGCAATTAGTTGTTCCTGTAAATAAGCATAGTTATTCCATATTTTCTCTTTATGCTTATTTTCTTATTTGATTATCTGTTACTAATAAATTTGTCTCTTTTCCTTAGAAAGAAAAAGGAAAGAAAAGCGGAAGTTTGCCCTTTGTAGGTAGATTCATTCACGTTAGAATATACTGAAAACACAACTTGAAGAAATGAAGAGGTTCATAGCGGCTCACACGGGACCAAGTAAAACTCTAGTCAATTTTTCTTTTTCTTTTTTACCTTCTCTAGTTTCATACTATATACAATATCATCTTAAATTATTTTCATGAATAATGTTGAATGCAACCTAGTACTTAAATTGCGTACGTAATAGAAAATTATTGCACCATTATCATCTTAGTTATTCTGTTTCCCCATCACTCTCTTCCTCAACTCCTAAAACAATCTCTCTGTTGGTTGGCCATGACAACGCTCGGAGGAGAAATGGATTGAGGGTGTAAAGCTGGAGCAAGGGGAATCAGTACATCTCTTCCAAGTATGATGCTTTTACACACTTGTTCAGCTTATTAAAAAACTATACTTTTGTCTCTGGGTGGGTTCTCATCATGTTCTCAACTGTATGTTATTGATTCATAATAACAAATCAGTTTCCTCGTGGTGTTAGAATTGATTTACTTCAGCGGTTTGATTCCATATTTGGTATAAATGTTCATTTTGTTGGAATATCTGTGTTATTGTGATTGGTGCTTATGTTCGTATATCAGCTTGGTGAAGTTGAAACTTGGGGCATTACATATACAATTTTGGGGAGGTTGTTAGCACATGGAGTGCACACTCTTTGAATATTATCGAAGTCCCTCTGAAATTTTAATTTTTTTACAGTGGCATAAAAAATGCCGCTAAAACTTTTTGCGATAGCACTTCCGGAGGAAAAGTTTGGACCGCCACTAAACCTCTTTAGCGGCAGTTTTGAGGGCTTTAGCGGGGGCTGTAATCTCACATATTTTAAATGCGAAATAACTTAAAATGCTTGTTTTATGGTCATTGTCATTAGAGAACATCTGAATTCTCAAGTTATGAAAAACCACCAACTTAGTGCATGTGGAAAATATCATACTCCGACCTCAACAATAAATTGCTTTTTCTAATCTAACGCAAGCTTTCTCGCCCTTGCTGGTACCATTACGCAAGCTTTCTTGCCCTTGCTGGTACCATTATGCAATTTATCCGTGTGAGAAAAGAAGAAGCGAAAAGAAGTTCCGCATTTCCTGTGACTAGTCTAAAATACCTCAATGTTCAATTTCAACTCTCGGTGATATATATAGATTTCAAATCAATTGGACCCAAACATGTGTAAAAAAAGATCGGGAAAATACAACCTCAACAAGCATCATTAGAAATATGAAACAGCATCATAACTTAGCCAAATAAATGAGGAAAGTGTTCAAATGGCTTCCGCACTCTGATCGATGTCAGGAATTTTAGGGCGTGACATAAATCGATTGAATGTCCCACCTCACCCTCATGACTTGGTCCTGTAGTAGCCATACACAGAGTAGAAAGTCTGAGCCAGAGTGAGAGCCAGCAACACAACAGCAGCCACAAAAGAGATGATGGCCCATGGATTGCTAAAGTAGGTGTGCTTCAAGCTGGCTTTCCATGTATTCCACTTGTGGTTGTAATATCGGTTCACTTGCTCGGACAATCCGGACAGGTAGCTGTCGTTGATGTCGAACACCACCTCCTGGCACAGCCGGTTGAACAGGTCGGCCACCTCGCCATCGCTGCCGAGCCAGTGCTCGATGATCCCTCGATAATGCAGGTACCCAACGTCCTCCGGCGAGTTGATCAGATTGTCCATGAAGACCACATAGGAGGTAATCTCATTTGTGCAGTCCATGTGACATTGTTCAAATGCTATAAGGTTAAGGAACAATGACTTGGTCCCATCATGGATGAGGAGCCGGGGGACCAATAACACCCCGTCCTCGAACCGGATGTCCCAGAACCGGTCCGTGTTCCGCTTCCGGATCTTGACTCCGGCCTCGCGGAGCTCCGTTATGCAGTGCACCAGCTGCTGCCGCCGCTTGTCGGCCACCCTGACCGCCCGCGAGCGCCATCGGATCCAGTTTCGTGGCTCCATCTGCGGGCCCCTTCGCAGCAGGCTACGGCGGAAGACATCCAGACAATGGAGCCCACCCAGGTCGGTTAGCGGGTCGAAGAGGGAGGAACCGGACAAAGACCTGGACCCGGACTCAAGACGTTTCCGTATCCGCTTACGGAGGGGCTCGTCCGTGGGCATGAGCGGGTCGAAGAACCGGACAGCAAGCCGGGCAACCAGACCCGTCTGGTCCGGCTGGCCAATCTGCAGTCCGAGGAGCTTGTCCAGGATGAAGAGGGGAAGCTGGTTCTCCAGCATGATCATGTCCCTCTGGATGGAGTGCATGAGCCCGCGCATGGCGAACACCGGGTCGTTCCGTGAGTAGCCGAGCTGGGCAAAGCCGTCTCCCTCGCCGGTGTAGGAGGTGGAGGCGCCACGGAGGAGCTCGAGCACGAAGAAGCCGTCGAGGACCATGCACTCGACGAACTGGTTGGAGGAGAGGTGGAGGGAGCCCTCATAGCAGGACCGTGCACGGTCCTCGAGCCGGCAGACAGCGTCGATGTAAGGGCGGACGTCGTGGCCGGCACGGGCGAGGGCACGGCGGAGGGCGCGCCACTTGTGGGGGTCCATCTCACTGAGGCGGCGACGGTGGCGGTGGTATGGGCCGAGAGAGACGACCTGCGGGGCGAAGGCCTTGTCGATGGCATCGTTGGACTCGTCGCGGAGGGGGCGGGGAACCCGGTAGATGCAGAGCTTCGCCCATGCGGCGGAGGAGGCCTCATCCTGGCCAGCCTGCTCCAGCTTCTCCCTTATGGAGATGATCCATTCAGAGTCTACTTCCTCGGCCGGAGAGGGGGAGGAAGGCTGCGGCTCAGTGGCAGGAAGGGCCTGCTTGGCGTCGATGGTCTCTTTGAGCTTGAGGGTGATGAGGTACCAGCTAAGGAGCTCTCTGTTGAACACTGCAACCATTATGAACTAATATATTTGCTTCTTTTCTTTGTGTTCTCTTCCTCTGATCTCTATCCTCATGATCATGGAGGAGGCATAGAGGGGAGGAAGAAGGGTAGCAAGGAGAAGTAGACTTTTCAATGAGTAAAGGGGCAGGATTGAGGGACCCAGTTCAATCCATTTGCATTGTCCGCCAACCTATGAAGATGCTGGAATTTGGTGTAAGAGAGATGTGCGGATACTCAATAATGTTAAACATGTCAATATGAGGATTGCTGGATTAGTCTATTAGTCATGGGTTGGGTGGATGATGTCTCCATGGAATCAGCATTGAGTGCTGTTAATGAATTATTAGGCTGGCATGGAAAGGAAGAAAGGCAACTTTTAAAGTATTTTTCATTTTTTGTTGAAACAAGTTAAGCATAAATCAAAATAAAAAGAAACAAATTAAGCATTACCTCATTGATATAGACAACCTTATTGTACTTTGTAGTACTAATAAAATGTTATATAACCTTATCGATTTTTGTTGTCACATTTTAATTATAGAATCTGCAACCCTTCCATTTGGCAGAATTTGAGGATATCTTATATAGTATACTTGGACATAGAACACCTAATAAACTTTCTAGATTGGAAATAGAACACTTAATAAGATTTTTTCTGGATCTCCATACACAGCGCAAGGTCTGAGGAAAACAAAGTCACAATCAATCTATTCTATATTTATTTCATTCCATAAATATACATTAATCACCTTCAACATATACCATTATTTTTTCAAAATCATATACCTTGGAATAGCTTTTTACGAGAAGTACTAAATTAGGACTCTTTAAGAATGTGATTTTCAGTTGACCGAATATCCTAATCCACCACATTCTATTAAGGTAATATAGGATTTAAGGTAATCAATATACTCCCTTACATTTTTTTCCTTTTTAATTGAATGAACACAAAATCTTTCTAGAGGTGGATTCGGAATTTTGTTTATATTAAAATCCGGCCAACTATGATGACTTTTTTTTTAGGAACAGGATTGATGATGGATACACAATCTTTGGATATGGAATTTTGTTTAGATTAAAATCCTGCCAAATGTGATACCTATTTTTTAGGGAACAGATTGACACACTATCATCATCAATCTAATAAATAGATAAATAGATATATATTATTTAGTATCAGGACTGTTAATACCGTCTAATCAACAATCCCATTAATTAAGGGTTAATATTGGTATTAGGTTTAAAAAATAGGGATTAGAGGGTCCGGAATTGAAAATTGTGTCATCCCCGTTTTCTTTTTTAATAGTTGGATGATAGGATATGATATATGTTTTCTATCACCTTCCTTCTCAAAGCGTCCCCATATTTAAGCGTGGGATTTGCAGTAACGTGTACCTTTTTTTGTTACTTTCTTCAGTTTCTCGTTCTGAAAGCTCAGTGAAAGCCATTATTGAAAGAATTAGAGCTACTTATAGATGGAGAAATGATTAGGTACGGGGAAGTTATGCTTATCACCAATGGGTGATTGACACGACTCCCCTTTTGTCGTAATGGCTCACAAAAGACCCTTCCTCCTAGCTTTTTACTTGCAATGGACCTCACGTCTCAAATTGATAACATGCTCTCAGTGGTGGCTCCTTTAAAATTAGGTAAATCCCAATGAGAAAAAAGGTGAGTTTGGGAATTTGTAGAGAACAACATGAACGTGTCAACCACGTTCTATGTACAAAATCTGATGTATTTATGGCCAGTGAAGCACCACTAAAGACCAAGCTTATTAAGAAAAAAAGATCAAGCTTCCAATGATCTTCTCCATCTCGACACATCTGATGATTGATGCATATATTACTTTGATTCGGAGTTTATATATTCCAGCCGCCAAATCCTACCTCACTTCACAAAAAAAAAAAGCATCGTTCTTCCTTATTTACCACTCTAGACATCCCATTCAAATTATTATAATTTTTTATTGAGTATTTATCAGAATCATTATACAAAGAAATTATTTATCAACATCTACGCATTCTTATAAATTTCCTGTTCTTCTCCAGTCATTCTAATGTGCTAATTTTCCTTCTACCCTCGGTTCCCTTCTTCCTTCAATAATCAACACTTCAGTTTACAAATTTTGCATGCTCAACACATGCGTCAACCACAATATCTCACTCATACCCCAACAAATTCTAAAATTTAGAAGAACAGTGAAATAAATATTTAAGTTATAACACCACCAGCGGCCAAAACTGTTTTCGACCACTTGCAAAATGAAATAGATTTGGGCATTCACATTCATTTATGCAGATTCACACCTACAATCAGCATGGAATTACAAGAATTAATCTGGATGATTCAATTCAACCCACGTTGAAAGTAATTTCTGTGGCTGCTAAAAAAATGTACTCATACAGCTAAGTGATTTTTCTATATTCAAGTACTCCTTCCATCCGTAAAGGTACATACATTGTAAAAAGTCAATTTTATAAGCCACAGTGAACCCCCAAGAGAGAAAAAACCTGTGGCTGAGAAATAAGCCTAACTTTATCTACCTTTTCAGACACAGAAAAAAGGAAATGTATCTAGCTTTTTCCAATGGCAGGAGTACAATACAAAACGTGTTAAAATATATTAAGGCATACAATAGATGTGGAATTATTAATACCCTCCGTCTCATTTTAGGTACCATACTTGGTTTTTCAATTTCAAAATTAACTTTGAAAACCAAATAGGGCACTTACTATTTGACAGAGGGAGTCTAACACTGAAATGGCATAAAAGTACATACAGCATAATTGCATAAATGTTTACACGTAACTAATAAATATCAATTTTAAGAAAAAACATAAATATGTCCCAAATGACGGAATCATCCAGATGGATTAATCACTAGTCAACCAAATCATTCTAATTCTGCTTGTAAAGAAATGAAAGATTATTCCTGACCGCCAATGCTAACAAGCAGCTGGTATTATTCTTAATTATGAATGCTGATCACGTCAAAAACTTGTCAAAGAATAGGTGAAATAAATAGAATATTACGATCTATGGAGCTTTTCACTGCTTAAGGAAACCTAATTTGGGAAAGATAATTAATTAATCTTCGACAATTTCCAAAATCCTCATTTTATCCCCATCAAAATTTACATCTAACTTCAGACTTACACTAAACCTAAAATAAATTTACAAGGGATGGGATCCGTCAAGGCCAGTGGCTACCTCAAATGCACATGAGAAGATTCAGATCCTTAGACAGCCTCGATATAAATTACAAAGCTTGCATCAACCTTCCAGTATCAAATGATTCTCAATCATAGGTCGGCCCTTCTGTAACAGGAAACCCTATTAGCATGTTTGAAGGAAGAATTATGTAATAATGTTTATTAGGTCCTCTTTACCAGAAAAGGATTTAATAGGCTGCCAAATTAATGTCATAAGAAATATGGCCATAACAAGAAGTAAGAAATAACTATAAATGAACTACGATAAGAACTAAGGATGTATAGATACATTACATGAAGAGTACAAGTAACAAACCGTGGCAAGGATCCTAAATCAGCAAACAAGCTTAAAAATACTAGTACCATATTCCATTCTTATCAACACCTACCTCATTATCCTTTAAATTGACTCACTCCGTGCTAAATCAGTTCATTTTGAAATACCAAATAAGACCATAAATATTGGACGGAGGGACTATGAATTATTAAAGTAAATGTTCTACACATTTATACAAAGAGGCTAGCTTATGCTTAATTGTAGTGCATTCCATCACTTAGTTAGGGGTCATTAAAATCATTTTATGTGCAATAGACAGGTATACACTTATCGGGATCTACCCCTTTCGTTTTTGAGTGATCAATCATCTCCTTCTATCAGAAAATAGAAGTTTGCTTCCTTCACACCTTGCCACAATCATAAGGAACTTCTATTCATTGACAAGTATAAACAAATTGAAGGTTTCAGAAACCATACCATCTTCTTCTTCCATGTTGAGGTCATCCTCATCATCATCAAAATCAATATTCTGCAGACCATGTGCAATGTCAATATTGATACAAAAACAAAATATAGTTATGACGATATACAAGGTCTTACAGCAGACAAAGCATCATGCTATAACTGAAATTATATAATAAGCCAAAACATATAATACCTGATAATAATCACCATCACTCTCTTCTTCCTCCTCTTCCATTTTATCCTCATCTTCCTCCTCTTTGTTTTCTCCATCTTTTTTTTTCAGGTTTATTATCTTGGTCCTACAGAAAAAACAGTTAACTAATAAAATTGAGTGAACAAGAAGACACAATGCAAGGGCCCAGACAGAAACCACAAGTTGGGAAACGTTAAAGAAAAGCCACTGAAGAAGATAATTGAAACATAATTGCAGTAAAAGGAAGTTAAAGTAACCCAAACTAACCATTTTCCAAAGCTTTCTAAAAACTAATCATAAAAAGAAAGGGTTCAGTAAATATATTGCAAGAGATCTAAACTGATATTTTTTCAAAATAAATTTAAAAGTCTAAGATGCCTAACGTGATACTTATCTTCAAGTTTTTCAAACAAGTCCAACTTCTTCAGCCCTGCGTCATAGAAACAGATAATGAATTAAAGCTTGCTCATATGCAGCCTTACGTCAAGAAGGCTAATTTTCATCTGACATCTTTTGGAAAGATAGCTTTTAAGGTGCACTTCCAGCCAAAATACCCGCAAAGGCATTTCAAAAGAATTGTATGAACTGGGTCTATGAGGCACAGGAGAGACATATGTACTTCATTGTTTTGAAATGTAGCAGCTTTCATCTAAAGTTAATCGCATATAATGCATAATTTTCTTACCCTTACTTTCATAATTTCAGAACTTTCTACGTGGCAGAAATTAAGGAACATGCTGTTTGCCTCATCCCTTAAAGCTCACACCTCACCTTTTTGTCGGTGAAGTGTTTGAGATTACTCTCAAGCCTTATGTAACATTCGTTGGATATCTTTACCCCACACAACATAAAAAAGATAGCAGGCATCCAATTGATCACACACCTGTATCATTATTGTCCCACTGCAAATTCCTCACATTGTGTTTCACCCATTTTGAACCTGCAAAGTTTTATAATTGGCAAGTTATATGTGATTCAGTTAACTAAAAGGTTGAAAGGACAAAAGCGCACATCCAAACCAAAAGATTCCAACTAGATAAGCTTTGCTAAAAAAATCTCAGTAGAGCCCTAGCCTTGAAGAAGTTCCACAGGAAAATACATCGATGTCAGTTTGACATAATAGGAAAGGGGCTCTCGTTTTTTATTCATCTGAGGTTTGTTTCTATCTGAGTATCTCTCAATCTCTGCACATTGACTATCTGAAAGCAAGAACGACCAAAGAGCCACAATAAGATGTATTAGTAGAATATTATGTCGTGCCACTCAGGAAACACAAATAATTATATCAATATGCAACAATTTCAGCATACCAAAAGCATGTCAATGCAAAAGGTTCTCAAAACTGAATAACTACGCATTATAAAAAAGGTCAAAAAAATTAAAGTCCTTACTTGAAGTTGTTGATTTGTCTTGTATATAGTATGGTGAGAATTTCCAGAACTTTTCAAGCCGCACTTTTTGTCTAATCAATTCTGTCATTTCTAGTTTTGGAGTTGGAGGCAACTCAACATCCTCCTGGACAGTACAATAAAAAAAAAATCACTGAAACCAAATTTTCCGACTCATGTCCCATTTTGAAATAAAAAATGAATTAATTTTAGTATATTTTGGTTTTCAAATGAAAACTAATTAAATTGGGACGGGGGGAGTATAAGACAAGTATTTGTTAAGATATGCTTCTTGAAAAAAAAAGGAAGAATAACATTAAGACTGATTGATAACATACAATTCTTCTATGAAATAAATATACATTTGTAGATAATGACAGATGTCAAAAGAAGTAATCTCTGGCATCTGACAATAAGGCAAGAAATTTTGTGTAGGGATTATTAACTTGCTTGCAAGCAAATAAGCCACATAAAGCTATAGTGAGAAAATTCTTTCATTTATGCAACTTAAAAGATATAAGAGATGCAGCTGCAGTGAGTATCACATTCAATATCTCCCTCTTTGTGGATAATAGATCCTAACTACGCAAGTGCTCACACTTTGGCACTTTATGCCCATCTATTTTAACTAAGGTTCTACCTATAGTTCTACCTTCCTTGAAATTAAATCCATC
Organism: Houttuynia cordata; assembly: GCA_039654745.1. NCBI lineage: Eukaryota > Viridiplantae > Streptophyta > Magnoliopsida > Piperales > Saururaceae > Houttuynia > Houttuynia cordata. Next base: position 5,628,159 of record CM077512.1, read on the forward strand.
AACTTTGTCTTAGTCCTAATTATTTTAAAACCTTTTGATTCTATAGCTTTCCTCCATAATTCTAGTTTTGCATTTAAACCCATTTTAGTCTCATCAACTAATACTACATGATCAGCAAGAAGCATGCACCACGATACAATATCTTGTTAGCTCATCCATAACTAAAGCAAAAAAGATAAAGGCTTAAGGCTGACTCTTAAACCAATCAAATGCAAGAAATGAGACAGAGAGAGAGAGAGAGAGAAAAAAAGATTTACCTCCCTCCTCAACCATTTTATTGGTGAAGTGCTAAGATCAGCTGCACCTTTCTTCAATATCATTTTTATATGATCTATGAATATTGAATAGTCATATAGCAGAAAATTTCCACTAACTACTTATGAAAAAGTAATGAATGCTTTGTCACAATGTTATTTTCACAAACTACCTCTAAACATGTTGGTGGCCACCAACCTGCCCCACTTCCATTCTTTTATAGCAAATAACCAATTCCATCTTTGATAACTGAAAATGGCAGAAAGGCCTAAAAAATGTAAAATATACAAGTAATAACAAAATAAGTTGTAGCCAAAGGTATAAAATTTCTCCAGATATTTGAATAATTATGCTGTCAATAGAATCGAAGGCTCATCTCTAGTTGTCATTGGGCTGGTTGGCTATTCGAACTCTTGCATTTCCACGTAACATATAGAAACGACCTTGATGAAGGTAAATGAGATGAATATTTCATCCGCCCTATTGTCATATACACAGCCTAGAAAGTTGGATGTAGCTGTAACAGGTGATGCTAACGGGAGAAATTTGCTAATAATCATTTTCCACTACAAATCTGAGAACAAGAAATGCAGATTCCAACGTACAAAAACATGCAAACATGTTTTGAATGTACTATTCCGGACTTGCATGTCTCTCAAAATATAATATTATGTACAAAAGATGCTATGATCACACTGGTTGAATAAACATATTAACAATATCTTTCAAAACAAACAACCACCTAAAGTCACTATATACATGCCCCCCCGATAAATGTAACTATCAACTCGTAAATCCATCTGTCATGTGGCTTCTCTTGTAGCTAATGAACCTATTTCTCAACCAACATTTCTCAGTGCACATTTTTTTAAAATGTTTATCACAAAATTATGCAGCTGACTCATCAACTTGTTTTAGCAGGATTGCAACCAAACACTCCAATTTTATGAAAAAACGCGAGAAAGCGTGGTTCCATAAGATTAAAAAAAAAAGAACACATAAGATAGGATACACTTACAGGGAAGAGAATATAAGGCTCTTGCTTGCCATGAAAATTCCTCGGCCCCCACCCTCGGCCACGACCACGACCTCTAAAGGCTATCTCCGGCCGTCCCAAGCAACACTTTCAGGGAAGAGAAAATGGTAATACTGGTGTCAAACGCTGCAATTGGCGAAAGCCCACCTACTTGAACACCAAGATATTCTGCAAGTTGCTTCCTTTCAGTCAATTAAAGGCACACAAGAATCACGCAACTACCAATGGGGATGCACTGAAACAAGAGCTAAAAAACCAGTTTTTACAACCATAAAAGCTCAAACAAAAAGCCTGTAGAAAGAACCGAGTGAAAGCTGAACCTTTCAGAAATGGCATGCACAGCTTTGGAGACGAGGAGGAAGACGGAGAAGCAGAGGGTTTCCGCCGCCCTTGCCGACGAGGAAGACGGCGGCTTTGACGGCCAGGAGGGGATGGGGTGACAACCGGGTTAAACCGGTAATTTACGGTTTTACCTGACCCGGACCTGGTTTAGGGTTAAAACGCAGAAGGTCGAGTCGGGGGACCTCGTCCTTCTTCCCCTCCCCCAACCATTTCCTTCCAATTCCAAAATCCGCCGGCGGCGACGATCGGCCGTTGCCATCCACCACCGGCCATCGGCCGAGAAACGGCCTTCTGCCTCCAAACAGCGACGGAAAAGGGGGTCTTGGTCTCCATCTTGAGGTAGGTGAGATGATATATGTATTGCATGGGTTTAGGTCTCAACATTTGTAGTTAGGGTTTTCCAAGCTATTGCATGTGTAGCATGAGAGATATGTGGTTTTTAGGGTTTGGAGCTGAAAATCCTAGTTTCCCTAAACGAATTTGCTATTAGGGATGATCTTTGGAGCTTAAACAACTCCGGATTATGGTTTTGAACCGAAATTTATACTTCCTCCGTCCGGTATTAGTAGTGACATTTGGTTTTGGGGCTTAAACAATTGGAGTATGGTTTTGAACAAACATTTATAGTTCCTCCGTCCAGTATTAGTAAGTAGTAACATTTAGTTCATTTTGGAAAACTAAATTTTACCACTAATTCCGGACGGAGAGAGTATGACTTTGCTATACTCAGTCCGAGAAAGGTATGTACAGTGTGGAGAGTTGGATTTGTTAAGCCACAGTGAACGCCCAAGTGGGAAAGAGGCCCCTCTGGCAGAGAAATGAGCTTACTGTGCCTACTTTTTCCGGACACAGGAAAATGGGGAAATGTGCGTGCTATTTTAGAGCGGAGTTTGAGTTTAGTAAGTGAATAGCCTATTTGCTCCTCTGCCTTTGATATCTGTGTATTTGGTTATTATGATGTTAGTCTTTAATCTGTGTATCAATATGTTATGTAGATAGTATTTTGGTGCTACTGTTCCTGTAGCAGTTGGCGAGCGTGTAATTCATGTGGCATAGTAGTGTTGATTGCCTTCTTGTTTGGGGTATTTGTTTCAGCTGTACTTTTTAGCAAAAGCATGGTGGGTCTTCCAGCTATATTGCCCCTGCCTGCCCCTCCAGCTGATGGAGACCTTGGGCCACTCCCAGCATCACAAGTTGAGGAGAAACAGGTGGCCGAGGAGGCAAAAACTGAAAACTCTGTGCCCGCTTCTGTTGCAACGCACACTCGGACCATTGGTATTATCCACCCCCCTCCAGATATTAGGAATATTGTTGACAAGACTGCCCAGTTTGTTGCCAAAAATGGGCCTGAATTTGAGAAGCGAATTCTCGCCAACAATGCTGGCAATGCTAAGTTTAATTTCTTGAGCAACTCTGATCCTTACCATGCCTACTATCAACACCGGATGGCTGAGTTCCGTTCTCAGCTCCAGTCGTCTGCACAGCCAGCTGAGTCTCAGCCATCTGAGTCTGCACCTGAATCAGGAGTGGAAGCTCTGGCTGCTGATTCAAATGAAGCACCTAAGATTGATAGTCAGGCACAGTTTAAGCCTGTTCACAAGGTGCTTGAACCACCTGAAGCAGAGCAGTACACAGTTCGTCTCCCAGAAGGGATCACTGGGGAGGAGTTGGATATTGTCAAGTTGACTGCGCAATTTGTTGCAAGAAATGGGAAATCATTCTTAACAGGCCTTACTAGTAGGGAAATCAATAATCCTCAGTTTCACTTTCTGAAGCCAACACATAGCATGTTTATGTTCTTTACTGCTCTAGCAGATGCATATTCAAAAGTTTTGATGCCTCCTAAAGGTCTGAATGATAAACTTATGAAGAATGCAGCTGACATGACCACCGTGCTTGAGAGATGCTTGCACCGGCTTGAGTGGGAGAGGTCCCAGGAACAGGCTAGACAGAAGGCTGAAGACGAGATTGAGCAGGAAAGGATGCAAATGGCCATGATCGATTGGCATGATTTTGTTGTTGTCGAAACCATTGAGTTTGCTGATGACGAAGATGAGGAGTTGCCACATCCCATGACTCTGGATGAAGTTATTAGGAGAAGCAAGATATCTGCCATGGAAGAAGATGAAGTGGTGGAGCCTGGTAAAGAGGTGGAAATGGAGATGGATGAAGAAGAGGTTCAGCTTGTTGAAGAAGGAATGAGGGCTGCCAGCCTTGAGGAAAATCATGATGAGAAGAGTGCAAGTGAGATGAAGGTTTCAGATGAACCTGAGCTACCCATGAGAATAGTGAAAAATTGGAAGAGGCCTGAAGAGAGGAACCTGCCTGAAAAGGATCCAACAAAGTATGGTATATCTCCTATTACTGGTGAACTCATTCCTCTGAAGGAGGCAGGAGAGCACATGCGTATTTCTCTCATAGACCCCAAGTACAAAGAGCAAAAGGAAAGGATGTATGCAAAGATTCGGGAGACCACCCTTGCTACAGATGATGAAATTTCAAGGAACATTGACGGGCTTGCTCGAACACGTCCAGATATTTTTGGGACAACTGAAGAAGAGGTTTTTAATGCCGTCAAGACGGAGATTGTGAAGAAAAGGGAGGAACAACCGAACCAGGTCATATGGGATGGTCACTCTGGGAGTATTGGCCGAACAGCAAACCAAGCTCTGTCTCAAACCATGTCAGGAGAGGAGCAGAATAGTGCTGCTAGTGAGGCAATGAACCTGCTGGGCCCAGCTGGTCTCCCCCCAAAACCAGGTGTACCATCAGTTCGTCCTCTTCCTCCACCACCTGGACTATCACTTAATATGCCTCGACCCCCAAATGCAGTTCCGTACTCTGTACCTAATGGACTTCTTGTACCACCGCCACCACAAAGGCCTCTGGGGATGCCAATGGTTCCTGGGCTGCGCCCACCTCCTCCGCCTATGTCCATGCTGCCAGGGCAACAGCACCTCATGCCTCGGCCACCTCTTCCACCTTCTGTTCCTGTAGGTGTAAACCCTCCTCCTCCGCCTGGATCCCAGTTTACACCTATGGGAGTTCCTCGGCCATATATGCCCATGCAGATGCCACCGCATTCTATGTCAATGATTCCCCCTCCACCATTACCTCAAGGTATTCCTCCACCGCTGCCCGAGGAAGCTCCTCCACCATTGCCAGATGAACCAGAGCCAAAAAGACAAAGAGTTGATGACAGTCAGCTAATTCCAGAGGATCAGTTTTGGGCTCAGCATCCGGTATAGAATTTGCTCTTCTATTTTTCTAGTTGCATGTTTTCGCAAATTCTCCTATCATTTCATTTCTCATGATGTACCCTTGGTTTCTTGATTATACTTCTTTCTTTCAGGGTTCTGTTCGAATTTCAATAGCAGTGCCAAATACCGAAGAAGGAAACTTGAAGGGGCAGCTTTTGGAAATCACAATACAGTCTCTGTCAGAGACTGTTGGTAGCCTGAAGGAGAAGATTGCCGGAGAAGTTCAGCTTCCTTCCAACAAACAGAAGTTGAGTGGTCGAACTGGGTTTCTTAAAGACAACCTTTCACTTGCTTATTACAATATTGGACCAGGGGAAACACTAACTCTCACTTTAAGAGAACGTGGTGGCAGAAAGAGATAAGGTGAATACTTACTGTTGTAAAAGCGTAAATTGAAAGTGTACTTTGTGTTTGGACTTTTGGCAGCCAACTTGTTTTTTCACTACTACAATGATTATTTTTGCTAGTATCACACTAATCCCCTCTTTGATCCTGTAGTTTGTTCAGTGACATAAAATATGGTATGATCGGAGATTGGTGCTGTTGGATCTCCTCAGCAGCAGTGGCGCGGTGCAATACAGGATAACTTGCTTAAATAGAAAAGTCCATATTGGATTTTCAGTCATATGTCGTTCTCTACACCATATTCTCTTTCTATTTGTATTTTTGCTTCCTCTTTGTCTCAGCTTTTGGAGACTTACTATAATTGTCACATTTTAAATATAGGTAGTACAAACTACTTGTATTTTTACTACTGATGGCTTCCTTCAGTTTTGTTGGTCCAATCGCTTGTGACTTATTGAGTAGCTTCTCATTAATTTTTTGGTCTGCAGGTTTTCTCTTTCAATGAAGGGGTAGTGGTCATGGAGGTTTGTGCAAAATAACTAACTCGTTTAGTCTTGTCACTTGTGTTTGTATTCTGTGTTAACTTAAAGTTAGTGGCGATTCCTTGATCTTTGCAGCCAATTTCTGCATCTTGCTTCAGGATAGCGCCCGCCCAGGGCAGAACTGATGATGCAACTTCTTCTTGTGGTTTAGTTAATCTGGTGTTTGATTGATAGAGTAACCTCTTTATTATCTTTTGCATTTAGAGCTTTTGTTTGTTTTCGGTGTCATGTAAACAAAGAACAGTGGAACCAAGGCCAAGATCATCGGGCATCTTTACCTGTCTGAAGAGTCCCCATTTGTTCAATTCAGGGCAGACGAGGAGATTGTATTTCTGTAACGAATGGGGATAGGGAACTAGGTTTAATGCAGTTGCATGTTGACTTGTACATACTAGTTTGTGTGTTGCCGCTTCTAAATGTAGCGACAAATGTTAGCAAGTGTTAAGACGGCAAGTGTTTAGCTTATGCATTTGCAGCTTCGAATCAAAGCCTTGAGGGAGGAGTTTGTAGTGCAGGAAACGCCTTTGAAACTTTATTGCTTACGTTAGGAAGATCTTATAATTGTGTTTTGAAATTCTACATGAAACTGAGAGTCGCAGGAGGCTGGTAACTCAATCAACAGACAAGGGATGAACTAAAAACTGAGGAAACTCCGAAATCCACACACCCTATGTCGCAAATGTTGGCAAGCCTATTTGGAGCAAGAACATCGACCTGAAAGCAGAGAAGCAATCAAAAAGCCTCTTCAACCACCAAAGCGAGTGCCGATTGACCTCACTTTTTGCTAGGCATAACGCAATAATTTCTTGAGTCGCCATCTAACAGATTAACCTGCAGCTTGGACTCTTTTGCCAGTTTAACTAAGGCAAGCTTTTTAACCTCCCAACATGGCTCCTAGTGCACGCCCAACTCCAGATTTATTGATGTATCCCTGGCTTCAACAGTAACCTTGCAAAAACCATTCGGAGGGTAATCAACTTGCAATTTTCGCACTGGGTATCAACGGAGGATTAAGATCCGTTGATGCCATTTTTCTTTGGTTGAATGACGTGACATAGATACTTGTCCATTCTCTAATCATCCACAGTGGCATGGGAGTTCCCTCAACCCTTCTCAGATTTTCGAAGATGCCAAATCGGCCAGGACATGGTTGCAATATCCTCCACTGATCCCTCTCTTTTGTGATCCCAGATGAAATCCAACATGTCCATGTGCTGAGACAGCTGCTTAAATTCCACCAGATTAGCCCGAGGGAAGAAGCACCAAATAGACGCAACTTCGTCACAAAACCATAGAGAGTGAACAGGAGTTTCAGAACGAAGCAAATGCGTGGCAGCAATCTGTTTTTTTTTTTTTGCTAGATTAAATTAATGATAGCCCTATTGAGGGCAGGTTTATGTCTAAAATTAATGACTAATGAAGCCAAGAAGAAAGATGAAGAACCAACCCAAAGTGCCTCTTCGCGCTAATATTGCAAATCCTGCTTAGTGAATTACATTGGGACAAAGGGGCTGTTTGGTCGGTGAATTTTAAAGAATCTGAATTTTAATTAAGAGGGAATTTATTCATGCTGAATTAATGTAAAGTGGGAATATCATTTGGTTGCTGAATTGAAAATTTAGCTTTAAGTCTTAATTTGGTATCCTCATAAGGAGATTCACAAATTAAGCCTGAATTGGGGGAGACTCCTCTCTCACACTGAATTTTAAATTCAACCCAAATTCATGAACCAAACAAAACTCAGTTAGTTATCTATAAATTCATGCTGAATTTGCAGCTAAATTCACCAACCAAACAGCCCCAAAATCTGTTAGAAGTGGGTGTTAAAGAGAGAGTTAGAACCCATATTAAAACCCACTTACTATAGATATGAATGAGTGAATTGGGTGAAAGATGAATAGTCCCACATCCACACCAAGGAGGTGTTGTGGATGGTATATAAGGTCCAAGGTTGGCCTTTGAAGTTAGGCCTAAGGGCCACCCCACTTTTGTGGGGGAGAGAGATGTTGGACCCATGCACCTAGGTGGGCTAACCAACGCACGCGCGCGCGCAGCCGCCGTCCGGCCGGCTCAGTTCGGTTGCGCGGACGGGCCGGGTTGGGTCAACAAGATAATATTATTTTGGGACAAATTCAATTGGTTTGGTTTTTTAATTTATTTTGGTTCAACCAAAACCCGTTTATTTTTATGACCGTTAACGGACGGACGCGTCCGTTTAACGGGAAAGGGTTTCAACGGGCTTTAACGGGAAACGGTGTGTTTTCAATGGGCTTTAACGGGATTTCTATAAAAGCTTGAGAAAAAGGGTTTTCTGTACGGTTTAGACTGCACTTCATCTTCTTCCTTTTTCCTCTCTTCTGTGAAAGCATTACACATCTGTGGTTCGCTGCGCGTGCTGTTTGGATTGCTCCTACAGTACGTGGTTGATCGTCTTATCCTGGGAGGCAGACGCCCACGAGTCCTAAGCACCGTAGGGAGGGCGCATTCTGTCTTAAGGACAAAGTGTTTCGCTTGATTCGATCATCAATTTCTTCTAACGATTTTTCGTCTTTGCAAAGGTACACATATCTCATCCTTAAGACAGTAGCAGTAAGTAATATTATTAATAACAATCTTAAGACAGAATTCTCTATGCTGTACTGTAATTTTATTTACTGTACTGCTCTGTAATTTGTTCTGTAAATACTGTGCTATTATTGAGATAATCTTCTGTGATTTGCAAAGTTACAGAAATGGCTACTGAGGGTACCATACTTATTCCCACTCCGGTGAATGCTCCTGTTCAAGTTAAAGGGGAGAAACCAGAAAAGTTCAGTGGTGTGGATTTCAAGAGATGGCAACAAAAAATGTTGTTCTATCTTACCACACTGAATTTGGCCAGATTCCTTAAAGAGGAAGTCCCAGTTCTCACTGAGGAGAAACGGGAAGACAAAACGGCTGTTACGGCAGTAGATGCATGGAAACATGCAGATTTCTTATGCCGAAATTATATCCTTAACGGATTGGATAACACATTATATAATGTGTACAGTTCGATGACAAGTGCTAAGGCACTATGGGAGTCATTAGACAAGAAGTACAAAACTGAAAATGCTAGAACGAAGAAATTCGTGGTCGGCAAATTTTTGGACTTCAAAATGGTGGACTATAAAACTGTGATCAATCAAGTTCAAGATCTACAAGTTATCCTTCATGAAATTCATGCAGAAGACATGACTTTAAGTGAGTCTTTCCAGGTGGCAGCAATAATTGAAAAACTACCACCATCCTGGAAGGATTTCAAGAACTACTTAAAGCATAAGCGAAAGGAGATGAACTTGGAAGATCTGATTGTGAGGTTAAGGATTGAAGAGGATAACCGTTCTTCTGAAAAGAAAACCGGGGGTCATGGCATGGAGGCCAAAGTCAATGTTGTGGAACAAGGGCATAAAAGCAATGGCTTCACCAACAAAAAGAGGAAACATCCTGGGGGTCAATCAAACAATGACTCCAACAATAAGAAGTTCAAGGGCAAGTGCTATGTGTGTGACAAGGTGGGCCATAAGGCAAAGGATTGTTACAAACGGAAGAAACAAGATGGTTTCAAGAAGAAGAAGGCACAAGCCCACATGACCGAAGTGGAGAATCTCTCCACCAATGTGCATGACATCAACCTTTCTGCTGTGATTTTGGAAGTGAATGTGGTCACAAATGATAGAGAATGGTGGGTGGATACTGGGGCTACCCGTCATGTGTGCTCAAACAGGAGAATGTTCTCCACTTATCACTCCATGGAAAATGGTGAACAACTGTTTATGGGCAACTCTTCTACTGCGAAGGTTGAAGGAATTGGAAAGGTGGTGCTCAAGATGACTTCGGGCAAGGAACTCACACTCAACAATGTGATGCATGTGCCAGAAATTCGAAAGAATTTAGTGTATGGATCATTGCTAAGCAAGAATGGCTTCAAGTTAGTGTTTGAGTCGGACAAATTTGTTTTGACTAAGGGTGGGATGTACGTGGGAAAAGGGTACCTGAATGAAGGGCTTTTTAAGCTCTATGTTTTACCTATTGTATTTGTTGCTAATTTATGAATGAGAATGCTTCTTTCTCTTATATGATTGAGTCATGTGATGTGTGGCATGGTAGATTAGGACATGTTAATTATGATGCTTTATGAAGATTGATTAATATGGAATATCTGCCTAAATTTAATATTGACTTTAATCATAAATGTGAAACTTGTGTGGAATCTAAATTAACAAGGAAATCATTCAAAAGTATTGATAGATGTACTGAACCTCTTGAGTTAATTCACAGCGATGTATGTGATTTAAAACTTGTTCAAACAAGAGGAGGTAAAAAGTACTTTATTACATTTATTGACGATTGCACTCGTTATTGTTATGTATACTTGCTGAGAAGTAAAGGTGAGGCTATAAACATGTTTATGTTATATAAAACAGAGGTTGAGAATCAACTTGGCAAGAAAACAAAAGTTCTAAGAAGTGATAGAGGTGGGGAATATGAATCACCTTTTGGTGAATTCTGTTCACAATATGGTATTATACACCAAACAACGACACCTTATTCACCACAGCAAAATGGAGTTGCTGAACGGAAAAATAGAACTTTAAAAGAAATGATGAATGTCATGTTAATCAGTTATGGGTTACCTCAGAACATGTGGGGGGAAGCTTTGCTTTCAGCCAATTATATTCTCAACAAAATACTTCATAAGAAAACCTTGCAGACACCATATGAGTTATGGAATGGTCGAAAGCCTTCCTGAAACTTCTTAAAAGTGTGGGGGTGTCTAGCAAAAGTGGCGGTCCCTAATCCCAAGAGGATTAAGATTGGACCAAAGACCATTAATTGCGTATTCATTAGTTATGCCAATAATAGCAGTGCATATCGTTTTCTTGTTCATAAATCGGATATTCCTGATGTAAATGTCAATAGGTGTTAAAGAGGGAGTTAGAACCCATATTAAAACCCACTTACTATAGATATGAATGAGTGAATTGGGTGAAGGATGAATAGTCCCACATCCATACCAAGGAGGTGTTGTGGATGGTATATAAGGTCCAAGGTTGGCCTTTGAAGTTAGGCCCAAGGGCCACCCCACTTTTGTGGGGGAGAGAGATGTTGGACCCATGCACCTAGGTGGGCTAACCCACACACGCGCGCGCGCGCCGCCGCCCCCGCCCCCGCCGCCGTCCGTCCGGCTCGGCTCAGCTCGGCTCGGTTCAGTTCGGTTCGCACGCACGGCCGGGCCGGGTTGGGTTGGGTTGGGTCAACAAGATAATATTATTTTGGGACAAATTCAATTGGTTTGATTTTCTAATTTATTTTGTTCAACCAAAACTGGTTTATTTTTATGACCGTTAACGGACGGACGCGTCCGTTTAACGGGAAAGGGTTTCAACGAGCTTTAATGGGAAACGGTGTGTTTTCAACGGGCTTTAACGGGATTTCTATAAAAGCTTGAGAAAACGGGTTTTCTGTATGGTATGCACCGTCGGATCTGATCTAAATCTGATGGCCCACGGCACCCCGGGATTAGAAGCATGGCATCAACCTGCATGAGCCAGGGTAACATGACTATGCAAAAACAAAGCCTCGTGAATCAGCTCCATTTCCATTCTATGACTTTGACGCCTACAAGCTACAGATTAAACTAAATTAAGTTGATCATGCTCATAAAACGTTGTGAGTACTGCAGACACATGAAATGTTTTTTGCCGATAACAAGAGTCGAGTATTTGTAGATTGGACAGTAATTAAGGCTAATACTTGTCACGGAAAGCAGGAATCTCTGTCTTTTTTTTAATGAAGCTGGTTGTCGGATGGGCTAGGCCGTTTGGGGCGTGATTAATGCTAAACATCCACGGTAGATTTTGGATATCCACTGTAGCATCCATGTTTTTTCCATATCCAGCTTGAAACACGGAGTTTTTTCCATATTACCTGGCGCCAACTTTGATATTCCCATATTACCAGGTTTTTCCCGTGAAATCTCATATGATCCGGAATCAGTACTTGAAGTACCCAAAATGCCCTTCCTTCTATTTTTTCGTGCTAATACTGTGCGAAGAGGCGTGTTGTGTACAACACGAAAAAAGTGTGAAGTTCTCCGGCGATATACATCGGCGACGTCAACGGCGACCGGCGAGTTGGAGCAGCGATTCAACCGGCGGAATACATGGATTTTGACGAGCCTATTCGCATCCCCCATCTCGATATCGAGCTGCCCCCCTGCTGGATTTAGACGACACGACTGAGTGAGAGTGGACAAAGGCGGCGATTTGAAGCGCATACGTCGGTATTTCTGATCTTCAACCTTCTGAGCTCCCCCGCGGCTCCCTCCGCCTGCATGCAACCGGCGGATTGACCGATTGAGCTTCGGTTGACGGCGAGGAAGACTGTGAAAGGCACCTACGAGGAAATACAGACATATACACGACTAAACTGCGGTAAGTTACAACAATCCTTACTGATTTTAGTTTCATAAGGTCCGACATTTGAATTTTAAATTTTTACTATGAACTATAAAGTCGTGTCTGTAACATACACGACTTTCTATTTAATCGTGTACGCGAAAACACGACTTTTATATTTTCGTGTTTCACCGAGGAGACTTTTCTACTGACCACTATACCTCACTCCTTGCAGATGGATAAAAAAAGAGATGAGTCTATGGAGGAAATACCATCGGAAGAGGAGGAGGATCATGATTTTGTCTTGGCACCTCGACAGCGAAATCAGAGGGGCAGGAAAAGGAAGGCTCCGATGGACCGACCAGTGAAGAGAACATATAATGCGCGACCAGCGATAAAGACGTGTTGTCAACCGGGAGCGATGAAAAAGTGTGCGGCCCTCCTACAGCGTCACCAAAGATGTGCCCAAGTGATCAAAGATGCTGGTTTCGCTGTCATTTTTGAAGGTGAGGACGTAGTTGTATCTCGGAACCTCCTCGACCATTTGGTCAGGTACTGAGATGAGTCGGCAAAGGTCTTCAATATCAAGGGCAGGACGCTACATTTCACAGAGGAAGAAGTTGCGCTTATCACCGGATTGCCCGCAAAGGGCGAAAGAGTTGAGGTCCTCCCCTCCTTGACACGCCGATCGGAAGGTCAATTCTTCAGAAAGCATTTTGCCGCGAGGAGAGCGGAAATTCCACACATTGAGGAAATCATAGACAAGCTTAGCGCGGGCGAACTGAAGATAGAAGAGGAGGACATTGCGAGGATGATCATCTGCCTCCTCTTCTGCACAGTGCTGTTTCCACACAGCACTAGAGCGGTTCATCCCTCTTTGTACCGTTACATTGACGACCTCCCAAGATTGAGGTCATACAATTGGGCTGGGGCTATACATAAGATGTTGGTTTCTGGTATAACCCATACCAGCAGACTAGTGGGTGCGAGATCGCAAGGAGAGTACCTGGGCGGTGGATGCCTAAATGGCGCCGCATATGTCCTTCAGGTATGTAGCATTCATAGTCTTCGATCGGGAAAAAGTCTTATATAATACCACTATATATATAGTCGTGTATTATGCAACACGACTATATTTATAGTCGTGTATGATGCAACACGACTAGGTATATAGTCGTGTTGTTTACGACACGACCATAGTTCAATTTGTGTTCAACTTATAGTCGACTAAGGCAACCACGCATTGTAATAATGTTTTTATCTGTTTACTATGCAGATTTGGTTTTTCGAGCACACGACAATCTTCCATCCTGTCATGGGCCCTACCAGCCCACGGGCCAAAAGGTGGCCAGGAAGTGGGGCCCTCATTACAGAGGTGAAGAAAGGTGCACAGAAGAAGCACCGTATGGCCGACTATTGGACGGGAGTGTTCCACAATCTTCAAGTAGGGGAGGAACTCGTCGACGTAATCAGCCCCATGGCCGGAGAGGCATCTCTCCTTGCTTCGTCAACCTCAGTGGCCCCTCCTCCACGACGGCAAAGGCCAGAGAGGCCGGAAATCAGGAGGACTCCCAACCAACCTGCATCCACTTCCTCGAGGACGGCTGCCCAGTCCACTGCAACTGCAATGGGGCGATTGGAGGGTGCGCTTCAGGGCATACAGTCACTAATTGAGATAGCTCTGTCTTCGTATGAGGAGATGGGAAGGAGAGTCGGACCTCTGCGAGAGGTTCTCCACTCTATGAAGGCCTCTGCCGCCTCAACGTCAATGCTGTTAGAAGGTCAGATCTTTAAGCATCCCAAGGAGGAGATGACTGAAGAGCCGATGAAGGAGCCAAAGAAGCGGCCCCAAATGGAGCCAGAGAAGTCATCGGTGCATCAGATTGGAGCCAAAGAAGCGGCCCCGTGACAAGGAGCATATGAAGAACACTCCGATTGGTATGCGGAAAAAAGAGCTGGCAAGGAAGTCACATCTGGATTCGACGAAATGGGTAAAGGTAAGTTGTAGACGATTATTTATTTTCTCGTGCCACATGGTACACGACTATTATATTTGTCGTGTTTAATGATAGACGACTATGTGGTTTATCGTGTTTCATACAACACGACTATGTTTTTTATCATGTTGCTACTACTGACACGAATAAGTAAAATGTCATTTTAGCTCCCATCAAACGCACGGATGAGGAAGACAAGATTGAACGGGCTACAAAGAGATCCTCTGCCAAGTTGTTTTTGAAGAAGCTCCAACCAGAATTCAACGAAGATATGGAGCGTGCAGAAGTCGAGTCCCGTCCGACGTACAGACGGGACCTATTCCCCCCTGGTGTAGTGGTAAGGAAGCGAATGAGGACTGTCTCCGCGAGGGAATTGCAGAGGATTAGGGAATATGACCATATACGGAGAATGGCGGAGGAGCAGAAAAGAAGGAATAGGTCCCCTCAGTCGAAAGCCGACTCCGAAGAAATCATATCCGATCGACAAGCGACCTCTATCATCGATGAGGTCATCTCTTCCTTACAGCAGTCGGATATCGAAACCGTCAAGGAGGAGGTGAAGGAGGATGTGAAGGACGGGGATGTCGAGGAGGAGGAGGTGAAGGCGGATGTTCTGGAGAAGGAGCCGGAAGAGGAGGAGCCAAAGGAGGAGGAGCCAAAGGAGGAGGAGGGGAAGGAGGAGGAGGTGCAGGCCGACGAAGAGGCGATAGAGGAGGAGAAGACGGAGGAGGTGAAGGAAGAGGAGGCTGAGGAGGAGGAGGCGAAGGAGGAGGAGGTGGCGGAGGGCACTGGCTTAACCGCATCCCAGCCTGTTGACGTCGATGTCCTCCAAACCCCTCAAAAGTGTAAGTCTGTAATTGCACTCCCCGACAACTATGCCGATTTGGAGTTATGCTTCGACATGGGGGTATTGTTAGAGCGGGATAGAGTGGCAATAGATGGATGGATCGCCAATCCGAGGAAGGCTTATCCAATCCCAATGCTATGTGATGACGACTATGTATCCCTCCTACAAACAACAGAAATAAACACCAATGTAAGTAAACCTATGCTCCTCATATGTTTTTGTTGACGTAAAGTCAGTATTCGAAGACACGACTTTGCGCGTAGTAGTGTCGTTGCAACACATGACTATACGCATAGTCGTGTCTATCGACGACACGACTATCATGAAAATCGTATATACAATAATCGACTTTTAATTAGAAGTTGTATATTGCCTTACTTCGACTGTTATGACTCCTGTGGATGTTTTTCCATAGGTTATAGATGCGTTTTTAAGTCTGTTGAGCCAGTGCAATGACAGAAACCGGATGAAATATCTGTGGGCATTTTTTGGTTGCCACACTTTCAAAGAGATATTCGACAACGTAAGTGTTCCCTGCATAAGGAGTGATATGTAATTAAGTATGATATTACGAGCATCGTTGTCTAACTCTCTTGCGGTTTCGCAGGAGCACCAGGAAGGAGGAAATAATGCGAAATTGGTTAAAAAGCTCGGGAGGATGCTCGACGGCTTGAACAGGAACATGTTCTATGCATTTTTCCCAATCCGCACCGGCTCCCACTTCTGCCTCGTGTATGTACATTTCCCGCACTGTGTATGGCGCTTCTACAACCCGCTGTCTAGCAGATCCCAATTATATCCGTATCACAGAAAAGCTGCTGACAAATTCACGCAGTTCATGAATGTTGTGATGGCAGGCAAGCTGGGGTGGTTTGGTTTGCTAGACTGGAAGATGACTCAGATAGCCAAAGCGTCGTGGCAACAGAATTCGAAAGACTGTGGCATCTTCATCATGATGTACGTCGCGCACTTGGCGTCCAATGTCAACCCACCGGAGTTTGATCAGTCGACAATTACACGACTTTGGTGACCAGTCATCGCTTCAACCTTGATTCGGGGGGGTATTGGTCAAACCCAAGAGAAGGTTGACAAATTGTAATATATACTCGGTAAGTCCGAGGTCGAACCACAGGGAATGATGTAGAATTATTCCTCACTAATTTAAAACTACTACTTAGCTTAGCAAATTAAAGTTCTTATCAGAAAATCTTATAGAGAAATTGTAATTTAACTAACTACTAAAATGATGATTAAAGATTTAATTAAAACTTAAAGACAGGCAAAGATAATCGATGAGAGATATTAAAGCTTCAAGGATCAATTATTTAATTAATATTCTACGTCTATTCAATTACTCAATTAGAATCAAATAATGATTTGACCTAATCGGATGATATTTCATTCACGTTTTCATAACCATTAATCATAAAGATTTCGATCGAATATTTATCATTAACAAGCATGGTCTACTAATCACAGGGAATTATAAGCATTCGCCGTACCTTACGTTAACGACAAATCAAATAATTATATAGATTATGACTTTATCAAAACATCGCATTCAATCAAATAAGCATTAAACACTCTTTCATAGACATAGAAATATCAATCAAATAACATCACCTTTAGCTTTGACAAAAGATTTAGCTATTCATATTCATGAGAAAAGAAAAAATCAGATTTGGAAAAGAATCGCATTGATAACACTATTGCAAAACACTATTCACGGGTTACTGTAGCAATTGCGTGTTACTGTTCACCGAAGCCAGAAATCCAACTTTTCTCTTCCTCTTCTCCTTCTCCTCTCGATACCTCTCGATTCCTCTTATTCCCGACTGAAATCCGACCCAAAACCCGCTGGAAAAAGGCTCTGCAAAGCTCTGCTCGACACCCCTGTTCGTCCTCTGTTTCGTCAAAAACAGAGTCCACAACACCAGTCCAAAATCAATGCTTTTCTTCGCAATTCTCTTCCTTTTCGTCCTCCAATCGATTCCCCTTATTCTCCTCTTCGATTTCAAAGCGCTCCAGCACAGTCCGGAAAATCGCCAGCCTTTCCTCCCTCGATCCTCCTCTTCTTCCGTTTTTATAAGCCATTCCCAAGAGTCCTAATTCGACTCTTTTCCATTTCTAATCGAACCGAATATGGAAGCTTACCAAACTGAGATAAATTCGCAATTGCAGCTCTGTTATACGCAAATTTCCAAATTGAAACCTTCCCAATCGAGCACCTTGCCTTCAAATCTACTGGTATGTTCTTTGCCGCCGTCTCGAATCATCGCTGTCGCCCGAACAGAGCAAGCACGACTCTGTTTTTGAAAAGTCCCAAGTCAAACACAGCTCCTCTGTTTTTCCGATTCCAACACGATCCTCCTTTTTCTGTTTCATTTTCTTTTCCGGTCAGCCTGCCCAGCTCCGCCTTCAAGTCGAGCTCCGCCGCCGTCATCAGCCTCAGATTTCTGATTTCAATGGCCTTTGCCGGAACCCATCGCCGCATCTGTGTTTCTTTTCCAGTCGACGCCAGTTTCGGTCATCAAGTCCCCATCGCCACAGACAGACCCATTGCTGTTCCGCCGCTTCGGTTTCCGCCCAGCCCGAGCATCTCCACCGCCCTCATTCGCCGCCGGCCCGCTGTCTTGTCTGTTACACCGGCGCTCTGTTTCGAGCTTCGCTGCCCCGATCGTATGGAACACCCGAGCCGATGGCTCGGGTTGTTTTTCCTCTTTTTTTTATTTATTTTCCAGAACCGGACCAGACCGGTTCAATCCTTTTCTCTTTTTTTTTTCTTTTAATCAAATAAAACCCGTCGTAACGATCTCAACCGCCGAATCGAATCTCCACATCCGTATTTAAATTTCGCGCCTGTCTTCTCTTAAATAACTCATCAATGGTTCAGATTCTTCAATACGCGCCATATCAGCTCATGGGTCACTTTGGCATTTCAAAACACGTCTAATGCGCACGCCTGCTACTGATCTGCAATTCGCATTTTCAAACCTACAATAACAAAACCAAACTAAAATTAGACGCATAATTAAAATATGATTCATTAAATTCTTTAATGCATCTAAAATAGTTAATTAGAGTAATTTAATTATTAATCCCCTAATTACTATCCTAATCACAAATAACCCATTTTATTCATGTTTTATCACAAAAACTACACTAGTATATAGGTAAATAATGCATATAAATGTGTATATTTTATGCTTATCAGTTATTAACAGCGAGTTTGACGACGATTCCGGACAAGTCAAAAAAGATGCCGTCACAGTTGCGGGTTTTATGCGACTTCCGGATAAAGAATAAATTCATATTCATTTTATTCACATTATTTTATTGTACAAAGCTTCTTTGCTGTATATACCGTACTCTTTCAAATAATTCAAATTCATTCTTGATACCTTGTTGTACAGTTCTCTTTCAAATAATTCGAAATCTTTTTTTGACGCATACCAGATGTAGACAAAATATCGCAAGCATGACTTTGAATACGGCCTTATGCAACACGACTACGTATATAATCGTCTCTGATGCAACACGACTTTATATATAGGGTGCGTTTGGAAACTGATTCCTTAAAAAAATCAGGCTGATTCGGCCTGATTCTTCTGATTTGTGTTTGTTTACTGATTTTACTGATAGGAGGTGCTGATGGTGATAGGTGAAAAAAATCACCTATTTTCACCTATCACCTGATAGGGTGTTTGGTTACTGATTTGCTCAATTTTCACTCCTGACGGTGAAAACTGAAAAAAATCAGCAAATCACCCCTGAAAGAGGTGATTTTGCTGATTCTCATTCGAACGAGTATTAGCCTGAAATTTTTTTTTTCATCACCTCCACCATCGCCACCGCCCACGGCCGGCACCACCCACCACCACTGCCACCGCCCACCATCGTCGCCACCTACCGCCTACCACCATCGTTGGCCACCGCCCGTCGCCGGCCACTACCCACCACCACCATCGCCACCGACCACCACCGCTGTCGTCGTCGGCCACCACCCACCATCGCCGCCGACCACCACCGTTGTCGTCGCCGGCCACCGCCCACCACCTACGGCCGGCACCACCTACCACTACCACCACCCACCGCCCACCACCAACGTTGGCCACCGCCCGTCGCCGGCCACCACCATCGCTGTCGACCACCACCACCGCCGTCGTCGCCGACCACCTGCCGACGGCCACCACCCATCATCGCCACCGACCACCACCGCCGCCGACCACTGGCCACCACCCACCACCGCCGACCATTGACCACGGCCACTGCCACAGCCCAACCGCCGCTGCCACCACTGCCTTCGTTGCCGGCCACCGACCACCTGCCGTCGGCCACCATCGCCGCTGACCACCGCCGCCACTGTCGCCAGCCACCACCACCACCACCATCGCCGTCAGCGCCACCCACCACCAACGCTGCCATCCGCCGTCCAAAAAAGAAATTTTTCACCGGCTTTGCCAAACACAAATCAGGCCTGATTTTTTTTTAGGTTCCCAAACACAAGTCACCAATCAAGAGTTAGGCTGATGGTGAAAGACTAAAAATATGATTAATTTCAGGTTCCCAAACGGATTTTCCACAATCAGAAAAATCACCTACAAATCACCTTGATTATTTTCAGCCTGATTTTTTTGTTTTACCAATCACTATCAGTTTCCAAATGCACCCATAGTCATCTACTAGTCGACACGACTTAGTAAATAGTCGGGTTTCACAATACACGACAGTATAGATAGTCGTGTAATGTAATATTCGGGTATAATGGAATAAACGGATGATGCATTCAAACTCGAAAGATTGTTTTTCATTTCTGCTTTTCTTTTTCTTTACAGGCGTACAATTCGGTAGAAGTTAATATGCGTTATACAAGAATTTTACTACATCCTAAGTGAAGAATGGTGGGGGCTGAGGTAAGCCGGAGCGGCGTACATGCGATGTCTCGTTCGTAGTCAGTTTGCCTTGTTGCGGAAGTGTTCGTTTCCTACGCGTCCGATTTTCTTTCGGAACCGGGCTGTTGGTGCACTTTGTACGGTTGTGACCAGCTTCACGACAATTCCCACATTTCGAACTTGTCCTTGCAGGTTGCTCAGGCTGTGACTCAATTCTCTTTGTCTTTCTCCTGCCCTTCTTTGGAGCTTCAACCATGGGCGGTTCGCATTTAAATAAAACCCCGTAATTCCCCCACTGACTTCTGTCTAAAGTAGGAAAGACTACTTTTTCGTACGTGCTGCAGTACGTACTTGCGCAGTACCACTTCTCACAATATTCTACCGCTTCCAAACTCCTCTCATCAATACATGCCATGGCGTGCTTGCATGGAAGTCCCATGCTCTGGAAGAAGCCACATGTGCACATTCTATTCGTAAGGTCAACAACATCCTGATGCGAAAACATGAACAACATCAGTGTCTTCCAAGAATACTTGTATCGTCGAAGACACGACTGTATGACTAGTCGTGTCTTATACGACACGACTTTGTTATAGTCGTATCTTATAGAAAACGAATTTATGCTTACTACATGGTATAAAGATGTCACTTCAAACTGCCGTAATGATAGCGGTTGAACTCGAACTGTTCCAGCACTCTGATTCCTCATCTGATTGATATGATTCTGTGCATATTTTGTTAACGGAGTCAGTAGCCCGTCTGCTTCTATTCGGCGTCTCTGAAAATGGCCGCTTGTGGTCGCTTGCGTTTGCTCAATCAACCGAGTTATTGGCCAAAACCTTGCCTTTAGAAGCATATTATTTACACTTTCTGACGCGTTCGACGTGAGAGTGCCGTACCTTTTACCCGGATATTCTACGTTCGCCCAATGTGTTTTCGGAATATTGTCAACATATTTCCAGGCCGCCTCATTGTGTTCCTTCATCTTCTCCATGGTTGCATCGAATTCTGGTCTCCTGAAGCATTTTGCAGCTCGGAATAGAAGTTCCTTCAGGTACTTATCCTTCCAAGTATTAAGCATATTTGCGGCCATATGCCTTAGGCAAAACCCATGGTGAGCCTCGGGAAAGACATCGGCGACCGCTCTCAGAAGGCCCTTCTGTCTATCAGAGACAATAGTGTCCAGGGAGGCCGAGGGGTTCGTAAAGAGAAAACATTTTAGTAAGGTGAGGAACCACGTCCTGTACAAGTGAGAGACAAGCATATTAAACACAGAATGCTTCAGGTTGTTAGAAGGTCGTGTATAAACAAAACACGACTGTATGAGTAGTCGTGTTTTCGAAGACACGAATGTGTGCCCAGTCGTGTCGTCCAAAACACGACTGTTAGAATAGTCGTCTTTCCTACTTCTATACTTACCACGTTTTGATATTCTCTTTATCGACAATTGCATATGCAAGACACATTAATTGTTGATTGCCGTCGATTGCTGTAGCAACCAATAATACTCCAGGGTACTTTCCTTTTAGGAATGTTCCATCAAGCGTGAGCAACGGTCTCAGTGTTCTTCGGAATGCTCTTGCGACCGGGCCGAACATCCAAAACACACGTCTGAAGTCGTAGCCGGCTAACTCAATTGGGATATCATGTATATCAGCTGATCTTTCTATGACCACATGTGTACCTGCGTTAGACCGCTCTAATTCCCTTCCGTAATGTGGCAAAATACGATATGTGTCTTCAGGGTTGCCATCGATCAATCGGATCAATTCCTCTTTCGCCCTCCATGCCCTTTTATAGTTGACTGTCACGCCCCAATGCTTCTCAATGTATTGTTAGATATTTGAGATTTTTATGGAGTTTGAATCCTTATGGAGGCCATGACACTTCCTCGCAATCCAGAGGTAAGAAGCCAATGGATGATCTTTCGAACTTAGAGAAGTGTCACATGTATGCCGTTCTTCCCTCCTTGTTACGCTGACTCCATCAAGTCTGTTCGACGCTCGTATGTACCACTTGCACCCCGAAACCTTGCACGTTGCAGCGAATGTGTCCTTGCTCTCATCCGCTACTTTGAACATGAACTTCCTCTTGATTACCAGATCAGTTAGAACCATCTTGAACTGCTTGACGCTTTCGAATCTAGCCCCTAAGGTAAGTTGTGCCTCGTAGTCTTCTGCTTGCAAACTTCCGGTCAACATCGTCTCCTCTTCATAATGTTTTAAAGGACCGGCCTGTGCAGAATAGGTACCCCAATCCCAACCACCATCACCCTCAATATTGAGATACTCATCGTCCTCCGACGCGACAGATTTCCCTTTACATGTGTCTCCTACCGTGGGACCTCTAGAAGTCGATGTTCCCGTGTGATCTGGCTGGCTGAAATGTGGTTCTGTAAGAGGCTCATCCCACTCATCTGCAGACCACGGTAATTCATCTTCATCCAACAATTCTTCTTCATCTGGACTGGAATCTTCATCTTCATCTTCATCTTCACCTTCTTCTCCATCTCCCAAACTGCGGGAAAAAAGATGTATGAATGGACTTGAGAAAACGATAGCACGTAGTGAAGTCGTGTCTTATGCAACACGAATTGATTTTTAGTCGTGTACTATGAAACACGACTATGTATATCGTCGTGTTGCATACGGCACGACAAAATTTTTAGTCGTGTACTATTATAGTCGACTATAATAGCACACGACTTGCCTGTATCCGTGCCTTAGAAATCTCACCTCGCATAGTCTCCATCTCTTCCTCCTTCGACTGCTGATGCGGGTGTCTTATTGCCAGGGCTGGACGGCCTCTCCGGCGGTGTCTTACTGGCCGGCCTCACTTCTGCCTCTTGTAGCCTCTCCTCCTCCTTATTTGCATTGGCATTTATTTCCTTATTGAGAGTCGAAGTCTCCATGTTATTGCCCGTAGAAGTCCACTCCACGTACAGGCAGAGTAGTCCATTTGTGCCTTGCTTGCTCTTGTGAAGTATAAATATTGACTCCACGTCTTTATCGTCTTCAAGTAGAAATGTGTATTCAAAGTCAACACGATATGACAAAGTTAATGTACTAGATGTAGACTTAAGCGGTAATCTTTCTTCCACTTGCTGCAACAGTTCCAGGTACTTTACTCGTGTATCTATAGGCAGGAGCTTCCGTTTCCCGCCCACGTACTTATCAGAATTTGTAAAAACTCCATCGTAGTGTAAACAAAGAACTATCTTCTCCATCCGTACCTGCCATTTAAATACCGAAATAAGTTAAAAAACCGTGAGACACGATATATTGAAAATCGTATATGAGTGAAAAGCAACGTCTATGAGTCGTGTTTCATCAAACACGACTATTATTACAGTCGTGTTGTCAAATACACGACTGTAACAATAGTTGAAAACTTGCTAAGTTTTTAACTTTCTTGTCTGGAACCAACTTTCATGATAAAAATCGTCGTATTTGAACTTCACCTACGAGTTTTTCGATGTACGTTGCCTCTGTTGAAGTTGTTTTTCAATACCCGATCTTTCCCGCTCGTTTTCCCGCTTTTTGCCGCGAAGATGACCTTTCCGGAGTTCGACGGCGCCGGCGATGATATGGGCGGAGAGGCCGGACGGAACACCTTCTTCTCCGACTAACGCGAGCTTCTCCGGGTAGTCGCTCCCATTACGGGTAATATGGAAAAACGAAGAGTGGGTGGCTTATACCTAAACCTAAGGGCATTTTGGGTACTTTCCGGGTCATATGGAAGAAAGAAAGTGATTCTGAGTAATATGAGAAACCCGTATTTGGCGCCAGGTCACACGTAAAAAGCTCCTGAAACACGTCATGAGGTGTTTCAGCTAGACATGAAAAAAACTTGGATGACAGTGTAGTAAAACATCCAGTCTAAATGTTTTGCTTAATAACCCCCCAAACAGCCCCGAAGTATTTCCAAACATGGATTCCCATGGATGTTAGCAAAGAAACGAGTGTTGCTTCTCCTTTGAGTGTGATCAGGTTGGATTTTTTCTGCATTGAAGTTGTTTCTTGTTTATCGTGGTGCATCAAATCGTGTTTGTGGAAATTGGCTCTTCCCCTGTCCTATTTTTTTACGCATAATTTGTATATTTTGGATCGGCTTCAATGAAGACGAGCTTCAATTTCTGTTTTGATACGTAAAAGGGTGATACCTAACATCACAGTACTAATGGGAAAGAAATTTTAATGCATAGGAGCTATATGCATTTTTTACCATAGATCATAGGGTAAAGGAATTCACTATTTTTTTAATTTTATGGAATTCCTTAATCAATGTTCAAGAGAGCTGGCAGGTGGCTTGAAATTTTGTTGTTCTTACAAGTTACTGGATTTCAATCAGTGTTGATACATTTTCTTATTGACCAATAGATGTAGCCCTATGCATATTTATGCAGAGTCCAGTTTACATGATACAAGTCTCATCTAGCTTACATGAGCCAAGGCATCTCGAGCCATCATTTTGATCCGACGGCGAGTGTCAAATCAATTGATCCCATCCTTTAACTATCAGGTCAAGATTCAATGACTCGAAATTACTCAAGGCTCATGCAAGCTGCATCCTCAGATACCAACACACTAACCCAAGCCAAAAACATCCCATAAATGAGAGCCCAAATTCTACTATGCTCCTAGAGAAATTAACAAAGCGGCTTCCATGGATTCAGAATCAAGATGGCCCAGTAGCCACCTACCATGAAACTCTGTACATCTGATTTGAATGAGCTCTTTACATATTACCTGGTGCCAACTTCCATTTTCTCATATTATCCAGAATCTCTTCTTTTCTTCCATATGACCTGAAAACTACTCAAAATGCCCTTCTTCCAAAATGGGCACCAGGTAATATGGAAAAAACTTCCATCTTCCCTCAAATGTAACCTAAGTTTTTATTCTTCCCCAAATTAGCGATTTACTGGAGTATCCAGTTGGGGAAGAAGACAATCCGGCGAAGGTCCATCAATCATCGCGGTTTAAATCACCGTTGGCGTCGTCCAACCCGAAAAAAATAAAATTTTATGCCGAAAAACAACAAAATCAGTGGCAAAGACGAGAAAAAAGCTATAATGAAGGGATTTTGATGTAAGAGCAACGGGGAAGCCTGCCCAACTACAAAAATTAAGATCTACATGTAAAAAAACATATATAAAGGTCACCCATTGGTTTTCGACCGCTCATGGACATGAAATAAGAGGATAAAAATAAGCAAAAGTGTGAAATACTCATCGGTGAGCGACAAGTTCAATTTATATATCCTTCTGTGATCCTAATGAAGTAGAAGAGGAGGAAAAATAAGGAAGAACGCAAAAAAAATGGGAAAACAGATAAAAAATGAGCGAGTTATGACATTTTAAAAATTCTAGTAAAATCGTGTCATTGAGTACACGACTGAATTGAGTCGTGTCGTTGAAGGCACGACTTGAATCCAAGTCATGTCAAATAGTACACGACTTGAATCAAGTCGTGTCGTCGACAACATGATAAATAGGCAATTTTTAAAATATCATAACTCGCTCATTTTTTATCTATTTTTGCCCTTTTTTTACGTTCTTTCTTATTTTTCCTACTCTTCCACCTCATTAAGATATATTAGGATGAAAAATTTTAAAAAATAATTAAAAAAAATGAAAGCTTTCCGGCAAAGCTCCGAACGTCGAAAAGTTTCTACTTTCTTCTTTCTTTTTATTTTTTCTTTTTTTTCATCCTAATATATCTTCACGAGGTGGAAGAGGAGGAAAGATAAGGAAGAACACAAAAAAAAGGGCAAAAACGGATAAAAAAATGAGCGAGTTATGACATTTTGAAAATTGCCCATTTATCGTGTTGTCGAACAAGATGAAGAAAGAGATTTTGTTATAAAAGCAGCGGGGAAGCCCATCGAAGTAAAAAAATTAAGATTTATATGTAAAGAAACACATATAAAGGTCACCCATTGGTATTCGACAGCTCTTGTACATCAAATAAGAGGATAAAAATAGGCATAAGCGTGAAATACTCGTCAATGAGCGACAAATTCAATTATATATCTTTCTGTGCTCCTAATTAAATGGAAGAAGAGGAAAAATAAGAAAGAACGCAAAAAAAGGGCAAAAACAGATAGCAAACGAGCGAGTTATGATATTTTAAAAATTCCAATAAAATCATGTCGTCTACACTACTTGATTCAAGTCTCATGTTCTAATCTCCATTTTCTGATAGCTTCTTCAACAATCTTCTTTCCTTTATTGTCAACCTTTACTCTATTCAAAGCCTCTTCCAGAGCTTTCGTGCTGATTTTCACTTTTCTGATGTTTCTTCTACTTTCTTCAGAATGGCCCTCTTAGACAATTCAGCTTCATCTGCCTCAGCCATGGCCAAATTAATTCTCTTCCTAGACAGTGCTTCAACTTCCTCAGCTCTGCGGACTAAAGAAGCATATTCATTATATGACAATGTAATCATACTTTTGCCCTTTGCTACATCTTGCATTTCAGCAAAAGCAACAGCCTCACATGCTTTAGCTTCTTCTTCCATCTTCTTGGCAGCCATCCACCTGACCATCGACAGAAGCTTGGATATTGGCAAGGTCGCAATTGGTTCTGTTTAAACTTAATTTAGCCTGCTTAAGCTCCATTAGAATATAATTTGGAGATGAAGCTGACATCAGCATTGAATCCACAGAACTCAAACAAGACACTGTAGTTCCACTTGACATGTCTGCTATCAGGCGATCAAAATTCCTATCATTTGAAGTCAGCTTAGGAACTTCAAAAGAAGTTGTTTGCTTCTTTTGAAGCTTTGCTTTCAACTCGTTTACAATTCTTCTAGTAGCTTCCAACTCTTCAAGGACTTTGAGTGTTTCCCTCTCTTTAACAATCACGTCGTTCTCCAGGGCTGCAGTTTGCTTTTGCACTTGTGTGAGATATAAGCATCCTCATATGATTGGCATTGCTGCATTAAGAAAATATGTTAGGACAACTTCATACCAGAATATCTGATTGTAAGTTGGAAATTTAAACCATAGCTTATCCACATAAAAGACAGCCCAAACAATTATCAAACTGGACAGACCAAAACAAATGGATGTGATGTATTTGAATGCACATGAGCAATCAGATAAGTTGACTCCCACTGATTGGGTAACCTTTTTAAATGAAGTTGAAATCAAAATTCACCACACGACTTGATTCAAGTCGTATCTTCGATGACACGATTTTACTAGAATTTTCAAAAAGTCATAACTCACTTATTTTTTATCCATTTTTGCCAATTTTTTTCGTTCTTCTTTATTTTTCCTTATCTTCCATTTTATTAGAATCACATAAAGATATATAAATTGAACTTATCGCTCGTCGACGAGTATCTCACGCTTTTGCCTATTTTTGTCTTCTTATTTCATGTCCACGAGCGGTCGAACACCAATGTGTGACCTTTATATGCGTTTCTTTACATGTAAATCTCAATTTTTGTAGTTGGGTGGGCTTCCCCACTGCTCTTACATCAAAATCTCTTAATCATAGTTTTTTTTGGCGTGGGAGGTCTGGCGAAGCTCCGGACGTCGGAATGCTTTCACTTTCTTCTTTCTTCTTATTTTTTCTTCTTTTTTCATCCTAATGTATCTTAATGAGGTGGAAGAGGAGGAAAAATAAGGAAGAACGTAAAAAAAGGGAAAAAACGGATAAAAAATGAACGAGTTATGACATTTTAAAAATTGCCCATTTATCGTGTTGTCGACGACACGACTCAATTCAAGTCGTGTCTTCAAAGACACGACTTGAATTCAGTCATGTACTCGACGACACAATTTTATTTAAATTTTTAAAATGTCATAACTTGCTCATTTTTTATCCATTTTTTTGCATTCTTCCTTATTTTTCCTCACATTCTACTTCATTAAGATCACATAAGGATATATAAATTGAACTTGTCGCTCGCCGACGAGTATTTCACGCTTTTGTCCATTTTTATCCTTTTATTTCATGTCCAGGAGCGGTCGAACACCAATGGGTGACATTTATATGTGTTTCTTTACATGTAGATCTTAATTTTTATAGTTGGGAGGGCTTTTCTGCTACTCTTACGTCAAAATCCCTTCATCATAGATTTTTTCTCGTCTTTTTCGCTATTTTTATAGTTTTTCGGCATGAAATTTTATTTTTTTCGAGTTTGACGGCGCCGGCGGTGATTTGAACCACGATGATGGATGGACATTTTCTGGAATGTCTTCTTCCCCAACTTGATGCTCCCGTAAATCGCTAATTTTGGGAAGAATGAAGCATTTCGAATACAAAAGACACAAAAAACGTAAAAGAATGGCATTTCTGGTACTCTAGGTGCCGATTCCAGGTCACATGGGATTTCACGGGAAAGACCAGGTAATATGAGAAATCAATAGTTGACGCCATGTAATATAGAAATCTATGTATCCAACATCTGGGTTCCACCTAGAACCTCTGCTGGACCCTGGACCCAATGTGATCCAACACAAGGCCTCAAGTGTTCCACATGGCAAATGTAGTCCATCATCCTCCCCACTTTGATACCAACCAATGCCACACATTCCTCTCCTACCTTTGATCAAAGAGATCAAGTAGAAGAGAAACAAAAGAAAGACAAATAGAGGGAGAGTGGGAACTCCCTATTTTCAGTAATGACATCGTCTCTCCAGGCGGGAGCGACGCTCATGCAGCCCACCAAGCTCTGGCGCCCGCCTTGCTCCCTCCAGGCCGAAATCAGAGACTTGGCCCAGAAGTTCTCCGATGCCACCAAGATCGCTGGCGTTGCCCTTGCCACCTCCACCCTCATCGCCTCGGTGTCAATTCATATAGTCTCCTTATAAAGGGCTTTTTTGAAATATCACAAAACTCTTGCCCGTGTTATCCTTGCCGAAATTACAATAGAGCTGTGACCATTGACGACCCTTTCTCATGCACAGATGGGCATTATAGTAATTTGAGAGTAATTTTACCGCACAATTTCAAATATTAACGGTACAAAGGCAGTAATTGGTCGTATTTGCCCATTAATCTGTGTTTAATTTACTCAGGGAGCCAGCGCCGAGGGGGTGCCGAAGCGACTGACCTACGACGAGATCCAGAGCAAGACATACATGGAGGTGAAGGGTACCGGGACGGCGAACCAGTGCTCGACGATCGACAGCGGTTTGGAGGCCTTCGGCTTCCAGGTGGGAAAGTACAACATGAAGAAATTCTGCCTTGAGCCTACCTCCTTCACCGTCAAGGTGGAGGGGGGTGAGCAGGAACGCTCCGCCGGAGTTCCAGTAGACGAAGCTCATGACCCGCCTCACCTACAACCTGAGCGTGACCAAGAGCAAGCCGGAAACCGGCGAGCTGATCGGAGTGTTCGAGAGCGTGCAGCCATCGGATACAAGGGGTTTGGTATGCTCAACTTGAATCTTAGGCCTGTTTTCTTTTTTATATAGCCTTAATCTCCTTTTAATTATGTTTTAAGTCTTTTTTGTGTTTGCTCTTGGGCTTGGCTTAAGAAGACTACTTTGGTTCTTTACATTATGCTGGAGAGATATATGGACAAACAAAGTGGACATGTACATCGAGTTGTGAATATGGGCTGCAACACCTGATATCTTACATTTTTTGTTTTTTTAACTAATGGCTTATTTAGCCTAAATCGCCATAAAATGCTTCCACTAAAACGGATGGAAGGGCTGAGTGGTGATTAGCCAAGGCTAGGAATCCTGTTTGGCTTGTCCTTCTAATCTGGACATAATTAAAGAGTGCTGCATTAAGCAGTTGGCCACCATGCTCCTTCAAATCAATTAAAATGATCAGAGCTAACCGTAACAATCTACTCTAGAAAAGCTTGGATTATGCTGCTTTTTTTTTTAGGTTTCTAACTCGAAGGACGTTTACCGGCCTCTAAGAGCACCGTATATATACAGTCTATCCTCTCATGTGCGTGCAATGCTCATACATCACATACATGGGTTAAGTCGAGATATAATCCTTGTGGGTGGCCAACAAAGTGAGGGTTCTAATACAAGACCTCCTCTTATACTTAATTGAGTTGCATTTTTATTTGTCGTGTTCAGCGTGCCCTCCTTGAGACAATCTTATTGAGTGATTGTAAAACTTGGAGTTTTTTCTATATTACTTGGTACCAATTTTTGTTTTTCCATCTTACCTAGTTTTTCCTATGAAATCCCATATGGCCTAGAATCGACACCTAAAGTACCGGAAATGCCCTTCTTTTACATTTTTCGTGACTTTTGTATCCGAAGGGTCGGGTTGAAGACAACACGATCACCTCAGCTCGGTTTTAGGAAGCAAACGTAGCGATTCCGGCGAAGGTTCGTCCATCATCGCGGTTCAAATCACTGCTGGTGACGTCCAACTTAGAAAAAATAAAATTTCATGCCGAAAAACTGTAAAATCAGTGGAAAAGACAAAAAAAAATCTATAATGAAGGGATTTTGATGTAAGAGTAGCGGGGAAGCCAGTCCAACTATAAAAATTGAGATCTACATGTAAAGAAACACATATAAAGGCCACCCATTGGTGCTCGACAGCTCGTGGACGTCAAATAAGAGGAAAAAAATGGGCAAAAACATGAAATACTCGTCGGCAGGCGACAAGTTCAATTTATATATCCTTCTGTGACCCTAATAAAATGGAAAAGGAGGAAAAATAAGAAAGAGTGCAAAAAAGGGCAAAAATAGATAAAAATGAGCGAGTTATGACATTTTAAAAATTTCAGTAAAATCGTGTCATCAGGTATACAACTTGAATTCAAGCCCTGTCTTCGACGACACGATTTTACTGGAATTTCCAAAATATCTGTAACATCCAAAAAATTAGTAAGTATCTTAAAACCGAAATTCGACCCTCTTAACGTTTGAATTGATCGCGTTGTGCCTTGTGCAAATTAAAGTTGGTGAGAAGAGCTTTCCAACGCCACCTATTATGTGCGATTTGGAGTTCGGGGTAAAAAGATATGAGAAATTGAATTTGATTAAACGTGACCGCGATCGATCGCCATAAGAGCCGATCGATCGGCAAGCTGAGCCGATCGACGTCTTACCAAACCGATCGATCGTAGTTACTGGAATTTGTAAATTTTGTGTTTCGCGTAAAGCGATCGATCGGCTGTTGTAGCGATCGATCGACCGTGGCTTATAGTGTTAAAACTGTGCATACGACGATCGATCGCCGTATTGACCGATCGATCACCGGTTGCGGTTTTGCGTTTTCAAGCTTATCTTTGGGTGGATTTGTTTGGGAAAGATACCAAATCCCATTGGGATTTGATTTGCACGTCTCCTACAAGATTTTGAAGCCTTCCCATTGGTTAGAAGTGTCCATGATTTGGGAGATTGGTTTGAGAATAGATTCTTTCCCAACTCTATATAAACCCTAGAGTATTGGCTTGTTCTAACCCTAGAACGTCCAGAGAGCTTTCCCTTCTCCTTCCCACGTTCACCCATCCCCTTGGAGGCTTGTTCTTGTGGGAGTTTGCGAGAGCTTGGAGCGGGAGCTTTGGAAGAAGCGGAAGAGACGAGAGGCGCGTATAAAGGCGAAGTCTTTGAATGATTAAGTAGGATGGTTTTCCCCCTCTTCTCTATTTTGATTATATCTGTTTTTGATGAGTGTTTTGATTCAACACCTTAGTCATTGTTTGGATTCTTGCGAGATGATTGAGTTATG
The DNA here is from genome assembly GCA_039654745.1 of Houttuynia cordata. Lineage (NCBI taxonomy): Eukaryota > Viridiplantae > Streptophyta > Magnoliopsida > Piperales > Saururaceae > Houttuynia > Houttuynia cordata. The sequence goes on from CM077512.1 coordinate 5,659,762, forward strand.
TCCCTATTTCTATGCGTAGTATATCATAAAATCATGTGTGCTTTCATGTTTCACTTCTAGATGGGAATTCGCATATAAAGTTGAATGCTTTATTAATTTTCCAGAGGATTAAAGGTTCTGTTATTGATTAATTGATGATGTTCCACGTTGAGTTTGTGCTTTTAAGGTGTGTCTTATATTAATTGTCTCGTTTGGGGTTATTAATGCTTATAAACTATGTTATCTTTATAAGAACACAAGAAAGGAGTGAACTTTAGTAATTCAAGATAATTCTAGGTTCTGTAATTGACCTAGGAGGGGAGTATATGTTCTGTTATTAATGTATTATCATTTATAATGTGTTATTACGTAAGATAATCAAGTTTAATTAAGATTCTTAATCTCGGCCAGAACTGTTTCTGTGCTGACAGTCGGTGGTAAATAATTCATAACTAATTCAATTTAAATCGGAAAAATATAAAATCAGTGGGGTTAGAAACTAGACTCACGAGGGTATTACCAGTAAAAATTTCAGAGGTTAAGTCTTATTGTATCGAACACAGTAGCCGTCGGAAGATGACTGTTGTGCAAGAGACAGTGAGCAGAATATGAGAGAAAATACTAAGTATGCAAATATCATCATGTAATATGATATAATGACAATTAATATGTTAATAACAGTAATTGGACTATATACTTAAGCAATATCGCAGTGAGGATTGGGTTAGATATAATTCATTTATGAAGGATAATTCCTTGATTTCTTATCTTTGATATTGGTATTATAACACTCTAATGCGAATGGAGAATTCCTATCTAGGGCTGAGCATGAAAGGTACGTATTGATTTTATGTTACACCTTGTGTGAAATGTCTTGTTATTCTATACTACTCCAATGAGTGAGTTATGTGTTGACCAAAGACTTTGATGTTATATCCATACTCCTTTAGAGAGTCTATTCTGGTAAGAGATACCCTATGTTCTTAAGAGTGTTGAGACCTCTATTCCTTTGAGATATTGCTCATATTGATTACATGTTTGTTTCTTCCACTGGAGACCTTGCGAGACTCTCCCTTTGGTGGTTTCATAGTATGCTCAAATAAGCCATTGCTAGATCTTGCGAGGTCACTTATAATTATGAAATTGCGATTCCATATTGCCCGAAAGGAGGCACCATACGTACGTTAGATTGTAGACATTACGGAAGGTCCTCAGTCTCCGCCCATCGTGTCCGTAAGCACTGGTGGGGCCAGCATCCTAGACGCATGGCAGGGTTTCAAAGAGAGAACCCCTAGGGTGGTTCTGGTATGTTTAGTTACTTGCGAGTGACCAGGTTCAGCGAGCAGAAATTGTAACTCCTTTCACTTTCAATGTCTGGAGCCTTTGATATGATTATTATTCTCTCCTTACTCATATGTGTAGTAGGAGCCTTATTGATGTTTTCCTTACTTGCGAGTTGGAATTGTTATTGACTAACCTTGCAGGTGTATAGACCTCGGTTCAGTTTAGATGTTGTGAGATGTTCACATCCCTTGTTATTCTTATTCTCTTCATACTGCCTGTTTTCATTCAGTGGGTTTTTACATCCTACTGAGTGTTTCTATGAAATACTCATGCATCCTCTGATGCAGGCGCAAATGGAAATTGAGATCAGGAAATGCAGTAGTGGAATGGCCGATGGCAGGCGCCGAGAAGAATTTTAAAACGCTTTAGTTATTTGCTTTTCTTTTATTGATGCTTATGACTTTTTTGGCAGATGTGTGCCATAGACTTTTAGGTTTATTTTATTGACTTTCTTAAATGGATTATTATTATCATTAAGTAAATTTATTTCATAGTATTCATTGATGTCTATATTTGTATTACACTGATTGCGGGCATGATCGGTTACACGTCCTTTTGAGATGATTGTAATCGGTTGGTTTGGAAATCGACTGTTCGGTCTCGCGCCCGAGATTTTCTACCTCCATTTGTATATCATTGATTGGCTTCCGCACTCCGATCGAGGTATGGGATTTCGGGGCGTGACAATATCATAACTCGCTCATTTTTATCCATTTTTGCTTATTTTTTTACGTTCTTCCTTATTTTTCCCCCTCTTCCACCTCATGAAGATATGTTAGGATGAAAAAAAAAAAGAAAAAATAAAAAGAAAGAAGAAAGCAGATGTCGGAAAGCTTCAACTTTCCTCTTTCTTCTTCTTTTTCCTTCTTTTTTATCCTAATATATCTTCATGAGGTGGAATAGGAGGAAAAATAAGGAAGAATGCAAAAAAAAATGGGCAAAAACGAATAAAAAATGAGTGAGTTATGACATTTTCAAAATTCCAGTAAAATCGTGTCGTCGAAGACACGACTTGAATTCCCTTTTTTTTCATTCTTCTTTATTTTTCCTCCTCTTTGACTTCATTAGGATCACAGATAGATATATAAATTGAAATTGTCACTTGCCAACGAGTATTTTATATTTTTGCCCATTTTATCCTCTTATTTGATGTCCACGAGCGGTCGAGCACCAATGAGTGGCCTTTATATGTGTTTCTTTATATATAGATCTCAATTTTTGTAGTTGGGTGGGTTTCCCCGCTGCTCTTACATCAAAATCTCTTGATCATAGTTTTTTTTTGGCGTGGGTAGTCGTCGGCTATGGTCTGGATTGCCGCGATGTTCGGAGCTTCGCCGTAAAGCTTCCACTTTCTTCTTTTTTCATCCTAATATATCTGCATGAGGTGGAAGAGGAGGAAAAATAAAGAAGAACGAAAAAAAAGGGTCGTGTCTTCGACGACACGATTTTACGGCAATATTCAAAATTTCATAACTCGCTAATTTTTTATCCGTTTTTGCCTATTTTTTTGCGTTCTTCCATATTTTTTATCCTCTTCCACCTCATAGAGATATATTATGATGAAAAAATAAAAAAAAAATAAGAAGAAAAAATTGAAGCTTTCTGGAGACGCTCTAAATGTCGGAAAGCTTCCACTTTCCTCTTTTTTCTTATTTTTTTTCATCCTAATATATTTTCATTAGGTAGAAGAGGAGGAAAAATAAGGAAGAACGCAAAAAAATTGCAAAAACGGATAAAAAATTAGCGAGTTATGATATTTTAAAAATTCCAGTATAATCGTGTCGTCGAAGACATGACTCGACGACACGATTTTATTAGAATTTTCAAACTGTCATAACTCGTTAATTTTTTTATCTATTTTTGCATATTTTTTTGCATTCTTCCTTATTTTTCATCCTCTTCCACCTCATGGAGATATATTATGATGAAAAAATAAGAAAAAAAAGGCAGCTTTCCGACGAAGCTCCGGATGTTGGAAAACTTTCACTTTCTTCTTTCTTCTTATTTTTTCTTATTTTTTCATCCTAATATATCTTCATGAGGTGGAAGAGGATGAAAAATAAGGAAGAATGGAAGAAAGGGCAAAAACGAATAAAAAATGACCAAGTTATGATATTTTTAAAATTCAAGTAAAATCGTGTCGTCGAAGACACGACTTGAATTCAAATCGTGTACTCGACGATGCGTTGTTACTGAAATTTTCAAAATGTCATAACTTGCTCGTTTTTTATCCGTTTTGCCTTTTTTTTGCGTTCATCCTTATTTTTCCTCCTCTTTCACCTCATAGAGATATATTATGATGAAAAAATAAAAAAATAAGAAAAAAGAAAAAAAATTAAAGCTTTCCGGCGACACTCTGAACGTCGGAAAGCTTCCACTTTCTTTTTTCTTCTTATTTTTTCTTCTTTTTTCATCCTAATATATCTTCATGAAGTAGAAGAGGAAGAACGCAAAAAAATGGCAAAAACGGATAAAAAATTAGCGAGTTATGACATTTTAAAAATTCCAGTAAAATCGTGTCGTCGAAGACACGACTTGAATTCAAATCGTGTACTCGACGATACGTTGTAACTGGAATTTTTAAAATATCATAACTCACTCGTTTTTTATCCGTTTTGCTCATTTTTTGCATTATTCATTATTTTCCTCCTCTTCAATTTCATTAGGGTCATAGAAAGATATATAAATTGAACTTGTCGCCCGCCGACGAGTATTTTACACTTTTGCCCATTTTTATCCTCTTATTTGATGTCCATGAGCGGTCAAGCACTAATGAGTGGCCTTTATATGTGTTTCTTTACATGTTGATCTCAATTTTTGTAGTTGGGCGGGCTTGTCCGCTGCTTTTACATCAAAATCCTTTCATCATGGATTTTTTCTCGTCTTTCCTGCTGATTTTGCTATTTTTTTGTATGAAATTTTATTTTTTTCAGGTTAGATAGCACCGGCGGTGATTTGAACCGCGATGATGGACGGAGCTTCGCCGGAATGTCTTCTTCCCCAACTGGATGCTTTCTTAAATCGCTAATTTTGGGAAGAAGGAAGACTTAGGTTAAGTTTTGGGAAGAATGACATTTTGGGTAGTTTCTAGTTTATATGGAAGAAACAAAGAGATTCTGGGTAATACGAGAAAACGAAAGTTGGCGCCAGATAATATATAAAAAGCTCTAAAACTTGTATGGACACATGGACAAGGCCTTGTATGGAATGAGGAGTTCACCACCCGACAATTTTGCCAACCACACCCCCCCTATACAATATACACAGACGGTGGGCATACACCGTCTCAAAATACAAACGGTGGCCATCCACCAACTGTGTATAGTAGAGGTCAATGGCTAAACCGCGGGGTGTCGAACTACTCGTCCTTGTGGATATGGTTGAATGAAAGTGATTAAAGATTGTGATAGTAGAGGTCAATGGCAATCGAGGGTAGATCTTACTTCGACCAGCAGGCATTGAAGGGAAGACAGTGGTCCAAAGAAGTAAAAGGATCATTAATCGATATTGTGTGTGTGGTCCAAACCCCTGTCCTGGGGCACTCATTTTGGCCTGTATGATCTTCCCCTCATTTGTTCATTGACCCAGAACAATTGAGTTGAAACAAAATTAGTCAAGGAAAAGCTTGGGTCCTTTATTAGATCAAATAAAGAGGGTTGAATAAATGGGGCCAATTGCAATCAGAATGTAAGATACATATGACGCAGACACAATGCCCAAAATACAAATACGCTACTATTCACTACCCATGTGACATATTAATAGCTAGCTGATCCAAGTTAACGTGCATCTTGGCCCGTGCGTATTCGCATGCGCCAAACTATTGCAAGTTGTTAGATTGAGATCCGACGACATACGTTAATATAGAGGGCAGGCAGGTGATTTAAACCCGCTTGCCCACTATATTAACATACCGCTGGCTTGAAATCCAACGGCCCATGATGCCTAGCGTACCTCAACCCACGTGAGTCGATATGCATACTAACGGGACTCAATGTAATACATAGAATAGGCTGCCATTATTCACACTCTTGGGAGAAATCATCCAAAATTGCTACACACTTTTTGCTTTGATGGGATCGCCTCCTAGACGGTAGGCCTCTATTGACGACGAAAACTACAAAAAGAACAATAGTTAATATCTAGCTCATCCAGATTATTATAAGGGTGATAAGATGCAAGATTAAGACACACAACACAAAACAGTCCACTGCTCTTCACATAAGTTTGATGTGGTTGGTACAACCAAAATTGGGAAAGCAGGAGCAAAACATATGTTCATCTAAGAGGCACCCACAACTATGAGTGAATTGTTAACAATTACATCTTCCATACTACTCTTTAAGTGCAGAAGATTATTTCGCTCATATTATCACAATTTCCTACTTTTGCACACTAGTATCTCCACTCTTTTGTGTGAGTTTTTTAGGGGACTGATGCACCAGCGACTTGATCATCGGGTCCACCGGAAACATGACTGGTCCATCCCAATACCTGGTAGAAGAAAGTCGATATACATCACAAGTCAATGCACTAAGGCAACGCATTCACACCCAACAACCAATTTTCAACCTAATCTAATGAGTAATCCGTTTATGTGAAAATTCTACTGATTTGGACATTAGCCACTAACATCCTCCAATTCTCCAAATCGAACAAGTTTCTCATAATGATAATTTAAGGTCAACAACTAAACTCTGTAGTAAACTAATTCATTATGGTAATAACATAATTAGTAATTGACCACATAATAACAATACAAAACAACTCTATACACTCAATTTTCTACATTTTCGCTACCACTAAAAAATAATATCCATGACCCCATAATCCACAATAAAACCAGCCATTTTTCTCACTACAAAAAAAAGAATCAAATTTTTTAAAAAAAATAGAAAAAGGAACAAAACTAGCATGTTGAAAAGCCAAGAGCCCCTAAAATGGAGACACCATATTTTCCACCCTAGTGAAAATGTCATTATTTCCATTTTAAGGGCTCTTGGACCTCATTATACTTAATACAACCTCAGTCAAAATCGTCAAACCACCTCCGGCTCAGCATCAAAAAGTTCAAAGCTCGAACCGGGCCGGGTCATCATCGATCCCTCGTCCAGTCCCCATTATATGCTCGCCACCTTGGCCGGCCAACCTCATTTAATACGTGCATGCCACCAACCCCGGTCCCGACCGGCCGGTCCAGTCACCTCCTCCCCAGCCGGTCCGGCGACAGCAGCGCCTCCGGGTCCCCGCACCGGAGCCGGCTCGACGAGAATGCCGCCACCGACGACCGGGCAAACATCGGGCTCGATATCGACTTGCTTCGACGCGATGACCCCCGGCCGAAGCGGTGGCTCGACTCCGATAGCGGGAAGAACCCGGCCCGTCGCCTCGTGAACGGAGACTTCATGCCGCGGTAGTACCGGAAGGAGAATACCCGGTGCTTCGCCGACGAGGAGCCACCACCTCCGCCGCCGCCTATGCTGCCAAATGGGGAGGCGGCCCGACGCCAGAATGCTCCGCCTCCGACACCAGAGTTACGACGGTATCGCCATGGCGAGGCCGTGGCCGGCTCGAGCACCATGCGCTCCGACGGAAGGCTGCGCTCGAAGGAGAAGGAGTAGGAGCGCTTGAGCAGGAAGTCCCGGGAAGCGTTGGGCGGCTCGGAGGCCCACCTTGGGGACTGCTCCGCCGGCGCGATCTCCGGAGGCGGCACCGGCAGAGGGGAGGCGGAACGGGGGTCGGGGAAAAGGGAGGCGAGGATCCGGTCGTCGTCGAGGCTGGGGCGTATGCGGGCGGACATGAGGGGGACGAACGGGGAGGACGCCGCCTCCACCGCCGGCAGCGGCGGAGGAAGAGGCGGATGAGGGCGGAAGATGGGGGAGCGGCAGAGGGGACAGGAGGCTTGGGAGCGGAGCCAGATGTCGATGCAGTCGAGGTGGAAGGCGTGGCCGCAGGCTGGCAGCGTTCTGACGTAGTCGTTCTCCTCGAACTCCAGCAGGCAGACGGCGCAGTCCCGGCCGCCGCCGGGGAAATTCTCGCCTGGTTTTTCCGGGATGGAGAAGACGGAGAGTGGGAGCGTCTTGATGGCAGAGTCGTCGAGGCCGTAGGGGAAGAGGAAGGGGTGGTGGTGGTAATGACCGGAGTCGAAGAAGGGAGGCGGCGGGGACTCGGGGTCAAACGGAGACGAAAGAGAGGAGCCAGAGTAGAAGGCACGGCGGCGGAGGCGCCGTCTTCGGACGCGCCAGCGTCGGAGGAGCGGGGGGAGGAGGTAACGGGAGACGAGGCGGAAGTAGGCGACGATGAGGAAGGCGGTGCCGACGACGGCGACCATGGCGATAAGCGGGGGGCTGAAGTCGATGGAGAGGCGTGTCGAAGAAGTTGGTGAGGACGGGGAGGTATCGGCCCACTGGTACTCGTACTCCGGCAGCTTCGACGGCGTCATGGCCGGCTCCGGCTTCACCGACGACCGATCTTGTGTGTCTGTGTTGCCTCTCTGTGCTTGTGTAGTGCTGTCAAAAGGGGGTATAGGAGAGATTTCTAGTTGGGGGGTTTAATGGGTGGGACACGTGTGGTGTGGTTTACCTGTGCCTGGCACGTGCTAGAAATTAGTGCTTAATTAATTGGGTCTATCTAGATTTTTTTTGGTATAATACCTAGAAAGTTGTGGACATGGGGATTTGGCTTATGCAATGAAGTAAATGAGAAGACGTAGATGTAGAAGTCTAGAAGAGAGTGATGAATGGTATACTTTTTTTGTACAATGGAGCTCGCCTGGATTTGAAAAAAGATGGGTCCAATATTACATGGCTGAGTGAGCTTTGTTTTTTTTTACAGGGGCGGCCAAACAAATTTCATTCATTTGGTAACGAAGACGAGTATAATTTTTATTTAATACATAAATAAATTTTTAAGGTGTATGTTATGTAATAATTATTGAATTATTTAAGGCAACCGACATTATATCCTTCCGCCACTCTTCGGGCATAATGTAATATCATGAGTGTTAGACTAAAGACATCTGTCTCCTGAAACTTAAAACTAAATTCTACAGTGTAACCAACCTAGTGTCATTTATACATTGAAAAATTTCTGACTGAACTCAATGCATTAATGGTGGGAAATTGTCCAGACATTTGTCGAAATAAGTATAATCCATGAAATTGCAGAAGCTATCAAAATGAAACAGTTGACGATATTAAGGGGTCGTTTGGGGCGTGATTAAAAGCAAAACATCCACATAGGATGTTTTGCTACACTGTAGCATCTAGATATTTTATATATCCAGTCAGTTGGATGTAAAAATCCACATGGATGCTACAGTATATATCCAATATCCAGTCTAGATATTTTTACAATAATCACGCCCCAAACGGCCCCTAAATAGAGGCATACAAAAGTGAAAAAAATCCTATTTTTATAATTAAAATAACCCTATTTTTGCAGTAATTACATTGCACATTCAGAGCTTGTCCTGGCCCATTCTGGCAACATTCTGAAGGTTCTTAATGTGAAATTCAAGTATGTAATCATTACTCTTTTGACAAATTTTGTGCTTATCAGTTAATTTCTTTTCACTTTTTTGACAATTCATAGCCGCTTGTGTTGTCTTCCAAATGTTCGTTCATTATTGACAAGATAATAATTAATGGGCCCATTAATAATAAGTATATCGCAACATCCCCAGGGTAAACTCAATATTAATTCTGTAAGCCAGGGAAAGGAGATGTGTAATCATCAACTATCTAATTGATCAGGAAAACCACCTACTTAATCGGAAAAACCAGACACCAATTGGATGTTATGATAAGTAGGTAAGAAGCAAGATCATGCCTTGACACATACATGTGTAGTCAAGCACATCGCCATTGTTGTTACATGATCATGTTCTTAAATTCTTTAAACTCGATTTTTTTAAGGTTATTTAATTATACCAATTACAAATTACAGTTGCCATGTAAATAAAGTCGTGATGCAGCTGAAAAGACATGCTATGTAAAAAAAATATTTAAATACAATTGCAATATGTTACGGCTTATCATACATGACACATGAAACTTGCAAAACCTATATGAAGAGTTTGATAAAAATCACAGCACAAATTTTACTCGGATTACCAATGTCATAAACTTAAACCAGGAAATCCTTTGTCCAATTCAATTAAACAACATTTGTGTAATGCATTTAAACAATGTGTGCATTCAAGTGATACATCTACTTTACATACATTCAAAACTTTTACCAGGAAGGGTTAAAATCGTAATGGCAGTAACAGGCTTATAAGATTTTAGCACATTTTGATTTACGAGGCTTGTAAAGCAAGTTTAAGGCCTTGAAGCTTAACCTATTTACCTTTTTCTTAGTATTAATTGGGTCTACTTAGCCTCAATATATGTCTCAATAGTTAAACCGGCCAACACAATCCCTCTAGTAGCTCAAATTAGCTGACCCTAAAACTTGACCAGGAACAGGCTTGACCAACTGATTCTAACTGATCTTTCCACTTATCTCAATGACATGGGAAAATAAACACGAAAACTACAATAAACAGATGCGACTGGAAGTGACAGGATTTTTATTTACACGAATAGAAGAGACTCCATGAAGTGACAACATGATAAATATGTCCACATGAGGGTCTTCATTTGTTAGTTTTGGGGGGGGGGGGGCTGAGTGTGTGAAATCATATCATTATGACAATATAGATGCCTGCTTAAAAACAAGGCAATTTCTTATTTTATGCACTCCGTATATTAAAGAAGTTGAAAAATGTCTTATCCAATGACTACGTTAATTAACATAAGTGAGCAAAACAAGGGTTGTTATCAAGATAATGAAGCAAGATTAGGCCTTTTCCTTGATAATTAACATAATCGATGAATAAGAATAACATCCCAAGACAAGATTGCCAACCCAGATCACACTTGACAGTGATCTTATCTTACTATTTGGTAGTCTCTCTTATGTAGGATGTACAGAAGGGCCCTGTGCTGCCCACAGTTGTGACTCATTTATCAGCAAAATGGACCAATTTGCTAAGTAGGTCAGCTCATGTTAAAAATGCACATGCCTCCCCTAGAAGGCTAACACATGATGTATCTTGGAAATCATTATGACCTTTCTTCCACAAGAGCCAAGGCTAGGCTGCCGGAGGCCTAGCAGTCTCCGTAAGAGGTGGACAGGCCTGGTGTGCCCTTGGCGATGGCGGACAATAGCTCATGGGAAAAGAGTTTACAGTATTAATACCCTCTAACTGTCCTTTTCCAATAAATCCCCTTATTATCTATAGATCAGCAAGTAATGGTTTCTATTAAACATTGAATCCACTTTGCATCAAAAACAAAGAAAAAGAGACAAGAAGAAAAAAACCTGGCCAGTTACAACTCACAAGGCGCTTGTGCAGCTGGAGAATCTTGCATGGCTGCTGCAGTCCTAACAATTCTCGCAGTAATAATAGTCGATGGCAGCTGCTGGAAAGCAAATGAAAAAGGACGAGGAAGGCCTACCATTGCATTTGCATCACATACTTTAAGTGATTGGATCCTGCCACAGCTAGAGAAGTGGCAAAGCCACTTTTCGTTTAATTGTATGGACTTCCTCAATGAATGAATTTTTTTCCGACGAACTGAATGACATTTGACCGCTAGGATTAGGAAACATCTATTCTATGCATAAAATAGGGATACATATATCCTGATTGCTTAGTTTTTTATACTGCGAAAGCCAACTCTCTACCAATATTCAACATCTTGAAGTTATTGGAGCCACAAAAGAAAACATCTGAAGTAAGATAATTTTATGAAGTTTATGCATGACAGTCAATCCCCAATATTAATCAAACAAGAGGAATCAACTATAGAACAATCGCTAGTTTGTGCTTTAGCTAGGAACAACAGACTTGGCCAATTTATCATTCTAGTTACATATGATAGTATACAGTGCAAGCACTCCAATCAAAATTCGTCCAGCTACAAGTTAAAAGTGAAACATAAACGTCTGTGAGCAGAAAAGACTATTCCGGCAATGTAAGTTAATGAAAACGATTTCAACAGGTCCATGTCTTCATTAAATAGATAGTCCAATTCTGTATTCTGATGTTATGAAATTAATCTCCTTCAAACATATGAAATACCTTCTCCAGACTATCTAATACTATTACAAAATATGATATTGCTAAGAAAAGAGTCAAGAAAACGGTGAGAGGATGAGCTCGCTACTCCATTACCGCAACACCACCTGCAGCTTTTATCTTCTCTATGATGCCATTAGCCTCCTCTTTGGTTACACCTTGTTTCAACATGACTGGGCTCTTCTCAACAAGATCTTTTGCTTCCTTCAGTCCCAGATTGGTGAAGGCCCTAACCTCTTTGATTACCTTTAGCTTTGCAGCAGCATCAAACTTCTCTAACTTAACATCAAATGCAGTCTTCTCCGCCTTCTTCTCCTCCACCTTCACTGGTCCACTTTGCGAACCCATGTCTATGCCATCTGTTGATATTGTTTGCATCTTTGGGTGGTGTAGCCTTTGTCTTAGTGTTGGACCTATTTGCTTCAGCTCTTCAGGTGACAGGGCTGCAATTCGGTCAGCCAGTTGAACTACCTTCTCAGAAGGAGGAGACCTTGGACCATATGGATCATACACCGGTGGGTATTTATATCTTTTTGGTTTGGCTTTGGGATCTCTCGGTACAAAATCAGAATGAAATTGACAATACCATGTGCGAATATAATTTCTCTTGTTCACCGAAGAGGTGTGAGAGTAAAAAGCTCTGAAATATGTAAAAGACTGCATAATACTTCTGGTCGGCTAGAAATCAACTTCTACAAAAGGAATGCTGCTAGTGAATCCCTTAACGAGTAATAGCACTTCCAAGCAACAATTTCCGCGTTCTCTGCTCAAGTCCAAACTACCTGCAAATAAAGTGAAAAACATGAAATATAAGTTTCTTCAATCCATACTATTGATCAAGTTTACAAAAGTTTGGATGGGTCAATTGGGCAGGAAAACATAAGAAAAAGTATCAATACCATATTTCCCAATAGGATATCTCTTTTGGAAGTAGTTCATTATTTTATGAGCAGAGTAATGTAATCTTCAACCAAAAATTTCATTACTAGAATGATTGCAGGCGGTTGTGTGCTACAAATGATTGTTATTTACAACATAAAAGCTTCGTCAGTTTACATGTAACAGAATGGACATGATCAGAACTTAGTAAACAAAAAGTATATGTAAAAAAGAAACGAACATAGATGATATTGAATAGGTGATCCCCGTCATCCATCCTGAATTTCTGTATAACATGAAAAAATACCAAAAGGCATGCAGAATAGCACCAATTACATGTACAAACCTAGCATATGTTGCTAGAAACTTTCAAGTGGAAGTGGAATCAGGGGTATTCAGCAAATGGACGAAGTGAAATGAACTCAGGACAGACATCCATCAGCAATAAAACAGATCAATAGAAAAATCTATGAAAGTGCTTCTTGATAAGATCTAGGTGGCATGTTAGAGTATAGTTATTCATATTTTCGTTAAGTTCTTACTGTTAGTTCTTCATAATATAGAGGGTAGTTTAGTCAGGCTTGAATTATTTATTTGTCAAGTAATTTCCTGTTTAAAGCTTGCTTGTATTAGGAGTTCTGGTTTCTATATAAGGATCAATCCTCCACCAATGTAATTCAGTTTTCATTATTCAGAAATACAATGTCTTAGAATTTTAACATAAAGAAGCTGTTTTTCCCAACTTTAATACTATATAGTTCAATCAATACAATTGATTGGTCAAAAGAGATCTAATAAGAAAGAAACAATTCATCAGTAGCCATAAGAGAAATTCATTCACATGCAATAGAAATAAAGTTACAAAATCTTTTAAAGTTTGTCATTAAGTTTTATTCCTTATAAGGTTGACTATTAGACCCATATCGCTGTCATCCATTGGAATTTGATTTTAGACAGAGTACATGGAATTTATATTCAAAATCGCTTCCGCTGCGGCATGATTACCCTTTAGTGGTATCAGAGCCCTAATTCCGTTGTGGTGTTAGAATTCCCATCCCAAAAATCTGATTGATTTTTGTATTTGGAATTCAGAGCAATCGAATTGATAAAAATCGTATTTTTTCGATTTGGCGATCTATCGGCATTCCGGACGCGATCGATTGCTAAAGATTTAAAACGAAGAAGATGACCGGTAACGATCGATCGCGAATGATCGATCATAGCTACTGGAAGTGTCATTTAAAAGAGAGAAACGATCGATCGGCTTGAACGCGATCGATCGTATCTACTGTTAAAAATTTGCTATTGTGCAGCGATCGATCGGTTGACAGAACGATCAATCGCATCTACTGGTTCGACCAGTTTGAGGTACGCGATCGATCGGCTTGAGAAGCAATCGATCGAGCATTACAAGTTGAGCGATCGATCAGCTGAGTACACGATCGATCGTATCTACTATAATTGTGCAAAGTCTGCAATGGCTAATTACGATCGATCGGCTAGTTTGACGCGATCGATCGGCTTCTTGCGATTGATCGAGTATTTTGACACGATCGATCGGCTGGAAAAGAATTTAAAAAACCAATTTGTTTTAAAGCAATATTTGTGCCACATAATTACCTGATTATTGTGAGTTGTTTATTGATTCAAACTTTGTTCTTTAACATTGTTTGTCCTGTTTCACTGATTGAAGATTTTATCTTCATCTTGCTAATTTTATAAAAGTTGCAATGGTTTCCCGTATGGTCTAGAGCGAATTGGCTAAGACTGAAAAGTTGAATGCCACGAATTTTGTTATCTGGAAGAGGCATATTCGTGACATTCTGTTCCTTGATAACTTGGGTCATCTGTTATGTTGAACTTCCAGGTGATGCTGCTCAAAAGAGAGAGTACGAGAAGTTTGAACTGGAGGATGCACTAATAAGGACCACGATGCTTACCTTTATGGACCCTACTATTGAGTTGCTTTTTGAGAAGCACAAAACGGCCAAAGAAATGTATGAGGCCATTCAGAGGAGATATGGAGAGCATACTGAGGCTCACATCAGGTTGCTCCACACTCGCTATACCAACATGAGGATGGAGGAAGGTAAGAATGTGCTTGAGCACATAAATGCTATGTCCATTATCGCTAGTGAGCTGGAGATGCTCGGAGATCTAATTTCATTGGGGGTCCAAATGTCTACAATACTCACTAGTCTTCCTCCATCATGGGAAACAGTTGTGGTGGCATTGAACCTGAGTGATAAGAAACTCACTTTCGATGATGTTACTGCCAAGCTGGGCTTGGAGCAGGAAAGGAGAGAGCATGTGAGGGCCTCTAATGCATCTTCCAACCTTGCTCATCATGTTGGCTCCAAAAAAGGGGGTCTTATGCTGGCACCTCAAAGAAGAACGTTAATAGAAAAAGAAAGAAGCCTCAGTTCTAGAGTGGAGACAAGGCCAAGAACAAGAAGAAGGGAGCCTGCTTTACTTGTGGCCAGATAGGCCACTTCAGCAAGAACTGTCCTAATTGCTCCCAGAACAACGATAAAAAGAAACATCAAGGAGGTGGAAAGGACATAGTGTGCATGATTTCTAAAGCACTGATTGTGAACACTAACACGAGAGGTTGGTGGCTTAACTCGGCTGCAACTCGTCATGTAGCCATGCCTAAGGAGTCATTTACTGAGATGAAAGAGATTAATCCCAGAGAGCACAAGATCTACATGGAAAATAACACTTATTGTGATTAGTCCCATATTTATTATCTTGTTTGAGAGGAGTCGGTCCTCCCATGTGGTGTGTGGACATGAGGAGTGACTAGGCTTCCGTGGGCCCGGGTGGGTCCACACCTAATGCTAATAGACCGTTACGAGAATTGAAGGGATTGAGTTATGGGTGGTTATGAATAACCATCAAGAAAGCAATTAATGGAGGAGGTTACAGGATATTAAGATATCCATAACTCTAATTAACAGAGGAGGTTACAGGATATTAAGATATCCATAACTCCCCAATTGGTAACCGACGAGGGAGAGAGATATAAAAGGGGGACGTGAACAATACTCAAGACACTGGCTTTTGTCATGCACTCATCTTCTCTCTCACGTCTGGGACGTTTTCTCTCTCTCTTCATGCGTTCTTTCTCTCCATCACTTGCTATTGAGATTAATCTTGGTGATTCAATTAAGCAATATATTAGGAGAAGTCGAAGGTGATATTGCTATTTCGTGAAGAATAGCAAATCATTGATCCGCACACGAACGGTTCAAGGAGTGATCTCGGACATACTCTTATTTCTCTACGAAGAACGTTATAATCTTTGACACAAAGGCCGCAGGTTAGTAGTACGCGTTCTTGGATTGAATTTATGTATGCATGATATAAATTCTCGTTTGATTATATTGCTCATAATCTTGTACTCTATATTTGTTGTTGTTTGTGAGTGTAAGGAATTCCAAATTAAGACAGATCTTGGAAGAATTCAACACCAAACGGACGATTAATTCGCTTCTGCTGCGGCTCCGATACCACTGAAGGTTTACCGAGCCAGGGCAGAAGCAAATTAATCGTTCGTTTGGTGTTGAATTCTTCCAAGATCTGTCTTGATTTGGAATTCCTTGCACTCATAAATAACAATGAAAGAGTACAAGATTATGAGCAATATATACGAACTACAATTTATTTTATGCACAATCAAATTAAATACAAGAACGTGTACTACTAACCTGCGGCCTTTGTGCCAAAGATTATACCGTTCTTCGTAGAAAAATAAGAGTATGTCCGAGATCACCTCTTGAACCGTTCGCGTGCGGATCAATGATTTGCTATTCTCCACGAGATAGCAATATCACCTTCGACTTCTCCCAATATATTGCTTGATTGAATCACCAAGATTAATCTAAATAGCAAGTGATGGGCAGACGGAACGCATGAAGTAAGAGAGAGAGAGAGAGAGAAAACGTCCGAGACGTGAGAGAGTAGATGAGTGTATGCCAAAGGCCAGTGTCCTGAGTATTGTTCACGTCCCCCTTTTATATCTCTCTCCCTCGTCGGTTACCAATTGGGGAGCTATGGATATCTTAGTATCCTGTAACCTCCTCCATTAATTGGAGATATGGATATCTTAATATCCTATAACCTCATCCATTAATTAGAGTTATGGATATCTTAATATCCTTTAACCTCCTCCACTAATTGCTCTCTTGATGGTTATTCATAACCACCCGTAACTCAATCCCTTCAATTCTCGTAACGGTTCATTAGCATTAGGTTCTCTTCCAATTAGGTGTGGACCCACTCGGGCCCACGGAAGCCTCGTCACTCCTCATGTCCACACACCACATGGGAGGACTAGGGATGGAACTTGGGTCGGGTTTTTACCCGACCCGACAAGACCCGGTCTTGTTGGGCCGGTTCTGGGATTGCTTATGCAATACCCGGTTCCGGTTCCGGGCTTGAAAGAGGAACCGACCCATCGGGTCGGGTCGGGTCCGGGTTTTCATGTAAAACCCGGACCCGACCCGGGTATATGATATATATACATATATATATCATATACTTGGACTCATATTTATTTTTTTTATGAATATTATTTTGGGCAAAGGCACTTGTATCTCTTGATTTGAATAGTTTGGATTTTTATGAATATATATTATTAATAAAAAAATTAAAGGAGCTAATAGTTTAATGTATATGACATTAAAAATATAAAAGTTTTGATACCGGGGCGGGGCGGGGCGGGTCCGGGTTTCAAGTTCTGGTA
Source organism: Houttuynia cordata (assembly GCA_039654745.1). Taxonomy (NCBI): domain Eukaryota; kingdom Viridiplantae; phylum Streptophyta; class Magnoliopsida; order Piperales; family Saururaceae; genus Houttuynia; species Houttuynia cordata. The sequence goes on from CM077512.1 coordinate 5,676,837, forward strand.
CCGGGGGCGGGTCCGGGTCCTTGAAACTGGACCCGTGGTGGGTCTGGGACGGTTATGGGTTTGAAGAATTAAAATGGTTCCGGCATACCCGGCCCAAACCCGCCCCGGTTCCATCCCTAGGGAGGACTGACTCCTCTCAAACAAGACAATAAATATGGGACGAGCCCATATCACTATCTTACATCCCCCACTATGGGTTATGTGCTCATATTTGCGACTCAACAGTGACTCATGCACTAGTCCTGTCGTAATCCAAAACTATGAACACGTTTCACAAATAGATCCGTTGTCAAGGTCTTTGTTAACGGATCAACCAACATCTCAACCGTAGGAAGATGACTCACCGTCAACTTTCCTCGTTGTAGCATGTCAAATATATAAAAGTAATGCACCTCAATGTGCTTAGTTCTAGAACTGATCTCCCCATTACGGAGTGTCGACACAATTACCAAATTATCACAATAAATTTGGACAGGAGCATCAGTCCACTGTTTTAGCTGCAACCCAGCTAGAAACTCTTTAATCCACACTGCCTCGGAAGCTGTAAAACTGCATGCAACAAACTCAGCTTCCATTATAGACTTAGTAATGCATTTCTGCTTCTTACTAGTCCATGCTATGGCGCCGCCACCAAATATAAATACATACCCGGTAGTGGATTTCCTGTCATCCTTACACCCGGCATAGTCCGAATCACTATAGTCTTCCAATGACAGGTTCTTGGCCTGATATGTGAGTTTCATATCCTTGGTACCTAACAAGTATCTGAACACCCGCTTAATAACCTGCCAGTGTTGCATACCTGGGTTAGCCTTATATCTACTCACAAAGCTTACACAAAAGCCAGATCAGGTCGAGTGCAGTTTATGGCATACATCAAGCTGCCAATAGCCTGCGCATATGGCACAAATTGCATCTTCAGACGTTCCTCGTCTGATGCAGCTACTATTTTCTTGGACAAAACTGTCCCTTTATAGATGGTGAATCTATGGTCTTCCAACCAATCACGCCAAAGCATTTCAATACACTCTCTATGTATGATTTGAGAGATATACTTAGCCTCCTCGCTTTTCTATCTCTCTCAATCTTCATCCCTAGGATGTAAGATGTTTCACCCGTATCTTTCATTTCAAATTGGGTCTTGAGCCATTCTTTAAGACTGAGAATCATACTAGTGTCATTCCCCATCAATAATATGTCATCTACATATAGTGACAATATCATAAATCTACTCTCACCTCTAAAGGAGTAAACACAATGGTCATAGTCATTGGCCACAAAGCCATGTTCACTTATCACCTTGTGAAAAGTGAAATACCATTGTCTTGGCGATTGTTTCAATCCATACAATGATTTAATAAGCTTGCACACCTTAGTTTCCTCCCCGGAAATAATAAACCCCTAAGGTTGTTTTATATAAATCTCCTCCTCTAAATCACCATTTAGAAAGGCAGTCTTTACATCTATCTGGTGCAACTCTGTTCATCTACCGAAATCTCACATTTACCGAGCATTGCATAGCAATCCTTCAACAACACTGAAGGTCTAAGCTCTCTAGATGCTCGTGACTCTACATCCTATCCTTATTAGATGTATTACTTATCACTTGTTCATTACTAGTGACAGTAACCTTCTCTTCTCCTTAACTAGGAGTTTTAAGGTCTACATCTTCCTCAAGAAAATAAGCATCTCTAGACTCAATTACCCCCATTGTCCCATCATTATGGTGTACTACAAATCGATACACCTTCGAATGATCACAATAACCTATAAAATTATATTTTATTGTCTTAGGATCCAACTTAGTTCTTAGTTGATCAGGCACCCTAACATGGGCCTTTGACCCCCACACTCTTAAGTTCGAAAAGTTTGGACGTCGACCCGTCCATAACTCATACGGGGTCAACTTGATCGACTTAGAGGGCACTCAATTTAGTACATAAACAATAGTGTCTAGTGCTTCACCACAAAATGCGTTCCTAGTTCAGAGTGGTTTATCATGGACCTTACCATGTCCAACAATGTTTTATTACGTCTTTCTGCGACTCCATTCTATTGAGGGGTATATGACAAAGTATACTGTGGTTCACCCCAAAATTGCGTTCCTAGTTCAAAGTGGTTTATCATGGACCTTACCATGTCCAACAATGTCCTATTACGTCTTTCCGCGACTCCATTCTGTTGAGGGGTATATGACAAAGTATACTGATGCACTATTCCATGGTTTGTACAATAGTCCTTGAATAAACCAGATGTGTACTCACCACCTCTGTCTGTTCTCATAACTTTAATTTTTCGTCCTAATTGGTTCTCAACCTCAGCTTTAAATTTCTTGAATTTCTCTAAGGCATCGGAGTTCCTGGATAATAAGTACACATAACCATACCTAGAATAGTCATCTATGAACGTAATAAAATATGTCATACCCCTTTGAGTCTTGACGTTTATAGGCCCGCAAATATCTGAGTGAATGACCTCTAAAAGGTCAATTGCTCGTTGACCTTCGGAAAAAGGTAGCCTAGTCATTTTGCTGGATAAACAATCTTCACACACGCACAAATCATCACCTATTCTAGGTAGTAGCCCACTACCCGACATTCGGTGTAATTTTTTCGCATTAACATGACAAAGGCATAAATGCAACAATAAAGCATTATCAACAACCACACAAGCAATATACTCAGAATTAATCAATTCATTAAAATCAGCAGAGTCATTGGAAACATTCAGTTTGAATAAATCATCAACTAAAGAAGTAGCAGACAGAGTGCATGGAATTTAATTTTAAGGAAGGTAGAACCTTACTTGAAATAGATGGACAAGAAGTGCCAAGGTGTGATCAATTTCATTACTTAGATCAATAAGGAAGGGGATATTGATACTGATGTGCTGCAGAGGATAAATACAGGGTGGGTAAAGTGGAGGGCAGCTTTGGGAGTTTTGTGTGATAGGCATGTTCCAAAAAGGTTTAAAGGTAAGTTCTATAGGACAACCATTAGGCCTAAAATAGTCTATGAAGAAGAGTGTTAGGCACCAAAGATAAGTCGTATAGATAAGTTGAATGTAGCTGAAATGCGAATACTAAGGTGAATGAGTGGGATAATTAGGAGAGATAGGATTATAAATGAATATATTCGTGAGAGTTTAGGGGTAGATCCTTTAGGGGAGAAGCTGAGGGAATGTAGGTTGCATTGGTATGGGCATATGTAAAGAAGACCAATAGATGCCCCTCTGAGAAGATTAGAAGGGATGCATGTAAATGATGCCAAAAGAGGGAGAGGGAAACCTAAGAGAACTTGGATGGATTTAATAAAAAAGGATATGCCTTTACTATCTCTTGCAAAAGAGTTGGCACAAAACAGGCCTGAATGGAGGCGTAAGATCCCGGTTGTTGACCCCAATAGTTGGGAAAATACGCTACTTGATTATAATTATGATTTCTGACATCCATTGGCCGGTGGGAACAAAAATGATGGGAGATCTAAGTCGTTTATAGTATTTGTTTGGTTTTGTTTCAATTTTGAGATTTAATTAAGTGGTTGGTTTGTACCATTATTTCTCTGTCTCCCTCGCTTTTTAATATAATCAGGTTTGGTCTCCTTAACCTCCTTTTTATAAAATAAAAAACAAAACAAAAAAAAGGTTGGCATTCTGTTATAGACCCAGAAAGAGAGCAGCTAGTAACTCGATGCTTTTTGACAGCACATTCTGTAGTTTTAGAGAGCGTAACTCTATCTCCCCAAAAGAAATGAGATAGTACTTAACAAATCCAAACTTAGGATCAATCATAAAGCTCACAAATAACCCACAGAAATAGGAAACCAAAAACAGCGATAAACAACAGCAGCCAAAGGCTGTCGCTGTCAATGAGCTGTACAAAAATTAACATCAGCAGCAAGTATCCATCATTCTCATCAAAATGTGGCGAACACAGGTTATACAACTAAGATGCGATGGAGAAAATTTACAGGAGAATTGAAAAGGGCTTCTTAGCTTGTGCAAGCAGAAAGTGAGTAGGAGTGCAAGTGGTTAGACATAGGAGACACAGGATTTTTTGGTCATGGGGTCAAATAAAAAATCTAAACTTGAATTAAATTTCTTTCCGGAAAAGAATTCCTAGATGTCCAGGGGTGATGCAGTGAAGTAAACATACGGTAAAACTGAAAAGAAAAGTGATTAGGAGTGCTACTAATGGAAAACTATATTGGCAGAATATGGTAAATATAACTCGATCGTTATTTAGCCAAAAAATTTCAAAACAATTCATGTATATAAGAATCTGATCCATAAAAAAATTGTGTGATTTAAGTATATATTTCTTTTGAAGTTACAAGGATCACAATCAAACAAGCCTTACTGTTTTTGAGAATATACATGAAAAGCTTGAAACCTAATAACCAAATCAACCCCTAGTTTCCATAAATATAGAAAATTACCCTCCAATTTAAACACTGCAAATACAAAGGGTTGATACCACCTAACTATGTACAATGTCGAAGTATCACTTGTTCTAGTAAAAAGGATTAATAAAACTTCCTAAAACACAAACTTAAGTGAGCAAAAACATTTTTGATGACATAATTTTAATTTTGGAACAAATGCAGTTCAAAATAGCCCAACATACATTACAAACAATTTTTAGGCAGTGTCGAGGCCTCACCTGAATGGGGAACAGCTGAATTGAGGGCACCCCAACTAGCCCTTACTGATTCAAGACAAATCTCACTAGGCTCCAATTGGACTTTTAATCGAGAATCTGGCCAAAACGACTCAAATCTTATACGTTGACATCACCATATTCAATCCACGAAAATGTTGAAAATTTCTACTTTCTTAACTTAATCCAGATTTCTAAGCCAAATCCAACCAAAGGTCCCCATTTCTTATTTACTTTTCCAGTCAATAAAAGCTAAGCAATGAAAAGAAAACAAAAGAAAGCAAAGCAATGAATTGGCAGAAAAAAGAAAATCAGAAAGAAAGTTAGGAATTAAATCACATGCTCGTGAGATAAGTAGGAATGTTTACAGTCTAAGCATCTCCTCTAACATTTTGTGATGTAATCGAACAAAGAGACATGAAGTGAATGAAATACATATGAAAAGTGTTAGCAAAGAGACATCAAATAATAATAGAACATGCATGCCTACCTTCCACCCATCAATAATTGTGAAAGTTAGGCATATAGTATAGCTAAAATCTGTACAACAGTATATTTGACGGCATCAAAGATAAAAGAGCCGGTTGCAAAGCTATATTATACAAATAAAAAAAAAATCTAATTCACAATGCACTCAGCAAATGCAAAATCATTTTTTCGGAGCCCAAAGACAATTAAATTGAGCAACATTAATATATTTTCCCACTTGACATATAAATTAATGTCAGAAAACACAGTAAAAAAACCCAAGTGCGCATCTCTCTAACAGTCTCTAAATCCCAACTATTGTACAAGCAATCAAAGCCCTTAAGAATGTGAACCATGAACCAGAAACCGGTGCAACATCCCAAGAAAATTATCTAAATTCATCCTATTTTTTTTACATTTTCTAAACGATATAAGCAATGACAGCATATAGAATTACAAAAAAAAATGACAGCATATAGAACTAATGATACACTCCCTCCGTCCAATGAAGCCTGTCTGCATTTGAAAAAACATGGGACAGCTGGAAAAAATTCTGCTTTTTTCTTCATACCGGTCTTAGAATCCAATAACCTCAACTTATTTTCAAATGCAGACAAGCTTCATTGCACGGAGCGAGCACTCAGAACCCAAAAATCCTCAAAATGCATACATGAATCCCGCATCAAACTCCTCAAAATCCATCATATCATATCAACCAAACAAAAACGATTCAATTCGTGAAAAGAAGACAGGCTTCTTTGGACGGAGAACGCACTGGAATTGGGAACTACTGTGGTGACCAAAATGGCCGATGCGTCGTCGTCGGAAGCGTCAGAGATAGCTGAAGCTGCCCTCTTGGTGGTTTCCGGCGGCAGTGGAGGAGTCGCCGCCGTCTCCGTCGCCTTGGCCGTCAAAGCAAGCGCCTTCAAATCGCAAAGGTCGGGGAGCGAGATGTTAGGGGGTTTGGTTTGGGTCGGGTCGGGCGAAAATGTGACCTGACCCAACCCGGTAGTCTGGTCCAGCTACAAAAGGCATAAACCCCCCGGTCCACCACCTTGCCGGCTCGCTAGGGTTTTTGACCGGAGGCTCTGGTTCTAGAGAGAGAAAGCGAAGAGGAAGAGAGAGAAAGAGCGGGGAGGATGTTTTTGGGGGCGATACCACGGCGGCCGGAGAAGGCGGCGGCGTACAAGGAGCTGAAGAAGCACCTGATGATAATGGGGGCCTGGGTCGCCGTCATCCGCGCCACTCCTTACGTTCTCCACTACCTCACCAAGCAAGACGGCGATGTCCTCCGCCTCGATCTCTGAGTGAGTCCTCTTTCTCCGCCTCTTGAAATTCTCCAATTTTTGTTCTTGTGTATGCTCAGATGGGCGTTATTGACTGCGTGGTTCAACTGTCAATTTGTTGTTTTGTTTGTGATTGTTTGTGTTGATGGAGGTGATGTGTTGAACGTTGAATGACAAACAATATTATTGGTCAATATCCAATTGTTATAGAATTCATACTAATTATCTGGTTCATTTGTTTCTTAGGGTAATTATTTACTTAGTTATGGTGAGATTGGTGTGTTTCTATTCTCAATTCATCATGTGAATCAGTTTCAGAACTTCTGATTTTCTTTTTTTGGAATTTTTCTATGTTGAGATGAGCGTGGTTTCAATTGTTGAGCTTGGTATTTCTTCGGATTTTTTTTCCTTACATGACTTGTGAGATTCTGCGAGATGGAATCTGGACTATGTGGAAGTTAATTATAAAAAATCTGTTTTGTATAAAAAAAACTCATGCTAGTATTACACTCTATAAGGTTACCTGCAGTTGGGGCTTAAGATTTTGAATGCATGCATGGGCTGCATTCTGTGTCTGGGAATCTAAAACCTTGGCTTGGGTGGGATTTTTATTAAAGCGTTTTAATTGGGGAAACATCTCTCAATAAGCTAAAGTGGAATCAGAATTTGTAAAATCTCCTTGGGGACTTGCTTTCTTCCTGGTGACCTAACTTCATTATAGAAATACAAAATTTATGTTTTTTCTTTTAGAAGTTACACGTTCCCTTTTATTTTAGTATGAATTTCCAATTTTTCATTTTTATATCAGTGTATGTTAGTCAATGGATGAAACTCTCTCTCTCTCGTTCAGGATTTGAAACACTTAGGATGTTGCAAATCTGAGCCAGTTCTTTTACTCGCTTTGTTCCTATTGTCATAATTTGCTTTTTTAAAACTCTTAATGCCCATGGTTAGAATGATGGTCTGATGTCAGGTTTAGTGTCAATAGTTGTGCTTCTCCTCTTACTATTAAATTATGCATGTTCTCTTACCGCAATGAAGATTGAGATAGTGGCATTGACATATTCAGTGAGCATAATTTGACAATTTTCTTAGAGTGAGTCATCTATCATATACTAATAAAGCTATTTAGCTTCTAATTTTTTTTTGGCTTTTTTTGGTACAAAGCTTATAAGTATTGATGTAGAATTCCTGAATAACATCTGTTAATAATAAAATCTGTTAGGATCTGTAAGGGTTTTCTGCCTTTTTTTGCCATATTTTATGGGCATTGCTTATTTATATAGTCCCTCTGTCCAAAATTACCTGTCTGGATTAGAAAACCAAAATGAACTAAAATCAGCTCATTTTGGTTTTCTAATCCAGACAGGTAAGTTTTTACGGAAGGAGAAGTAACTTTGAGAATGTAATATCCTTAGAGGAAATCTGGAATTTTCTGAAATGTAAACCCTTGTCCATCTGTTTATATCAGGCTACGGTATCAATTTATAGTTGCAGCAGTTCTTCAACTTATTTCTTTGCCAACAAAAAAGAGTTCTTTAACTTTTTGTTGCCTATTATACTTTTAATCATGTCTCTTGTATGTTTTGCAGCGGATTTTGGAGTCTCGGGTGGATGGAGGAGGTGGTTTGTCTTTGGGATGTAACTAGTTCTTTTTAAATTAATTTCTATCTAGTTGTTAAATGAATCAGTTCCCGAAACACGATCTAGAATTTGATGTAATGCACCTTTTCTGTAGGAGTGATTGAGATTTGCACACCATTCACTTGTCAAGTTTTTTTATAATGGTTGTTTATGGTGGTGTTGCATGACTTCCTTTAATTGATCCAGGTTATAATTTTCTTCATAAAGAGGCCGTGGGGGTCAATTTATTGTTCCAGGTGGAACCATTGGGAGTAATCTATATTTTGTTCCCAGGCCCTATCACTTCAAAATAACCTCTGAGGGGTTTGTAGTGCATCTGCTAACATTCTCCTCATATTATGCAACCATTCTTGTTGCACTTGGGCAACCCTTTGTGCGTATGATGGATTGAAATGTAGAATTTTTTTAATGTAATCGTCACATTTAGGCAACCCCTTGGTGCTCTGGATAGAAATTGTTTTGACCGTTTATGTATACTCTTCTTGAAAAAGAAGGAAAAAATCAAAGAAACAAAATTGCAATATTATCCTGGGTTCATATGGGATCTATGAGGAAACTTCAGCCGGATCTTCACATGATAGATTGCGTCAACACCTGGAATTTGCCTATCTGTTTGTGAGAATGTTGCCAACCCTCTAGCAAAGGCAAAAGATCCAGTTCCTCCCACGACTGTGAGCTCTTGGGAGGCCTTGTTCTGCATATTCTTAGCTTGGATGCTAAGACTCCCAGAGTATCCAGGCACCTCAAGGGTGAGATAAATGACGTTCAACAACGAATGTGCGAAGTGCTCAATCGGAATGATGAATCCCTGTGCCTTGCCAACAATCTGAGAAGAGTTCTCCGGCCCCTCTGTGAGTGTATGGTGGAATATGAGTGCACCATCAGCTCCAGTGGTTGCTTGGGTGCTGGGAGTGGGTATGTGAGATTGTTGAATGTAAAGGGAGAGGCCTAGGGACGGCCGTGCCTGGTTCTTCTGCGATCTGCGATGGACTGTGGGAGAGATCACAGCCAGGAGGATGACGGCTATGGTGGCTACAGAGACTGCTGTACAGAAGACGACCTTTGGGAGCATTATGCAGTTTTTCGAGTTGATTGGTTTGTGGTGTTTGAACCATGAAGAGTTTTATAGTTTGCATGTTTGTTGAAATGGGTCTCCTCTTTATTTTTCACTTCTACTTAATCTACTTAATCTAACTAACCCATCATTTTTAGGAAACGTAACTAACCGATTTGGAGACTTTTGTAGAGCATGTCACAAGTCAAAATGCTGAAAATGGATTAGTTGGACCTTTTCTTAATTCTTGAGGTCGAGACTTTTAAACTGGCAGAAACATCTAGAGAACCCACAGATTTGGTTGCTTTTTAGTAAATGGAATTGGTTGAAGTTTCATTGGTTGGCGGCATGTCTACTGAACGTATGGTTATGAATTTGCCATTTGCCACCTAATGTTATACAAAATATGAGAAGCTTCAGGGCCATTATCATCAATCAGGACCTCAAATCTCAATTAACGAGCAGGTTGGTCACGTCCCTCACATGGCCCAATTTCTGTGGTGAAACCCACTGGTGGGCCTTGGGGGTTGAGGTATCCATGCGGCACTTTTTCAGAGCTTCATAAAGGTAGAGAGCAGATCGGCTGCACGTACGTCCAAAGAAGTTCATTTTCTGCCGCATGTCTTCCACAAACGACTCCTCATTGGAGTGCGCCGGTTTAGTTTGGAAAACTAAAAACATAGTGCATCATGAGGAGTCATTTGTGGGGACACGCGGTAGAAAATGAGCTCCCTTCCAGAAGATTTTCTCTAGACATACGTGTAGCCGATCTGCTCTCGTAACCATACGTCCTAGACAAATGCAAGGCAAGTGGATAGATGGCTGCCCTTCTTTTTAAGCTCTAGCCTCTTTTTCTCTTTTCTTTTGCCTTTCATTTCCCTTCGTTCATCTCCACTCAATCTAGCTCAGGAGGAGCTTATGCCAAGTAAAACAATCAAGTTTCACCAATGCTTGAGTTATTAAGAAAGAAAATTTTTTATTTATTTATTACATATTCTAACATCCCCTTTTACGTGTAAGAGCCTACCAAACACGGCATGTGAAACATAATTGTGATATAAATACCTTCATCGAGATTAGAACCTAGGACTTTCTACGACCTGGAGCTCTGATGCCATGTAAGATGACCAGGTTTCCAAAATATGGTTATCTTAGAGGGCCACCATCTGCATAGATTTGATGCTAGGTCATTTGATCTCCTTCAATAATTTGGTTATATCATTCTATTGACTAGTGATTGTAAAATCTCTCACAATATGTTTGGAACATAAAAAATTGCAATCATGAAAGACGATTTTTCTGGTTGGGAGGTTAGTTGTCAAAACATCCATCTAAAAGGCAATCAATCATGGAAAATATAACCTTCAGTGTTTGTGCAATAAAAGCATTGCCCGTCGCCAGATTGAAATCTAGCCAGCGGTAGGCAGTACCTGGATTAGGTGCTATGTCGTCGCCATTCCACGACCACAAAGGCCACGCTATGTATTTAAACATGGATTAGATGCCGAAATGTAGTCAATACATGAATATAGAAGAGTCTAAACAAAAAAAGTGAAACCATTATTCAATCAATTGTCATAGCATAAACCCATTTTATAAGCTCGCCCTATTCCAAAAGTAACTCAGTAACCTCCTAAATAAACTACTGTAATGCTTCCTATGTCCTATGTTAATATCTTCAGTTGGAAAAAAATGTCCCATATTTATAGCTCCATATGGATCAACTTAAGTAGATTTTAAAACCTCTTCTTCCCTCGACACCTCTCTTAGATGCGGTTGCCACCATTCCATAATTACTATTTTCTAATTGAGGCTAATAGTAAGGGATAGAGGTTGTATTATTTATCACTGAGGGTTGAAGGACAACTCAAATTCACAAACTACATGACTATGATTTTTTTATACAAATATACATGACAAAGATCGGCAAACTTACCATCTAGTGAAAGAGATTTCCTTCTAAGCAGCCTCTTACCCCCACTTTCCAGTTCCCAGTCAAGTGGGCCACAATTTGGACCCACAAGTTTGTGCTATTCAACTCAATTCACAATGGTACTATTGGTGGTGTACCAATAGGAATAAGAAGATTGAGTATAGAATCCCTAGTTTAAAGGGGATGCTTGATAATCACCACCGGAGCAAAGAGAGTCCGGAAATGTTGTGAGGTGGCTGGACTGGCTGTGCAGTTGATCATCTCGGTCGTGCTCGGCGACCCAACGGCAACCATTGCCGGAGTTATAGACTAGTTCATACCAAGATAGCAGGATGACTTGCAACTCTTGATTGTATGCCTGCCTACTGCTAAGCGTGTGGTCAGTTAAAGGTGTGAAATATCTGCTACTTTGCATGGATGATTGCTGCTAAAGACACTTTAATGCAGATTAGTTCTTGTAACATCATTGAAGATGAGCAACTAAATGGGACTTCGTTCATGTTAGAGCATATAAATTTTTAATTGACTGACTTGAACATAAAATTTAGATTTCCAGCTCAAGTCTAATCAGCTTAAAGCTCGAGTTGGCTCGGGTCAATAGTGCATCCAAATAGGCCCACAATTCTAGAAAGCTTATGTTGCTATCGTATGATAGATTATTGAGTCAGGTAGATGGAATAATTGGTATCCATTAACAGTATTTTTGGGTGAAAAAGAAAAAAAACGAACTATTTTTTTTGCATGTCAAAGCTTTACTGTCGATACTCATGGTTATGCTTACAAGACCCATTTAACTTTAGATGTGAACATTCTTGATTGAATGCTTAGGCATAACTTAAAGAAATAAACAATAACAAAAGTTGAAACCAATAATTTCTTAGATATTCCTACACAATATTCTTTAAAATAATTAAATTCAAGTTGCAATCTGCTCACTCTCCATAGGTCAAAATTACAAAACTGGGATTTGTCTTAATCGATTGTGCTCTTATAATTCTAGAAGAAATTCGTTATTGCAGAGGTTGATAGAGTAAAATAGCGGATATTAACAATTAATTTTCAGTCGAGAAAAGTTAACTACCAATTTTCTTCCTTTCTGGTCAATTTCCTGTTTTACAATACTACTTATTCTTTCATCTGCAGTTTCATTTCTCTCTTTGTATTAACCTTTAAAGTCTTACTTTCACAATTCTATTCTGAGTCATATTATTGGGACATACCAATATAGTGAACATGATTTTTCTTTGGGTGTAGCCTTCCATCCCCCTGTAATAACTTCCCTGAACTAGAATTTGTCCCGTATTAATAACTCCAAACCACCTCTAGCTTCTCCTCTTATACTTCCCTGAACTAGAATTTGCAATTCAATAAAAATCAACATTTTTCCAAATGAAGCTATTAACACTGGACTTAGGGAGTATAAAACTAACTCCTCTATATTACATGCATGTTGCAACCTATCTAGATCTATTTTAATTTAAAAAAAAACATCTACTCCTATAGGTATGCTGATAAGGTGACTCGTTCATTCTTAAGTTCTAAACTTAGCAAGTCTTAATAGAATCATTAACTTAACAATAGAAACCAAGACAGGTAAGCTTCCACCCTCTGCCCCTGCAGATGGTCCACAATGGACTCAATTTGTAGGGAGATTCTGAGACCACCCTGCCCCACATTTGCTTCCACACGCGTGCTTGATCAACAAGACCTACCCCAGCTACTTCTAAGAAATGCTATAAATCAGATTCCAAACCTAGTGCTAGTATAGCAATTAGCCTACTTAATCAACTTGACTTTAACAATAATAAACTCCTCCTTGCTTGCACTAAAAAAATGTCTTGGAAGCTTCATAGGATGGTTCATGCCTTCAATTATCCTGCAATTATGTTGTCCAAATTTAATGGGGGCCCTTGGAAGCAACCAAATCTTTTGTACCCATTCACAGCCGGGCTATGCCTACTAAAAGGTCCAGCCCACGCCAGGCTCTTCTTGTCTCCTCCCGCCGGTGTGGAAAGCATTATTTGTCCACCTAGAGTTGTCAATCATCAGGATCAACAGTCACAGGCATGTCTTGTGCGCTACATTTTGTTGGAGCGCACAGAACATGCTTGTGCGCCGTTGATTCACAATACGGCGGCCTCTGAGATATCCTGGCGTACATCCTCCAGGCGGACACTCAAACGCTTCCACCGGCGGCCTCTTCCCCTGCCCTACACCCACATGTTAGGACCACGTTATCAATCTACTCCCTCCGGACACTTTTAATAGATACTTTTTTTTTAAAATATATTAAAAATTTAGCTTATTTGGAAAAAAAATTGTATACATTAAAAGTGGTGAGGTACGACACTGATACAATTTGAGTAGTCGTGAGATATGGATAATCACCCGTATGTATTCACATTTTTTTATAATGTCTGATCTGGCAGTGGAGAAACCAATAGATTAGAAACATGTGGAGTATCACGTGAACTGTGGCCAAAGTCACGTGGGTTGAGAATTAGGCACGATGCACACGTGTGGACAGCTTTAGCAGACGCGTGGTTATACTGCTCAGGCAACCCTACCGCACGAAATCCTCGATTCGCGGTACAAATTCATTGAATTTACCATTTTACCCATCAAAATTAGCACATATCTCCTTGCCTACCTATCTTGACACCCAGCCAAATTGCAAGGCCCCCCCCCCCCCCCCCCACTTGCCACCTTCCTTTAATAAGTTTACTAAAGTCAAATCTTTTACTTTTCCTTTTTTGGGATAGCTAAATTATAAGATGCTTTATGCAATGACCCTTACGCAACAATTTTTATTTTAAAAATTAATATAATAAATCATCAAAAAAAATTATAAAAATGGCACACTCTAACAAATATTTGCAAAATATGGTATCTGACAAGCCACGCAAGCGCCTGTAAGCCACGCAGGCGCCCGTGTGGCACAGGCGCTTGCGTAGCTTTTTTTTAAAAAAACTAAAACCGACGCCTCTCGGTTAAAAGAGAAAGGCGTCATGCCTTTGTTCAACCGACATCTTTTACTACCTTATTATTTTTTGTCCCATTTTAAATAGGCAGTCACTTCAACGATATATATCTCTATCATTTCTAACCCATTTTTATTCATTTTTTTCATTCTTCCTTATTTTTAGTACTCTTTCTAGTCATTATGATATCACAAAGATGTTGAGCCATCACATACTATTTATCGTAGTTTTTGGAGTATTTTTTCAATAAATAGCATGCGATGGATCAACATCTTTGCGATATCATTATGACCAGAAAGACCACTAAAAATAAGGAAGAATGAAAAAAAATGGGCGAAAATGGATGAAGAATGAGAGAGATATGCATCATTGAAATTTGTCCTACTAAAACAAATCTATCCCATTTTAAATGGGTGATAACTTCAATGATGCATATCTCTCTCATTCTTCATCCATTTTCGCCCATTTTTTTTCATTCTTCCTTATTTTTAGTAGTCTCTCTGGACATAATGATATCGCAAAGATGTTGGTCCATCGCACACTATTTATCGAAAAAAATACTACAAAAACTACGATAAATGGTATGTGATGGCTCAACATCTTTGTGATATCATAATGACTAGAAAGAGCACTAAAAATAAGAAAGAATGAAAAAAAATGAGTGAAAATGGGTTAGAAATGAGATAGATATGTATCGTTGAAGTGACTGCCTATTTAAAATGGGACAAAAAATAACAAGGCAATAAAAGACGTTTGTTCAACCGACGCATTAACAGACGTCTTTTGGTTTAGTTTTAAAAAAAAAGCCACACAAGCGCCCATGCCACGCAAGCGCCTACGTGGCTTATCAGATACCCTATTTTGCAAATATTTGCTATAGTGTGTCATTTTTATAATTTTTTTTTGATAATTTATTATATAAATTCCCCTTTTTATTTGTAAACTTGAAATGGCACCAATGCATTAAAAAGGTAAAAAGACCGAAGATGTAACACCCGGAAAATTAGTAAGTATTTTAAAACCCAAATTTGACCCTCTTAATGTTTTATTTGGTCGTGTTTTGCCTTGTGGAAATTAAAGTTGGTAAGAAGAGCTTTCGAACGCCACCTATTATGCGCGATTTTGGAGTTCAGAGTGAAAAGATATGAGAAATTGAATTTTGATTAAACGTGACAGCGATCGATCGCCATAAGAGCCGATCGATCGGAATGCTTAAACCGATCGACGCCGTATCAAAACGATCGATCATAGTTACTGTGATTTTTGAATGTTTTGTTTCACGTAAAGCTATCGATCGGTAGTAATGGCGATCGATCGGCTGTAACGCGGTAGTGTAAAATAACGCATACGACAATCGATCGCCGTATAGCCGATCGATCGCCGGTTGCGGTTTTGTGATTTCTAGCTTATCCTTGGGGTGGATTTGCTTGGGAAAGATACCAAATCCTAATTGGACTTGTTTTGCACGTCCCTAGGAGGATTGTGAAGCCTTCCCATTGGTTGAAAGTGTCCATGATTTGGAAGATTAGTTTGAGAATGGATTCTCCCCCAACTCTATATAAACACTAGAGAATTGGCTTGTGCTAACCCTAGAACGTCCAGAGACTTTTTCCTTCTCCTTCCCACGTTCACCCATCTCCTTGGAGGCTTGTTCTTGTGGGAGTTTGCGAGAGCTTGGAGCGGGAGCTTTGGAAGGAGCGGAAGAGACGAGTAACGCGTAGAAATGCGAGATCTTTGGAGGATTAAGTAGGATGGTTTTTCCCCTCTTCTCTCTTTTGACTATATATGCTTTTGACAAGTGTTTTGATTCAACACCTTAGTTATTATTTGGATTCTTGCGAGATGAACAAATTGTGTCAATATTTCTATGCGTAGTGCATCACAAATCATTTGTGCATTCATGTTTCACTTCTAGACGGGAATTCGCATCTAAAGTCTAATGCTTTATTAATTTTTCAGAGACTAGAAGTTCTGATATTGTTTGGTTGATGATGATCCACGTTGAATTTGTGACTTTATGGTGTGTCTTACATTAATTGCCTTATTTGGGGTGTATTAATGATTACAAACTATGTTACCAATATAAGAACACAAGAAAGGAGTGAACTTTAGTAATTCTAGATAATTCTTGGTTCTGTAATTGGTCTAGGAGGGGAGTATATGGTCTGTTATTGATGTATTATTATTTATAATGTGTCACTAAGTAAGATAATCAAGTTTAATAAAGCGTCATAATCTCGGCCAGAATTATTTCTGTGCTGACAGTCGGTGGTAAATAATTCATAACTAATTCAAATAAAATCAGAAAAATATAAAATCAGTGGGGTTGGAAATTAGACTCACGAGGGTATTATTAGTAAAAATTTCAGAGGTTAAGTATTACTGTACAGAGCACAGTAGTCGTCGGAAGAGGACTATTATGCAGGAGGCAGTGAGCTGAATCTGAGAGAAAATACTAAGTATACAAATAACATCATGTAATATGATATGATATTGATTAATATGTCAATACCAGTAATCGAATTATATACTTATGGGATATCACAGTAAGGATTGGGTTAGAAGTAATCTAATTAGGAGGGATAATCCTTGAACAAGTGATTCATAACTATCTATTTTAAAAGCATTGATGTCGGTTTGATATTCTACTTGGAATTCAAATCATCTAAGAATTCTTTAATTTCTCATCTCTGATATTTGTATTATAAAACTCTAATGTGAATGAGGAATTCCTATCTAGGGCTGAGAATGAAAGGTATGTATTGATTGTATGTTACTCCTTATGTGAGTTGTTATTATTCGAAGTGTTTAAGTTGTCTTGTTATTCTATGCTACTCCAAGGAGTGAGCTATGTGTTGACCAAAGCCTTTGATACTTCTATCCATACTCCATGAGAGAGTCTATTATGGTGAGAGATACCTTATGTTCTTAGAGTGTTGTGACCTCTATTCCTTTGAGATATTGCTCATATTGATTACATGATTGTTTCTTCCACTGGAGACCTTGCGAGACTCTCCCCATGGTGGTTTCATAGTATGCTCAATTAAGCCATTGCTAGATCTTGCGAGGTCACTTATATTTATGAAATTGCGATTCCATACTGCCCGAAGGGAGGCACTATACGTACGTTAGATTGTCGACATTACAGAACGTCCTCAGTCTCCGCCCATTGTGTCCTTAAGCACTGGTGGGGCCAGCATCCTAGACGCATGGCAGGGTTCCAAAGAGAGGACCCCTAGGGTAGTTCTGGTATATTATTTTAGTCACTTGCTAGCGACCAGGTTAGCGAGCAGAAATTGTAACTCCTTTCACTTTAGATGTCTGGAGCCTTTGATATGATTGTTATTCTCTCCTTACACATATATTTGTTCGGAGCTCTTTTGATGTTTTCCTATACTTGCGAGTTGGAATTGTTGTTGACTAACCTTGCAGGTGCATAGACCTTAGTTCAGTTTAGATGTTGTGAGATGTTCACCATCCTTTGTTATTCTTATTCTCTTCATACTGCTTGTTTTAATTCAGTGGGTTTTTACATCCTACTAAGTGTTTCTATGAAATACTCATGCATCCTCTGATGCAGGCGCAAATGAAAAGTGAGATCAGGAAGTGCAGTAGTGGAAAGACGGATTGCAGGCGCCGAGAAGAGTTTAAGACGATTTAGTTATTTGTTTTTGCTTTTATTGATGCTTATGACATTATTGGCAATTGTGTGCCATAGACTTTTAGGTTTATTTATTTGACTTTCAAAAATAGATTATTATTAAGTAAATTCATTTCATAGTATTCATTGATGTCTATTATTGTATTACACTGATTGCGGGCATAATCGGTTACATGTTTTTTGAGATGATTGTAATCGGTTGGTAAATCGACTGTTCGGTCGCGTGCCTGAGATCTCTACCTCGAATTGTATCTCATTGATTAGCTTCCGCACTCCGATTGAGGTATAGGACTTTGGGGCGTGACAGAAGAAGAGGGTATTTCCTTCAGTTGAGTCAAATAAAATATTGGTAAAATAAAATTCATGTGTGAATACTCCTTTCCTAACAAACACAACAAGCTCAGATTGTTCTTCCAAAATTGATCCTCTAAAGTATGTCAACTTATAAAATCTAAAAAATTAAATACTTAAAAATATTAATATATATATTATGAAATTTCTAATGTGTAAAAAATATGGCCATATATTTTTTTATCAAATTTATCGTCATAAAAATTGAGATTCTAAAATAATTTTTGACTTCTATTGTCAATAATCAAGAGTACAAGTAAGCATTGTATAAAAAAAGTGCAACTAAGTAAGCTAGAAAGCCACTTTAGAGTGAAAAATTGACCATTTAGCTAAGGTTGCAGTAGCACACGCAGTGCCAAATGATGACTGCTTCTTATATTCGAAAGATAACTTCAAAAATTTATAAGAAACCACCAGAACGGAGAGAAAATATTGAAAAAGAGAGCACAAGATAGGTGTACAAAACTCACATAATTATATTTTAGTGCTACATTTTGTCATATTAAAGTGCCCCTACAAACAAAAATTAGGCGATTCGGGCCCGAGGCCCGGGGGTGTCAAGGATAGTTGACTACATTCTCCTGCCAATTTGAGCTCCACAGTTCTAAAATCGTAATTATGCTCATCTCTGCGGCTGATTTTGAGAGGCCGAGTCGCAGCATACAAGCTGTCATGGCCGCACCCCAGGCTGGCGTCATTGCACGAATTCCTACGAACCCCTCGAGCCGCGACAAATCCTGACGTGGCACCCCACCTCAAATTCCCAAACTACCCCTCCTCTGCCTCCCCTATATATATACCCCTCCTCCCTCCGCCCCCCTTCTCCTTCCTCCATGCGTCCCGGCGACTCCACCACCACCGCCAAAATCGCCGACATTTTCGCCGGAATATTCGGAAGAATGGGGATCTGCCAGTCGTGCGACGCGGTGACGGCAATGTCGACGGCGAAGGTGGTGATGCCTGACGGAAAGCTGGCCGAGTTTCGGCAGCCGGCGAGGGCGTCGGAGGTGCTCGAGCGGAGCCCCGGCTGCTTTATCTGCGACGCGGACGACCTCGACTTTGGCGGGGAGGTGTTGGCGGTTGATGATGACGAGGAGCTCCGGCCGGGGCAGCTCTACTTCGCGCTTCCGCTGAGGTGGCTGCGGCATCCTCTGGAGGCGGAGGAAATGGCGGCATTGGCCGTGAAGGCGAGCTCTGCACTGGGGAATGCCGGCGGGCGGAGGCCGTGCTGTGCCTCGCGGCGTACGTCCGTTGTCGTTCCGGCGGCGGTGTCGCGGAGGGAGCGCATGTCGCGCTCTGAGATTGGCGGGAGCGGGGCGATGGTGGAGGAGAGGAGGAAGAGGCGGCGGCCGGGAGCGGGCGGCGGAGGGCGTAAATTCGACGTTAAGTTGAGCGCAATTCCGGAATAGAGGGTGCTAATGCCAGAAAGGAGAGTTTGAGGAATTATTTATTCCAATTTTGTTAGTAAAAAAATGAGATGAGTTTGTATATAGAGGCTTTTTGATTTTTTTTGTAGTGTACCAAAAAAACAGAGAAAAATTATTGAAACTTTTCAATTACTCTTTGTTTCTATTCTAATTCTGTTTGGGGGATTTACTTACGAATTAAAGGTAAATACACTTTAGGACTGGTAAATTCTAGCTTCCAATTCTTTTATAAGACTTGAGTTATCCGTTCTTTTTGTTGTATAACAGTATATGCAACAAATGAGGTTCAACTTGTTGGCAAAACAGAAAAATGATATCATATGACATTGTTGTCCGCATATATCTTGATGTTTTTTTTCAAAACACGTCTTGATGTTTGGGTTTTAAAACTTGAAGGTAAGGAAAATACTGAAGAATTGGTTTTAGAGTAGTTTTTTAGGCAAAAATTCCTTATTTTCTTCCTGGAAGTTCATCATTTCTGCTTGATTTGTGAAGAAGGTTTTTTTTAGCTAATGCTTTGTGAAGAAGATTAACGTGTGGGAGAGAGAGATGCTTTTTTATTTGGAGCAGGAAAGAGGTTACATTGCCATGGCCGAACGTATATGGGAAGATTTTTGTTTTTTTGGATTGGCGCATACGGTAAGGTGACAAGCTTACTTTAGGCGTACGTTTTCATGGACTTAAATATGTAAATATTTGGCATTTTGCATGACCAAGGACAAGACTTCTCAATTGCAAGTGATTTGTTTGCTTCAGTAGAGCTTAGTTTAAAGGAAAACACCCTCTTTGCTTGAGATGACATGCAATTTGTTTTTCGAAAAATAACCGAATTTGCATGCAATGATCGATTAGAGCCTAATATATACTGCACTGCTCCAAACATCCTCCATGGCGCATATGCATTAGCGGGAGAGCTATGGATGATGATTCTTTATATGGAGTATTTGGTTTATATGTTGGAACTTTTTGGTGGCTGGATTTCTCAGTACTCTCACATCTCCATACATCAAACATTGCATCTATGAATTGAATGATTGAGGGTTGAGGCTGATAAACGAGATTATAATGTTGACATGCAATGGCTTGTTTATAGGTTGATAAGCTCTTGGCTGTAACATTAAAATGGCTGTACACACTGCACCTAACGCCAGCAGTACTATTTGAACTGTACACAGTACTCACTACATATTGAGCCCACTGTGTGACTTCAGCGTAGTAAGAGCTTGTCAGCGAATCTAAACAACTCCGACCCCCTGACAATATTTGTTGCTTATGTTGCTTCTTGCAAATGGAAATATTCAGCAAAAAAAAAAAAACGTATCATAAGAGTTTGGCTGATTCTGTGGTGCAGTTAGGGAACAAAGAACAGAAAAAAAGGAAATTTGTTGATACAAGCAAATGAATTATTTCCTTTCTATTTCCTTCACGTGTTTTATTTTTATGACTTATTACCTTCACGTGTAATTATCTCTAGTTATCTATTCATCTGATATTTCTATGAACTGGAAATGTTTGATTGTCACACAACCTCCATGCAAATCTGAAGGAATATGGGGCAGTCATGACACAAAAGAAAAGAAACAAAAGCAGAAAAAATATAATGTTAATTATGTTTTTTGTACTTCAAATCATTTGTCTTTTTGTGTAATCCACTTCTAGCAGTGAACTATATTAATTGGTAAAACTACTATGCTAGTATTCTATATAGGAGACTATAATTAATATTCCTAATATGTTATATATGGCTTTTTTTTAAACAGAAAAAAGGTTATATATGACGATTATACTTAATATATAGTTAGGAATGGCCCCCATCAATGCTACCAACCTTATCTTGATACAAGTTATGATGACAAACTAGCCGTCCATTTACATCGTTGGTTAGAGCGTGGTCCCATACGATATCAGTTCTATAAATCTCACTTTCATTAGAAGTAGTAGGAAATCATTATCTAAATGCAAATGACAGTGATTTTTTGTTAAAATATTTGGAGAATCATTTATTTTCCTTGTATCTTCTATTTGGACTTGCTATGGAAGAAAAGTGATCCAGGAAAGTACTCGGAAAATTAGTTTAAAGAATGTCAGAAGGAGCTTTCTATGGACTGTCATGAATGATTATAAAGGGTCTCCATCCATCTTTTTCACCAAATTCCGGGCAGAACCAGGGCAGCTATTATCTAAACTATCTTCTAATCCGATGACTTGCAATGTCATTGTGTAACTACTAATTAAGGCACTATACAAAAGGAAGACTTGTGCCGTTGCCATGGCAGGGAGCTAGGGGCAGCCCACATTAAGGGTTCTTATCTTCTTTGTTGTCTTCTTTTTGGACTTTCTTTTGGAAGGAAAGTGATTTAGGAAACGACTAGGAAAATTATTTTAAAACCATATTGCAAGGAACTTTCCATGGATGATTATCAAGGTCTCATTCATCTTTTCGCCAAAATCCAGGCAGGACCGGGGCAGCTGTTATGTATGCTTCCTCCAGGTACTGTTGTGACTTGCAATGTTGCTATGAAACTAGTAATATTCTCCCAACATATAAGCATTCATCTGTGCTTATTAGTGAAACAATAAGCAAAAGGCAGTACTGTTAGAAGAAAATGTTGTTAATGCTCGGCCATCTCCGTATAATTTTCTTAATGCTTTTTGTTATCAACACATTCATTGTATTTTGTTCCAAAAGAGCTACTCCTTTATTCTCTACTCCTTTAAATGTAGTTTGGAATGTAGGAGCCATCAGCTTAAACTTTTATATACGTGCATGGATTGGACTTTGGACGTTAAGACTGCAGCCTAATTAAGCTCTCTGGCATACCCCTCCTTGTCAGAAGCAGACTATCGTTGTATCATGGTATGCCTATTTGATTTTTTTAGTTTTTACAACATTTCCGCTTGTTTCAGAAAGAAATCTCCAATCACATGTAGTTAGAACTAGGTAGCTATGATAATTTTTTTTTGATAAATAGCCACGATAAATTTTTGATACAGTACGTAAGTATACAAATTGACTTCCTTTGTCATTATTCATAAATTAAGACAAGTAATTTTTTGCACATAATTGGAAGGAAAAAGGTTAACATACACCCTGGCTCATGCCGTTGGTGTGCTTCGGATCAAGATCCAATGGTGCATGTTAATGGAGGGAGCTAGAAGGGATTCAAACCTGCCGGCCATCTTATTAAAAAAATGTGCCGCTGGATTCAAATCCGACGGTTGACAGTGCCCTAGCCCACGATGAAACATGCATGTATACAAACGACTCTAATTGGAAAGCCAATTCGTCGATGACACTGAAATTTTCTGCCATGGCCATTTCCTTTTGCATTGCTGTTTCTTTTTCTGGCTTAATGCCTTGATGTTACTTGGTAGAACATGTTGGCTACAGTATGGGGCTATGGGCTGCTCATCTCTTGGGGTCCATGCACTTATCCTCCCTTTTTAGGCTGGCCCAAAGTGGCATGTGTGTCATCTAGCTAGTGTGTGAATTGTGGACTAAGTGGAATGAAGCTCCCTGGAAGCTTGGTGGGAGACATGATTTAACGCTGTGATACTTTGAATTGCTTTTCTGTTTTGGGAAGAAGACTCAAAAAGGAGAGAAAAAAATGACTTCCGTTTACATCCCAGCTAGAAGAAGCTGCCACGAGGATCAAGATAAGAGTGCTTTGCATGATTGTGTCCTCATGTGTTGTTATTCTAAGTTCTAACTTTTGCTATCACCGTGTGGGTCTGATAATTGGATAATGGAAGCTAAAATGTAGCATTGTTCATTTGTTAAGAACATAAAATTTTGAGTGAATCTAGATCCTCGCATAGGCCAAAACAAAATATTTGAAATGTCAAGAGATACTTATCATTCAAAAAACTCTCCAACCTGTGATTCACGACAGATTCTAGAGAGACTAATCATATTGGAATTTACAGGGACAAATATTGGGCAAGTAGAAAGAATATTGCAAGCCAGTCACAAAATCAAAAGGGGTTAGTTTGAAAGTAATGCATACAAGACCATTCCTATATGAAGTAACATGTCGTATACATATAATTCAAGTCATGAGGTCTCTCTTGTTGTCAAAAAGAAAAAGTCACGAGGTCTCTTCGAGCTCTAAGATGGAAATTATAGTTTCTCTCGTTATAACGAGTCCTACATATGCCATGTGTGTGGGATAGGTTAATATGTGTCAGGTCACATATAAATGGGATTCATTCAAGTACACATCATATAGGAGTATGTGCGTGACTCCACCCCAGTGGCATCGCTAGTTGTGGCACTTTTGTTCTCTTTAGAAAGAGTATCAACAATTAAATTCTGCAAAATCCTTACAAGTTACAACTCACTAAAAGCTTCATTCTCGTGATCATGGGAAGCAACTGATAGACCAATTGGTTGGCTCTCAAAATCAAAACATAAAACAGTAGCCATTTGGATGTCTGTTCTCCACTTAATGTCCAACCAGAGTGAAGCAATCTTCAGATAACATTTACCTTCTTTCACCATCTTAAGCTTCCAAGAAGTTGGGCCATTAATCTATAAAGGAGCAGTAGCACTGTAGCAGGTGGGCACTTACAAGGAAAAGATCCATAGAAAAAGAACCCCGTGACTCACACGGGCTTTCTTTTTGACTCGTGACTAGACTCAACCCCAGCATCTTTTTTGACTTCCACAATCACCCTTCTTCTTGGAAACTCATGAGGCCACAGTGCCTTTCTCACCCTATCATCTCAAGGTTTATTCCGTCTTTTCACACAAATTAAGGACCATATGTTACCAAGTGTCTTCCATAACATTATATATAGTCACCCTACCCCCTTGCTTCAGTATCACCAACATCAAGCAATCTGTGACAATGGGCAATTGCACCTCCTACGGCGCACCGGCGAAGGCGTTCTCACCGCTGGTGGCAAGGGTGATCCTCCCAGACGGCCGGTTGCAGGAGTTTCGGCAGCCGGTAAGGGCGGGAGAAATCGTCTCGGATAATCCTGGCCACTTCCTATGTTGCTCTGAGTCTATGCAAGTGGACTCACCAATGCCCCATGTTGATGACAAGGAGGAGCTCCAATTGGACCAGATTTACTTCCTCATGCCTCTCGCCTCCTCCCACCGGTCCCTCTCCCTCCCCGACCTCTGTGCCCTTGCCGTGAAGGCCAGCACCGTTCTAACTACCTCTGCCATCGGTGGAAGCTGCAGCAAGGTGACAACTGTGCCACAGCAGCCCTGCCGGCCTGTTTTGAATGTCTCAGTTGGGCCCTCAGTGATCAAGTCCTGATTACCCCAAGTGCTCAGATTCGCGGCTGGTTGATATTGTAATTTTATATATTTTTTTTTGGGCTGCAGCGAGGTCTCTGTAGTATTTCTCAATGTGATTTTGAATGAAGTGGACGATGCATATATGTTACTCCTAAGCATTTAGAAGCTTAACAAAGTATCTGCTACTTTGCTTGTAAATTAGCACAAAACGATCTTAACATCTATTTGAATGAAGTGGAAGATGCATGCTTATTGCTTCCTCTAGGAAAAGGAAAAGACGCAATGATCATCAAAATGCTTACAATATGGAAGCTTTCACTTTCTCCTTCCAAATTCACCCGTCGGAAGTCACTTCAAGATTGCATCACTACCACGGCACCACGTTAAAAACTGAAAATATTGGAAGAAAAAGAGTATGTAAAACACGTGCGTGTTGGCATGAGCCGATACTATCTGAGCCAACGGTTTTAATCCTATGGTGCTCAGAGCAGGTGGTGATTCAAACCTGCCTGCCCTCCGTATTGACGCCTGCGCGCTGCCAGATCAAAATCTGGTGGCTTAGATCATCTGGGCTCACGTAGATATAAACTGGCTCAAATAGTATGACTCTTTTTTCTGGAGCCCTCGAGCTTTTTACATATGACCTGGCGCCAAACACCGGTTTGTCATATTACCCGGAATCCTTTTCTTCCTTCCATATGACCCAGAAAGTACCCAAAATGCCCTTAGGTTTAGGTATAAGGCACACACACTTTGGTTTTCCATATTACCCGGAAAGGGAGCGACTACCCGGAAAGGGAGCGAGTACCCGGAGAAGCTGCCGCTAGTCGGAGAAGAAGGCGTTCCGTCCGGCCGCTCCGCCCATATCATCGCCGGCGCCGGCGTCGTCGAAGTCCGAAAAGGTCATCTTCGCGGCAACAAGCGGGAAAAGGAGCGGGAAAGATCGGGTATTGGAAAACAACTTCAACGGAGGCAAGGCACATCGAAAAACTGGTAGGTGAAGTTAAAATACGACGATTTATATGTTGAAAGTTGGTTCCAGAGAAGAAAGTTGAAAACGTAGCAAGTTTTCAACTGTTGTTACAGTCGTGTCGTCGACAACACGACTGTAACCATAGTCGTGTTTGATGAAACACGACTCATATACGATGCACTCATATACGGTTTTCAATATATCGTGTCTCACGGATTTGTAACTTATGTCGGGTTTTTAATGGCAGGTACGGATGGAGAAGATAGTTCTTTGTTTACACTACGATGGAGTTTTGACGGATTCTGGTAAGTACGTGGGCGGGATACGGAAGCTCCTGCCTATAGATACACGAATAAAGTACCTAGAACTGTTGCAGCTAGTCGAAGAAAGATTACCGCTTAAGTCTACACCTGGTACATTAACTTTGTCATATCATGTTGAATCTGAAGAATACACATTTCTCCTTGAAGACGATAAAGACGTAGAGTCAATATTTATACTTCACAAGAGCAAGCAAGGCACAAATGGACTAGTCCGCCTGTACGTGGAGTGGACTTCTACGGGCAATAACACCGAGACATCGACTCTCAATAAGGAAATAAATGCCAATGCGAATAACAGCCCGGCCGAGAGGCTACCAGAGGCAGAAGTGATGCCGGGCAGTAACACACCGCCGGAGAGGCTACCAGAGGCACAAGTAATGCCGGGCAGTAACACACCGCCGGAGAGGCTACCAGAGGCACAAGTGATGCCGGGCAGTAACACACCGCCGGAGAGGCCGTCCAGCCCGGGCAATAAGACACCCGCATCAGCAGTCGAAGGAGGAAGAGATGGGGACTATGCGAGGTGAGACTTCTAAGGCGCGGATACAAGCAACTCGTGTGCTATTATAGTCGACTATAATAGTACACGACTAAAAGGGTTATCGTGCCGTATTGAACACGACTATATACTCGTCGTGTTGCATAAAACAATACCTCATAGTACACGACTAAAAGGGTTATCGTGCCGTATTGAACACGACTATATACCTAGTCGTGTTGAATCGTAGACGACTATAAGTCAATTCGTGTTGCATAAAACAATACCTCATAGTACGTGCAATCGTTTTGTCAAGTCCATTCATACATGTTTTTGCCCGCAGTTTCGGAGATGGAGAAGGTGAAGATGAAGAAGATGACGATGAAGATTCCAGTCCAGATGAAGAAGAATTGTTGGATGAAGATGAATTACCGTGGTCTGCAGATGAGTGGGATGAGCCTCTTACAGTACCACATTTCAGCCAGCCATATCACACGCGAACATCAACCTCTAGAGGTCCAACGGCAAGAGACACATCTAAAGGGAAATCTGTCGCGTCGGAGGACGATGACTATCTCAATATTGAGGGTGATGGTGGTTGGGATTGGGGTACCTATTCTGCAGAGGCCGGTCCTTCAAAACATTGTGAAGAGGAGACGATGTTGACCGGAAGTTTGCAAGCAGAAGACTACGAGGCACAACTTACGTTAGGGGCTAGATTCGAAAGCGTCAAGCAGTTCAAGATGGTTCTAACTGATCTGGCAATCAAGAGGAAATTCATGTTCAAAGTAGCGGATGAGAGCAAGGACACATTCGCTGCAAGTTGCAAGGTTTCGGGGTGCAAGTGGTACATACGAGCGTCGAACAGACTTGATGGAGTCAGCGTAACAAGGAGGGAAGAACGGCATACATGTGACACTTCTCTAAGTTCGAAAGATCATCCATTGGCTTCTCACCTCTGGATCGCGAGGAAGTGTCATGGCCTCCATAAGGATTCAAACTCCATAAATATCTCAAATATCCAACAATACATTGAGAAGCATTGGGGCGTCACCGTCAACTATAAAAGGGCATGGAGGGCGAAAGAGGAATTGATCCGATTGATCGATGGCAACCCTGAAGACGCTTATCGTATTTTGCCACAATACGGAAGGGAATTAGAGCGGTCTAACGCAGGTACACATGTGGTCATCGAAAGATCAGCTGATATACCTGATATCCCAATTGAGTTAGCCGGCTACGACTTCAGACGTGTGTTTTGGATGTTCGGCCCGGTTGCAAGAGCATTCCGAAGAACACTGAGACCGTTGCTCACGCTTGATGGAACATTCCTAAAAGGAAAGTACCCTGGAGTATTATTGGTTGCTACAGCAATCGACGGCAATCAACAATTAATGTGTCTTGCATATGCAATTGTGGATAAAGAGAATATCAAAACGTGGTAAGTTTAGAACCAGGAAAGACGACTGTATGAGTAGTCGTGTTAGGCACGACACGACTGGGCACACAGTCGTGTAATCGACAACACGACTACTCATCTAGTCGTCCTTTGCTTATAGACGACCTTGTAACAACCTGAAGCATTCTATGTTTAATATGTTTGTCTCTCACTTGTACAGGACGTGGTTCCTCACCTTACTTAAATGTTTTCTCTTTACGGACCCCCCGGCATCCCTGGACACTATTGTCTCTGATAGACAGAAGGGACTTCTGAGAGCGGTCGCCGATGTCTTTCCCGAGGCTCACCATGGGTTTTGCCTCCGGCATATGGCCGCAAATATGCTTAATACTTGGAAGGATAAGTACCTGAAGGAACTCCTATTCCGAGCTGCAAAATGCTTCAGGAGACCAGAATTCGACGCTACGATGGAGAAGATGAAGGAACACAATGAGGCGGCCTGGAAATATGTTGACAATATTCCGAAAACACATTGGGCGAACGTCGAATATCCGGGTAAAAGGTACGGCACTCTCACGTCGAACGCGTCAGAAAGTGTAAATAATATGCTTCTAAAGGCAAGGTTTTGGCCAATAACTCGGTTGATCGAGCAAACGCGGGCGACCACAAGCGTCCATTTTCAGAGACGCCGAATAGAGGCAGACGGCCTACCGACTCCGTTAACAAAATATGCACAGAATCATATCAATCAGATGAGGAATCAGAGTGCTGGAACAGTTCGAGTTCAACCGCTATCATTACGGCAGTTTGAAGTGACATCTTTATACCATGTGGTAAGCATAAATTTGTTTTCTGTAAGAGACGCCTATAACAAAGTCGTGTCGTCGAAGACACGACTACCCATACAGTCGTGTCTTTGACGACACGACTGTATTGTCGAATACACTAATTAATTCATGTTTTCGCATCAGGATGTTGTGGACCTTACGAATAGAACATGCACATGCGGCTTCTTCCAGAGCATGGGACTTCCGTGCAAGCACGCCATGGCATGTATTGATGAGAGGAGTCTGGAAGCGGTAGAATATTGTGAGAAGTGGTACTGCGCAAGTACGTACCGCACCACGTACGAAGAAGTAGTGTTCCCTACTTTAGACAGAAGTCAGTGGGGAAATTACGGCGTATTATTTAAATGCGAACCGCCAAGGCTTGAAGCTCCAAAGAAGGGCAGGAGAAAGACAAAAAGAATTGAGTCACAGCCCGATCCACCTGCAAGGCCACGTGCGAAATGTGGGAATTGTCGTGAAGTTGGTCACAACCGTACAAAGTGCACAAAAAGCCCCGTTCCGAAAGAACATCGGACGCGCAGGAAACGAAAACTTCCGCAACAAGGCAAACTGTCTACGAACGAGACAGCGGATGTACGCCGCTCCGGCTTACCTCAGCCCCCACCATTCTTCACTTAGGATGTAGTCAAAGTCTTGTATAGCGCAGAAGGCCTACCCAAATTAACATCTCTACTGTCGTGTATTGTGAAACACGACTACATATAACGTCGTGTTGAATCAGAGACGATTATATACGTAGTCGTGTTGTTCCAGAGACGATTATATGCGTAGTCGTTTTCCATCAGAGACGATTATATGAAACTAACCTGTTGTATCAAGGCCGTATTCACATTCATGATAGCGATATTTTGTCTACATCTGGTATGAGTCAAATATGTGAACTTTGTACATTAAAAATGAACTTTGTACAGTGAAAGAATGTGAATAAAATGAACTTTGTACAGTGACATCTGGTATTTACAGGAAATGAACTTTGTACATTAAAAGAATGTGAATAAAATGAATTTGAAGTTATTCTTTATCCGGAAGCCGCAAAAAACCCGCAACTGTGACAGCATCTTTTGTGCCTTGTCCGGAATCGTCGTCAAACTCGCTGTTAATAAGCCCCCGAATCAAGGTTGAAGCGATGACTGGTCGCCACAGTCGTGTGATTGTGGACTGGTCAAACTCCGGGGGGTTCACATTGGACGCCAAATGCGCGACGTACATCATGATGAAGATGCCACAGTCTTTCGAATTTTGTTGCCACGGCGCTTTGGTTATCTGAGTCATCTTCCAGTCTAGCAACCCAAACCACCCCAGCTTGCCTGCCATAACGACGTTCATGAACTGCGTGAATTTGTCAGCAGCTTTTCTGTGATGCGGATATAATTGGGATCTGCCAGACAGTGGGTTGTAGAAGCGCCATACACAGTGCGGGAAATGGACATACACGAGGCAGAAGTGGGAGCCGGTGCGGATTGGGAAAAATGCGTAGAACATGTTCCTATTCAAGCCGTCCAGCATCCTCCCGAGCTTTTTAACCAATTTAGCATTATTTCCCCCTTCCTGGTGCTCCTGCGAAAGCGAAAGAGATTTAGACAACGATCTAATAATATCATAATTATTTACTTATCACTCCTTCTGCAGGGAACACTTACGTTGTCGAATATCTCTTTGAATGCTTGGCAACCAAAAAATGCCCACGGATATTTCATCGGGTTTCTCTCGTTGCGTTGGCTCAAGAGACTTAAAAAAGCATCTATAACCTACAGAAAACATATTGAGGAGTCATTACACTTCGGTAAGGCAACATGCAACTTCCAATTAAAAGTCGATTATTCTATATATATGATCTGCATAGTAGTCGTGTCCTCGATAGACACGACTATGCGTATAGTCGTGTATTTCATAGACACGACTACGCGCAAAGTCGTGTCTTCGAATACCGACTTTATGTCTACAACCCTATATATGAGGAGCATAGGTTTACTTACATTGGTGTTTATTTCTGTTGTTTGTAGGAGGGATAAATAGTCGTCATCACATAGCGTTGGGATTGGATAAGCCTTCCTCGGATTGGCCATCCATCCATCTATTGCCACTCTATCCCGCTCTAACAGTACCCCCATGTCGAAGCATAACTCCGAATCGGCATAGTGGTCGGGGAGAGCAATTACAGACTTAGACTTCTGAGGGGTTAGGAGGACATCGACGTCAACCGGCTGTGATGCGGTTAAGCCAGTGCCCTCGGCGACCTCCTCCTCCTCCCTCGCCTTCTCCTCCTCAGCCTCCTCTTCCTTCAACTCCTCCGTCTTCTCCTCCTCCATCGCCTCTTCGTCTGCTTGCACCTCCTCCTCCTTCCCCTCCTCCTCCTCCTCCTTCGCCTCCTCCTCCTTCCCCTCCCCCTCCTTCGTCTCTTTGTCCAGAACATCCGCCTTCACCTCCTCCTCTTCGACGTCCCCGCCCTTCACATCCTCCTTCACGGTTTCGATATCCGACTGCCGTATGGAAGAGATGACCTCATCGATGATAGAGGTCGCCTCTCTATCGGATATGGTTTGTTCGGAGTCGGCTTTCGGCTGAGGGGACCTATTTCTTCTTTTCTGCTCCTCCGCCATTCTCCGTATATGGTCCTCTTCTCTAATCCTCTGCTCCTCCTTCGAGCCGACAGTCCTGAAGCGCTTCCTTATCACTACACCAGGGGGGAATATGTCCCGGCCGTACATCGGACGGGACTCGACTTCTGCATGCTCCATATCTTCCTTGAATTCTGGTTGGAGCTTCTTCAAAAACATCTTGGCAGAGGATCTCTTCGCAGCCCGTTCCATCTTGTCTTCCTCAACCGCGCGTTTGATGGGAGCTGAAATGACATTTTACTTCTTCATGTCAGTAGTAGCAGCACGATAAAAAACATAGTCGTGTTATATAGAACACGATAAACCACATAGTCGTGTACAATGAAACACGACAAATATAGTAGTCGTGTATCATGGGGCACGAAAAAATAAATCATCGTCTACAACTTACCTTTACCCCATTTCGTCGAATCCAGATGTGACTTCCTTGCCAGCTCCTTCGTCCGCATACCGATAGGAGTGTTCTTATTATGCTCCTTTTGAAGTGGCCGCTTCTTTGGGTCCATCTGATGCACTGATGACGATTGTGGCCCCATTTGGGGCCGCTTCTTCGGCTCCATCTGATGCACCGATGACTTCTTTCTCTCCATTTCGGGGCGCTTCTTCGGCTCATTCGTCGGCTCGTCAGTCATCTCCTCCTTCGGATGCTCGAAGATCTGACCTTCTAACAGCATTGACGCTGAGGCGGCAGAGGACTTCATAGAGTGGAGAATCTCTCGCAGAGGTCCCACTCTCCTTCCCATCTCCTCATAGGAAGACAGAGCTATCTCTATTAGTGACTGTATGCCCTGAAGGGCACCCTCCAATCGGCCCATTGCAGTTGCAG
Source organism: Houttuynia cordata (assembly GCA_039654745.1). Taxonomy (NCBI): domain Eukaryota; kingdom Viridiplantae; phylum Streptophyta; class Magnoliopsida; order Piperales; family Saururaceae; genus Houttuynia; species Houttuynia cordata. The sequence continues at coordinate 5,709,015 of CM077512.1, forward strand.
TCGACTGGGCAGCCTTTCTCGAGGAAGTGGAGGCAGGTTGGTTGGGAGTCGTCTTCATTTCCGGCCTCTGCGGCCTCTGCCGTCGTGGAGGATGGGCCCCTGAGGTTGACGAAGCAAGGAGATATGCCTCTCCGGCCATGGGGCTGATTACGTCGACGAGTTCCTCCCCTATTTGAAGATTGTGGAACACTCCCGTCCAATAGTCGGCCATGCGGTGCTTCTTCTGTGCACCTTTCTTCACCTCTGTAATGAGGGCCCCACTTCCTGGCCATCTTTTCGCCCGTGGGCTGGTAGGGCCCATGACAGGATGGAAGATTGTCGTGTGCTCAAAAAACCAAATCTGCAAATTAAACAGTTGAAAACATTATAACAATGCGCGGTTGCCTTAGTCGACTATAAGTTCAACACGAATTGAACAATGGTCGTGTCTTAAAAAACACGACTATATACCTAGTCGTGTTTCATTATACACGACTATAAATATAGTCGTGTTCTATAATACATGACTATATATATAGAGGACTGAGATAAGACTTTTTCCCGATCGAAGACTATGAATGCTACATACCTGAAGGACATATGCGGCGCCATTTAGGCATCCACCGCCCAGGCACTCTCCTTGCGATCTCGCTCCCACTAGGCGGCTGGTATGGGTTATACCAGAAACCAACATCTTATGTATAGCCCCAGCCCAATTGTATGACCTCAATCTTGGGAGGTCGTCAATGTAACGGTACAAAGAGGGATGAACCGCTCTAGTGCTGTGTGGAAACAACACCGTGGAGAAGAGGAGGCAGATGATCATCCTCGCAATGTCCTCCTCTTCCATCTTCAGTTCGCCCGCGCTAAGCTTGTCTATCATTTCCTCAATGTGTGGAATGTCTGCTCTCCTCGCGGCGAAGTACTTTCTGAAGAATTGACCTTCCGGTCGGCGTGTCAAAGAGGGGAGGACCTCAACTCTGTCGCCCTTTGCGGGCAATCCGGTGATAAGGGCAACATCTTCCTCTGTGAAATGTAGCGTCCTACCCTTGATATTGAAGACCTTCGCCGACTCATCCCAGTACCTGACCAAATGGTCGAGGAGGTTCCGAGATACAACAACGTCCTCACCTTCAAAAATGACAGCGAAACCAGCCTCGTTCATCAGTTGGGCACATCTTTGGTGACGCTGTAGGAGGGCCGCACACTTTTTCATCGCCCCCGATTGACAACACGTCTTCAGCGCCGGTCGCGCATTATATGTTCTCTTCACTGGTCGGTCCATCGGAGCCTTCCTTTTCCTGCCCCTCTGATTTCGCTGCCGAGGTGCGAAGACAAAATCATGATCCTCCTCCTCTTCCGGTAGTATTTCCTCCATAGACTCATCTCTTTTTTTATCCATCTGTAAGGAGTGAGGTATAGTGGTCAGTACAAAAGTGTCCTCGGTGCAACACGAAAATATAAAAGTCGTGTCGTCGCGGACACGACTAAATACACAGTCGTGTCTACTCTAGACACGACTTTATAGTTCATAGTAAAAATTAAAAATTAAAATGTCCGACCTTATGAAACTAAAATCAGGTAGGATAGTTGTAACTTACCGTAGTTTAGTCGTCTGTATGTCTGTATTTCCTCGCAGGTGCCTTCACAGTCTTCCTCGCCGTGCACCGAAGCTCAATCCGGTCAATCCGCCTGTTGCATGCAGGCGGAGGGAGCCGCGGGGGTCTTCTCAAGGTTGAAGATCAGAAATCCCGACGGATGCGCTTCAAATCGCCGCCTTTGTCCACTCTCCCTCAGTCGTGTCGTCGAAATCCAGCAGGGGGGCAGCTCGATATCGAGATGGGGGACGCGAATAGGCTCGAACTCGTCCGTGTATTCCGCCGGTTGAATCGCCGCTCCAACTCGCCGGTCGCCGGTGCCGTCGCCGATGGGAATCGCCGGAGAACTTCACACTCGAGGCGTGTTGTACACAACACGCCTCTTCGCACAGTGTTAACACGAAAAAATAGAAGAAAGGGCATTTTGGGTACATCAAGTCCAGATTCCGGGTCATATGAGATTTCACGGGAAAAACCTGGTAATATGGGAATATGAGATTTTGCGCCAGGTAATATGGAAAAAACTCGGAGCCCTCACTTTTTGGCTCATACACTCTAATGAAGAAGTATTTCATCAATTCACCCAAAAAGTAATTGGTGTATGACATGAACAGCCTTGCACTGCCAACTTGGTGTTTGGTTTATTTCCTCATCTTCTTCTTATAAAGTGATTCCAAAAGAAAGATGATGGAGTCAAGGGCCTCCCCAAAGCTTGTCCTTATAAGTAAATTGAAGCCATACACTCCCTGTATCCCATTATAATTGTCTTATTTAAAGAAAACATTTGTTTCATATTAATTGCTTCGTACCATATTAACTATCCTCATGCAATTAGTAGATTGGGTGAAAAGGGCTAGCGAATTCTTTATTCCAGGGTTCTTTAAATATTGTCCCTATATTTTTTTCCAAGCATTGATAGTAAAAATGGAATGGAGTGAATATGTAATTGATGCACGCTCTTTACATGGGACAAATGCGAATTAGCCATTGCAGAATGAGAACTGGAGCCAAACTAGTCAACTACACAGTCCACTTTTTTGGGGCGTCTGATTCCTAAGGACCCAACTAGCAGGGCAGTGCAAATGACAATCTTTTAGCACTAGACCCCTCTGCTAATCCCCTCATATACATACAAGACCCACTCATCACACCACACAGTAGGCTAAATGGAGATATAATCCTGGGTGGGTGACGAACAGAGTGGGGTTTCAAACGTAGGACATCCGACTTCAGGAAGCCACACAATCTACTTTCAAATGGAAACGACAATTCAGCTACGGAGCACTGAGCAATTATGCAAGATATAGGTCAACTGGGATGGGTTTTCTTTTTTAATTAATTTAAACACTCTATCCCGTATCAAGTCCTATTTTGTTTCTCAAAATGAACTTAATTTCACTTCGAGAAACCCAATATAAATCAAATAAGCTACTTTCAAAATTTTCTTGACCCTGACCCTTGAGTTTTTTCTCCAAGCTCCGTCCCTATGGATGCCGGTCAAGTGGCTACCTACCACAGTCTTCCTCCTCCAAAAATACCTTCTAGACCACCATGAAAAGACGAATACTGCACGTCAAGACTCAAGAGACCTCAGGGAAAGAATCAGAGATCTCCATCACATGCTAATTAAAGTCATTCGACGGCACTTCTCCCTTGGTTTACCCCAATAAACCCCCCTTTTAGATAAATTCATGGGGACTTTTTTATTGGCTACAAATTCATGACTGTCCTCAACTATTTCTAATCATACATCAACTCTAGTAGCAATACGAAGCATAAACGGTAATTATTATTTGGGCGAATCACATTATAGGGTAAATGGCACATACATAGACAATAAAAGTTAAGGGTAAGTTAGTAAATTGGCCATACCAAGTGCATGTCGGTTGGCCTACACCTAGGTCGACCTACAAACATAACTCTATATAAAGATGTTACCCTATGCCACACCAACCAAGAGGGGATGGCACTTCTCATTCTACGTATCATGCTTCCAGTTTCACTAGTTTTGAGTCTTTGACCATGTCTATAGAGGCTCAGCTGATATCTTGGGCCACCGCCCGGCTTCTCGGAGCCCCCAATGTGACCGAGCAGTTCCTCTCCACCAACAACATGGCCCTGGTGGCTGTTGGTGTGCCCAATCTGCAATGGAGCCCAATGCTAGCTAGGGTGGCAAGCCGGCTGGCAAGCTACCAGAGGGATAACAAGAGTTGTGGTTTTGCTCAAATGAGTGATAGAAAGCTCGGCATCAACCAGGTGTGGGCCGAGGGGCCGCTAAGGACTCCACGGAAGGTGGTGGGGCTGTGGGTGGAGATGATGGAGTTCTACAACCATGCCAACAATACCTGTGCGATGAATGTGGGCTCCTGTGGAGTTTATCTTCAGGTAGTGTCGAGGAAGACTATTAGATGTAATCAGCTTAGGTTGTTGTATACTTAATTTTGTAGTTAGGAAGTAATGTTGCTATGTGTTTTCTGTACACTAAGTATTGTACACTCAAGACTATAAATAGACCTTGTATCATTCTTTCCAGATTTAAATGAAAATGAGTTTCAGTTGTTTCATCATGGTATCGATCGCTGGGTAAAGGAGCTCCGATCTTCTCGCTCCTAGATCCGACATTCTCTCTTACTATAGCTGTCTAACTGAGAAGTTTATGTTTCCTAGAAGTTGCATCAAGTTCCTTTGTTGCTTTTGTCCAACTCTCATGGTCTTCTTTGCCATTAAAGCTTCATCAAGCTTACTTGGATAAGTCTTTTCTTCTCTGTTTGCTTCTTTACTTGTTGCTTTTCATCTATCTGCTTAGATTGTCGGTTAGCAGTTTGATCAAATACCTCACTCGAATTTTCTTCTTCTTGCCTGTATTTTGTGATTTCCATCATTCGAATTTAGAGTCATGTCTACTCTTCCTCCTGCAATCAAATTTCTAGTTTCCAAGTTAACATCTCTTATCACAATCAAGCTTGATTCCACCAATTTCTTAGTGTGGAGAGATCAAATTGAAAGTCTCTTTTTAGCTTATGATCTTTTTGGTTATGTTGATGGGACTATAGCATGTCCACCTGAGTTTATCATTGATGATTCTGGTCGAAAAATTCCCAATCCTGACTTTGTAGCTTGAAAATTTTATGATGTTCATCTTGTCACTTGTATTCATGCAACACTGTCTCCATCTCTTCTTTCTCATGTACTGGGCATTCGAACTGCTAGAGATCTTTGGATTGCTCTAGAAGACAGGTTCAATTCTATTTCAAAGTCTCATATGCTCAATTTGAGGATTCAACTCCAAAGAGTTCAATTAGGAACTTCTGTGACTGAATATCTTGATCGTATAAAGAATCTGGTTGATCAGTTATCTACTGCTGGATCTCCAGTCCCTGAGCCTGAAATGATTTTGTACACACTCACTGGCCTATCTGATGTTTATGATGCTTTCTCTACTGCCATTCGTACTAGAGCAGGTTCCATATCTCTTCATGAGTTTTGGACATTGCTGTTAGCATAAGAAGCATCACTGACTCTTAAGAACTCTTTTAATTCAGGTTCTTTTTTGTCAAATTCTGCTATGATGGCTACCTCCCAGTTTACATCCTATGATCCAGTTACTTATTATTTTACTCATAAAAATAGACAAAGCTTTGGTGGCCAGCGTTATAAGAATAAAAATAGCTCCTACAAAGGTAAAGGGAATTTTCAAAATGGTTATGCTTAGCATTTTCAAGCTTCTACAAGTACACAACATGCTTACTTTCCATGTGGTAGTCAACATATTCTATGCCAGAATGGTTTTCAGCAAAAGATGCCTTGTCAGATTTGTGGTAAAACAAATCATGTGGCTTACAAGTGTTATCATAGGTTCAGCCCTTCCTATGGAGGGCCACCTTCTTTTAATTCAGCTAGAACAAATGCAAATAGAAACATGGGAAAACCTCATATTGCATATTCAGCTATGACTTCTACTTCTCCAGCCAACAATGATCATGATGCTTCTACTTCACATACTTCACCATGGATTCTAGACTATGGAGCTTCAGATCATATTACTACTGATCTTGGTAACCTCACTCTTCAAGCTCCATATGGTGGTCCATACTCAGTTTCAATAGGAAATTGTGATTCACTTCAAATTCATCATGTTGGATCAGGTCATATCTCTTCTTCTCGTTCTCGTCTTAAACTTAATAAGGTTCTGCATGTCCCTAAAATTTCTCAGAATATGTTATCAGTTTATAGACTTGCAGCTGATAATGGTTGTTCCATTATTTTTAATGCCACTAGTTTTCTTATTTAGGACAATCAGTCCAAGGAAATCATTTTTCGAGGGTCTAGTCATCATGGATTGTATTTAGTTCTGCCACAACCATCTACAACTGCTGTCTCAGCTTTTGCAGCTAATTCTTCCACATATTCATTGTGGCATTGCAGATTAGGACATCCCTCTCATGCTACTTTACAAAAAGTTGCTTCTACTGTCAAACTACATGTGACTAATTCTTGTACTAGTCATTCTTGTAATAATTGCTTAATGAGTAAGTCTCATAAGCTACCTTTTAGCTCTTCTTCAGTTTTATCTCAAAGACCACTTGAACTAATACATTCTGATGTATGGGGTCCTGCTCCCCAAGTTTCATTTCTAGGTTATAGGTATTATGTCATCTTTGTAGATGATTTCTCAAAATATACCTGGTTGTATCTCCTTAAAAACAAATCAGATGTATTTCAAGTGTTTGTTCAATTCAAAGCAATGGTTGAGAATCTTTTTTCTTCTTCCATTCTTTATTTTAGATCTAATAATGGTACTGAATTTCTTAATTCAAAATTTTCTGACTTGTTCTCTTCAGCTGGTATCATACATCAATTTTCTTGTCCCTACACTCCTGAACAGAATGGTGTGGCTGAACGTAAACATAGACATCTCATTAAAACCACACTTTCCCTTTTACTTTCAGCTTCTATGCCTATTTCTTATTGGTCAGAAGTAGTGTAACATCCGAAAAATTAGTAAGTATCTTAAAACTGAAATTTGACCCTCTTAATAATTGATTTGACCATGTGGTGCTTTGTTTAAATTAAAGTTGGTGAGAAGAGCTTTCCAACGACACCAATTTTGTGTGATTTGGAGTTCGGAGTAAAAAGATATGGGAAATTGAATAAAAACGATCGATCGCGCTAAAAACGATCGATCGGCTTATGGAACACGATCGATCGGCTTCGATCGGCGCCATCGCGCAGTTTGTAAACAGCGCAGGACGATCGATCGCCGTATTGCACGATCGATCGCCAGTTGCGGTTTGGCGAATTCTAACCTTATTTTGAGGCGGATTTGATTGGGAAAGATGTCATATCCTAACTAGACTTGTATTGCACGTTCCTAGGGTGATTTAGGGACTCTCCCATTGGTGGAAAGTGCCCAAGATATGGTAGAATTGATTGGGCAAAGATCTTCTAAAAACTCTATATAAACCCATAGAGTCTAGGCTTGTGCTTTTGAAAACTAAACCCTAGAACGTCCAGAGGCTTTCCCCTCTCCTTCCCACGTTCATCCCTCTCTTAGAAGACCTCTTCTAGTGGGAATTGCTCAAGAGCTTGGATCGGGAGCTTTGAAGGAAGCGGAGGAGACGAACATCGCGTAGAAAGGCGACGTCTTTTGGTGATAAAGTGTAAGATGGTTTTCCCTCTTGTCTTCTTCTTTTCTCACATTATATGATGAGTGTTCTTACTGATTACCTTGGAGTATTGCTTTGAATCTTGCGAGATTAATGATTTATGTCTTGTTTTCTATGTGTATCGCGATACATGCATATATGCCTTCATGCTTCATGTCTAGATGGTAAATCAGATCAAAGTTGGATGCTTTATTAATTTTACAGAAGATAAAAGTTCTGATATTGCTTTGATTATGATGTCTAATGATTGAGTCTTATGCCTTAATGATCGTTTTGCTTAAATTGACTTAATTGAAAGATATTATGGTCTAAGATTGTGTTATATGGGGAGAAACATGATAAAAAGGGAATCTTTTGGTAATTCTAGTTAATTCCAGGATCTGTAATTGATCTAGGAGGGGAGTACTATCATCTATCATGAGTATATTATCATCTATAAGTGGTTCGGAATAAGAATATTAAAGTTTAATCATGTGTTTCACTTTCGGCCAGAACTGTTTCTGCACGGACAGTCGACAGTAAATAATTCATAACTAATTCATATGATATCATAAAAATATAAAACGGGTGGGGTTAGAAACTAGACTCACAAGGGTATTCTCAGTAAAAATTTCAGAAGATAAACTTAACTGTACAGTGTCTGGGAGCCGCCGGAAGGGGACTGTTGTGCATAAGACAGTGAGCAGAATCTAAGTGAAAATACTAAGTACTTAAGTAAAACCACTTAATAAGATGTGAAGATGGTATGACGTGCTAGTAACTAATACTAGACTATATCCTTATGATTATCACAGTAAGGTTGGGTTATGGTTAATATGATAAATGGGGTAATACCTATGTTACGAAAACAGTAATCGTGTATTTGAAGATAAAGCGTTTGTGTCGGTTTGAGGTTCCATTTGGAATCCAAATCATCTAGGACTCATTAACACCTTGTCTCTGATTTATATATATTTCAATAAGACCTATATGAATTTCCATCTAGGGCTGAGCATGAACGTATGTATGGATTGTGTTATTCTCTTTGTGTGACGTTTCTACTTATACTCCGTATGAGAGTCTATTCCGGTGATTGATACCTTATGTGGTTAGAGTGTTGCGGCCTCTATTCCTTTGAATTATTATTCATCATGATTATTTGATTGATTCCTCCACTTGAGGTCTTGCGGGACTCTCTCCAGAAGTGGATTCATAGTATGCTCAAATTATGCCATTGCTTGATCTTGCGGGGTCACTAATATTTGTGGTACTGCGGTTCCACACTGCCCAAAAAGAGGCAACATACGTACGTTAGATTGTTGACATTACGGAAGGTCTTCAGTCTCCGCCCATCGTGTCCGTAAGCACTGGTGGGGCCAGCATCCTAGACGCATGGCAGGGTTCCAAAAAGAGGACCCCTAGGGTGGTTCTGGTATAGTCACTTGCGGGTGATCGGTTCAGCGAGCAGAAATTGTACTCCTTTTACTTTTAATGTCTGGAGCTTTTTAATATGATTATCATTCCCTCCTTACTCATATGTGTAGTAGGAGCCTTATTGTTGTTTTCCCTACTTGCGGGTTGGAATTATTATTGACTAACCTTTCAGGTGTATAAATCCTTGGTTTAGTCCAGATGTTGCGGCATCTTCATAAACCTTTGTTATTCTTATCCTATTCATACTTTTGTCCTAATTCAGTGGGTTTTTACATCCTACTGAGTGTTTCTATGAAATACTCATGCATCCTCTGATGCAGGCGCAAATGGAATTTGAGATCAGGAAGTTGCAGTAGTGAAGCGGTCGCAGGAGCCGTGAAGACTTAGAGTTTATATTATTTGCTTTGCTTATTTGATGCTTATGACATTTAATGGCAATTGTGTGCCATAGATTTATAGGTTTATTTGATTTGACTTTCTTAAATGGATTATTATCAGTATTATTAAGTAAATTTCCATTCCATAGTATTCATTAATGTTTGTATTTGTATTGCACTGATTATGGGCATGACCGATTACACATCCTTTTGAGATGATCGTAATTGGTGGTGAAATCGACTGTTCGGTCTCGCGCCCGAGATTCTCTACCTCCAAATGTATATCATTGATTGGCTTCCGCACTCCGATCGAGGTATGGGATTTCGGGGCGTGACAAGTAGTGTCAACTGCAGCTTATTTGATCAATAGGCTGCCTTCTCCTTCATTAAATTCTATGTCTCCTTTTCAAATTTTGTTTCACAAAGTTCCAGATTATGAATTTCTTAAAGTCTTTGGATGTAAGTGTTTTCCTTGGCTTCGCCTTATACTTTTCACAAGTTAGAACCCAGGTCAATAGCTTGTGTTTTTCTAGGGCATGCTGCTCAAGCTAAATGATACAAATGTCTTAATCTTCAAACTCACAAAATATACATATCTAGACATGTTAGATTTTATGAGAATGAGTTTCCTTTTCAACACTCTTCTTCTTCCACAGTCCCTTCAAATTATCAAGGTTTTACTTTACCAGCTTCTTGTTATAATCCACCACAATCTTCTGTTTCTCCTTATTCTTTACTTCAAACATTATCTCATGATCTCTCAAGTCCTGTCACTAATAGTTCTTTTCCAGTTGAGTCATCTACATCTAACACATCTGTCTCTGGATCTCCTTCTGCTCCATCTTCTTCTCCTGTTATTTCTTCATCTACTCTCCCTGTTCAAACTGGTCCAACACATTCCATGACAACAAGAAGTAAGTCTGGAATTTGTAAACCCAAAATTCCTTTCTCTCTTCATACTATTGTCAGTTCTACACCTGTTCAACTTACTGAGCCTACCACATAGATTGCTACCTCTAAATTTTCTTAATGGAGAGAAGCTATGTTATCTGAGTATAATGCATTAATTCAGCAGCAAACTTGGACTCTTGTGCCACAACCACCTAGCAGAACTATCATTGGATGTAAATGGGTATTTCGAATCAAGAGAAATCCATATGGTTCAATTTCTAGATATAAGGCTAGGCTTGTGGCTAAAGGTTATCATCAACAAGAGGGTGAAGACTACTTTGAAACATTTAGCCCCGTGGTTAAACTTCCAACAGTTAAACTTATTCTAAGTCTTGCAGTCTCTCAAAAGTGGTATGTGAGGCAGTTAGATGTGTCTAATGCATTTTTACATGGCAATCTACATGAAGAGATTTTTATGACCCAACCTCCTGGTTTTATAGATTCAAAGTGTCTGCAGTATGTTTGCAAGTTACAAAAAGCACTGTATGGTTTAAAGCAAGCTCCAAGAGCTTGGTATGAAAGGTTGTCTTCATTCATAGTGCCTAAAGGATTTATTATCTCTCATGCTGATACATCATTGTTTGTTCAGAAGGTTGACAACAGAATTACAATTCTTCTCGTCTATGTGGATGATATTTTGATCACAGGAAATGATTCTACTTATGTCCAACAGTTGATTCATACACTTGGTTCTGAGTTTGCAATCAAGGATCTTGGTTTAGTTCATCATTTTCTTGGTATTGAAGTTAGACATACGGAATCCGGTCTCTTTCTCACTCAGTCTCATTATGCTCAGGAAATTTTAAATAGAGCTTCATTGGTTTCTTGTAAGCCAGCAGATACCCCTAGTAATTCTAAACAAAAATTAGCTCCATCTGATGGTGAATTATGCACTAATCTTGCTCTATATAGAAGTTTAGTTGGAGCTTTATAATATCTAACAAATACAAGACCTGATATTACATATGCAGTGAAAACTGTATGTCAGTATATGCATTCCTCTTCTCCTGCTCATTTTTTCGCTGTGAAACGTATACTCAGATATGTTCATGGCTCTTTACATCATGGTATTTTGATTCAGCCTAGTTCTACAACTCTCACAGCCTATGCAGATGCTAATTGGGTAGGGGATATCTGTCACGCCCCGGGCACCGCCCGATCCAAATAGAAAACGGTCCAAGAGTTGAACCGGCACATGGGGGCGACGTTAAGAGATATAGCGGAAGACTTATGCCCCTCTTACGGGCGATCTCACTAACAGAGTTACGCATAAATAGTTTTGAGCAAGAGTAAATAAGAGGAATAAATGTAGAGTCTAACTCAAAGTAGATCAACAAGTCATTAAACCCACAAAATACAAATTTGAGCCAACGTACCAGGCTCGAATCACAAGGGTTTTTTAAAAAATAATTCCCCATAAGTCTCAACATACCAAATATAACAACTCAAAAGATAAACTAATCAAGTCTAAGGAATCCACGCCCAATCCTGCTCTCTCTACGATCGCTCCTCAAATAGAGGATCATGTCCGTCTGCGTGTCGCACCACGCAGTCCCAAAACAAAATAAAGAAAAAGGGGTGAGTATAAAACTCAGTGATAGTTTTTATATAATTGACAATAATCAGAAATTATAAGGTATCATAATATAGCTGAAAATCCCTAATCAACATGATTGTCCCATTATCTAGTCATGCATGTAATACACATCATCTTGCATAACCGTATCACATTCACATGCTATCATATCGCGCATCTCTCAGATAATCCTGCATAATGATATCTCATTCACATACTTTCATCTTGATCAGGCATTCATATCTCATACATTCACCCTACATAACCAAAGTAGCCCAGCTTGGCACATTTATGCTTTCATATTTCAAAATTTCACCCTGCATGTTCAATGTAACCAAAACATGGTACAATCATGCATAACATCGCAATAAGCATATATCATCACAACGGTGAATGCCTCCATCAAGGAGTAATACAATCTGCCATGAAGGCGGGACACAATCAAGGCCCGAAGGCGTATCATGGTCCGGTTCCTACACAGGAACAAGGGGGTGGTCAATCCCAATGTACTGCTCGCCCTGGACAATCCTGGCCAAGGATGCCCAAATCTCAAATAGAGAAACTAGAGTAGGTGTGTTCACCCTGGGTAGTCTCCTGCGGTGGGGGAGAGCCCGAATCTCATCCTGAGAAACTAGAACACGTGGTAGCTGGTGCACAAGAGCCTACCACTCAGGTGCTTAGTGTCCAGTTTTTGGCCTCTCAACTCCGCAAGGCGAGTCCATCCCTCGCTCCCACATATCTCAATCAAACTCAACCCGAAGAGGGAACCTGTTCCAGGAGGGAACGAAATCGAAAACATGTCCTTTCGGACCAACCAAGTTTCGATTAATCCATCGATCGATTAATCCGGCATACAATCTCACACATTGCATACAATCGATCAATTCCATTTAAACAATGATGAAACTTCATCCATGAAGTCCGATACATGGTGCATGCTATCATGGTACATCCGTGAGCAATCCTATGTGGGTTCCAACACATGGAACGTGCTCCCAATCCATCCCCTCATGCATCATAATCAAAGCATATATTAACTACAATATCATGATAAACTCCCAAATATTTGTGTGTTCATGCACATTCTAATCACATGGCAATATGCTTTGACATAACCTCATAAGACATTAAATGCATTCTTAAATCCCATTTCAAATCACAATTCTCAATAAAACCATACTTGACATAAAAGAGCACATCTCATAGTTCACAATATCATAACTTGGCCGGAAACATGCTTATTCACAAGGATTTTACCATGATATAATTTCAATATCAATATGTGTCATTATCAACATGTGCAAATCACATACCCTACTTAGCTTAATCCATCTATGTAGAGTTGAAGGCTTACTCCTACAAGCATGCTCTTTTACCATACAATAAACCATAACATGATCACCTCAATTACTCATAAGTAATATGATCTACACATAAATGATGTATTTCATAAGCCATTTAACCTATGTTTATGTTGGTGTTTGATTAGAATTAGGGGTACTTTAATGTAGTTTTTGGTTTTTATAGGAAAACAAGATTAAGATGCAATAATGGGGTAAAAAGAAACTCTAATATTTAAATCTTCATAACTTTGTGCACAGATATCAGATTGGATTGATTCGAAGTTCATTCACGAAGTCAGCTTTCTAACACCACTAACCACGCTCAATTTGGAGTTCGGAATAAAAAGTTATACTCATTTGAAAATCGGGCTGTAAATAAAAACCGAAAAGATGATCGCGGGTCCTCTCTCCCATTTTCAAATTTTCAAAAACCGAGACTCCATTAACACATCTTGAAAGCTTAATACATGCCTCAAACATTAATAAAAACCCATCAAACATTTCAGAACATATCCACATATCATTCTAAGATGAAACCCTAAGAAATCATAGCAAAAGATTAGCATTTATTAAACCCACCATTAAAGCCCTAAACAAGAACACCAATTCAAGTAAAAGCTATTAAAACAAACCATTCACTACCCAAAACTGAGATTAAAGAACCCATTACCTTGATTTGATGAGAGAAACCTTGAACCACCTTGAACACCTTTCAAACAAAATGATTTTATATTAATACTCTATTAATCATTATTAAGCTTTGAAAAATAAATGTTAAACCTTAGATCTAGGGCCTTTTAAAAACATAGACATATGATTTTGAAGATTATGCTTAGTAGATAAGTATAAAACAGTAGTTTTTATGCTTTGAAAATGGATTAAAACATTGAATGAATCAAGATTAAGAAATAATTAAAAGATTTTTAAAGAAAATAACAAAGATTAGGCTAAATACCTTTAATCCCTTCCTCTTTAAGCAAGGGGAAAGAGGCTCCTAATTCTCCCAACCAAGTAGGGGTGTTCCTGGACAGACACGGACGCGGACAGAGGTTGTCCGCGTCCGTGTCCGTATAAAATTGTCCGCGATTTTTATGTCCGCGTCCGCGTCCGAGAGTCCGGCGGACACGGACATTTTTTTTTATAAATAGCCCCCCCCCCCCACCCCGCCGCGGCGCCGCCCTCCTCTCCACCCCCCGGCTCCCTCCTCCCCACCCCGTCGCCCTCCTCTCCACCCCCACCCCCGCCGCGGCGCCGCCCTCCTCTCCACCCCCTCGCTCCCTCCTCCACCTCCACCCCCGCCCTCGCTCCCTCCTCCTCTGCGACCGCCCCCTTGACTGGGCGACGGCCGGAAGCCACAGCGCGCCGGAAGCCACAGGTAAAAAACAGATTTTTATTTTTTTTGATCCGTCGCCGGCAGTCCTCCTCCGCGACCGCCGGCGACGACCCGGGGACGGCCCCCTCCGTCCTCCCCTCCACGACCGCCCCCCCACCCCGCCGCCCTCCTCCTCCACCCCGCCGCCCCTCCTCCACTCCTCCTCCTCCTCGGACCTCGGACAGACGGCTGTCCGAGGTCCCTTGGCCGTGTCCGTGGCCGGAATCCACGGACGACTCTTCTCGGCGCGGACACGGCCACGAACACCTCGGACGCGGCCGGCCCTGCGGACGCGGCCGGCCGCGAACAGCCCTACAACCAAGCCTTTTTTCCAAATTGGGAAAGGCACAACACTTTCCTTTTATAGAAAAATTTGGGGTAGCCCCAATTAAATTTTGGGGTAAAAACAATGTTTTAGGCTAAAATTAGGAATTTTAGAGATTTTAATCCAAAATTTAGTCCAGAAAAGTCTGAAAATTTTTTAAATAACTTTATGTAATGTCTGGGGTATTTTAGTCATAAAAACCTAATTTCAGCGGCGGGGCCCGCCGGGGTCCCGTCAAACCCTAATTTTTGAAAAATTAGTGAAAAATCTGAAAAAATTCCAAAAATGCAGGTTTCATCTAAACTCATTTGAAATTCATGATTGTGAAATCAGTTTTAATTAAAACATTTGTAAACTCATTTATTTTCGAAAACAACCGAGTTAAATCGGAAATCACTTAAACCGCACAATTAACCAATGAGTAATATAAAAATAAACCGCTTCAAAAGTTAGGGTCCTTACAATATCTCAGATCAGAAGTCAGTTACAGGTTATTGTGTATTTTTTGGAAGCAATCTAATTCTTTGGAAATCCAAGAAGTAGACTACTGTGTCTAGGTTTTCTAGAGAGGCTGAGTATCGCTCCTTAGCTTCAGTTGCTACAGAACTAACTTGGCTTCAAATGCTTCTCAATTGTCTTCATATATCTCAACAACATGTGCCTATCATTTGGTGTGATAATATGTCTGCTATTTCTCTCTCTGCTAATCCTTTGTTTCATGCAAGATCTAAACACATTGAGTTAGATCATCATTATATCAGAGAGAGAGGGTTTTGGCTGGTGCAGTTACTATGAAGCATATTTCTACTGGTGACCAACTTGCTGATATATTTACTAAGTCTTTGTCAGCTCAGAGATTTCAAATGCTCAAAGACAATCTTATGGCATCAGTACCTGATCCATCAGCTTGAGGGGGCATATTAGATGTAATCAGCTTAGGTTGTTGTATACTTAGTTTTGTAGTTAGGAAGTAATGTTGCTATATATTTTCTGTACACTAACTACTGTACAGTAAGTATTGTACACTCAGGTCTCTATAAATAGACCTTGTATCATTCTTTCCAGATTTAAATGAAAATGAGTTTCAGTTCTTTCATCAAAGACATTGGAATTGGGGTGTAAGCAAGTTGTATGTAGGAAGAGTACCGCGTTCGCTCTAACAATATGCCTCTCCAAGAAATGTGAAAGGGGAAAATCCCTATTAAAAACAAGCTATCTTATTTTGTAGAAGCCCTGAAGCTAAGATCTGATTCTATATGAATGGTTTAATTGAAGATTGAAGTGATTATATGATTGGTTCTTATAGCTTAATCTCGTCCATATTCTCCTCCAAACTTGAGCCAATTTCCCATGTTTGTCTCATGATCAAACACTGAATGAAAGGAATCAAAAGTTCACCTAAGCCGCGGAAAAATCTGAACCTCTTGGCAACAATCCTATATGCCATCCTTCATTATTGACAGTCCTTTATCTCGTCAGTCCTCCCTCAGACCTTGAACTGTTAATCTACATTGCGTATCACGTTTTGGATTCAGTTTAGCAAAATAAGGAGTATATCTTAATTTAGCCACATTGTCAATATGTGCCCCACAGCCCACATCTGGGTGCACCGGGCACTTCCAGGATATGCAATTTAGATTGTGCAGGCCCCATGAATGAAGGAGTAGGTGGTTTTGCCCCTACGCCCATCTGATCAAAATCCGAGGGCTTTGCAATTCACTGTGCAGATCTTATAACTATTTCCTACATGAAATTATTTTTAGGCTATTGATATTCATTTGTTTCCAATTTGACCTCTTTCCAGTGTTTGCAAGTCGTACCATGTAATTTGTCGAAGAAAAATTTCTAGCATGTACCCTAAACATGTTTCTTTTTTGGACTATCTCCATTTGGTTCTTTTATTAGGGGTGCATTTGGAAGGGTGATAGTTATCAACTATCAAGCAACTATCAAATTGAAAATTCCTTGTCAACCCGAAAAGTGTTTGTTTGGTGAACGCGGACAAATCAAGGGCTGACGAGGAATTTTTACCTTTTACTCCAAATTGTCAACTATCAGGTCCGAAACAATGATGCTCAACGAATTGAGCATCAGTGTGACGAGAATTTTACCCCATTTAAGTATTTATTTTTGTCAGCTCTCCAACTGAAATAATTAATTTTTCAGTTGACAAGAATCATCACCTTTCACGTTTCATCCAAATGCACCCCAGGTCTCAGCGAGCATGTTGATGTCAAAAAGATGGGAGACTTTGATCGGGCGGAAAAGTGTAAATCATAGCAGGGCAGAGGATACAAAAGAAGCTAGCACTTGGGGAGTACTCTACATCATCGTACAATCAATTCTACACTATTATACTACTATTAAAAGTAAATTGGGTAGAAGGGACAACTAAGAGTGTTCTATCTAAAATACCCTTAAAAGTTTATTAAACTGCTCCAATGTGAAGTGGATTATAGCATAAAATAGGATTATAGTATCCTAAAATAGGTAGCACTTGATTCCTAAATATATGTTTAAAACCTTCTTGATCCCGAATTCTCATAAAAAAGAGGTATAAGTCAGAATGTTGACCAAAAAGGTCTCAATGAGTCAAATTTTCCAATATTCATAACTCGAAGGAGAACCTAATATTCCTTGCCCATGGCGTGCCATGGATAAGAGCCATCGATCTTGAAAATCGATGGTGCACAGTCACCGTCTTATCTGAATTCTGAAATGGCTAAACTATGGGCGCCTACCTCGTGGCTGGCTACCCATTCATCTTCTTCCAAACACTACCCCAGATGCATGAACTGACGAATACTGCTGTTCAAGACCTAAATCAAACAGCGGCCGACCTACATTTGCAAATTCATAAGGACCGTAAAGCCGTGTGATGAGATAAGGTGTCATCTTATTCTCATCTATCTATATCTATATATTATTAGCACAAGAAGAGACCAAGCCACACAACCAAACCAACCCAGAAGAGATCATGACACTTCCACATATGCCACACTTGATGCTTGCAGCTGCACTAATTTTGATCATGTATGGTATAGGCTCAGCTGATGGCTTGCGCCACCGCCTCCTTGC
The DNA here is from genome assembly GCA_039654745.1 of Houttuynia cordata. NCBI lineage: Eukaryota > Viridiplantae > Streptophyta > Magnoliopsida > Piperales > Saururaceae > Houttuynia > Houttuynia cordata. The sequence continues at coordinate 5,726,693 of CM077512.1, forward strand.
CGGAGCCTCCAACACCACTGACAGCGAGGAGTTCCTCTCCGTCCACAATGCTGCCCGAGCGGCCGTCGGGGTGCCACCTCTCCGGTGGAGCCCGAAGTTAGCAGCGATGGCCGACCGGCTGGCGATGCGCCACAAGGGATGTGGTTTCGTTAGTGTGAATGATAAGAAGTTCGGGTCCATCCAGGATTTGCATGGGGAACCTCCGGCGGGTTCTGCCCGGCTAGCAGTGGAGGGATGGGTAGAGACGAAGCAGTACTACCACCATGGCAACAATACTTGTGACAATGAAGCCTGTACGATTTATCTTCAGATTGTGTGGAGGAAAACTTTGGAATTGGGGTGCAAGCGGGTTGTGTGTCCAAAGACTGGTAAACCCCCTGTTGTGGCCGCTCTTTCTTTATGCCTTTACAGCCCTCCAGGCAATGTGAAAGGGGAAATCCCCTACTAAAAGTAGTTTGGTGGTATTCAATAAATTTGGATCTCGGCCTACACGATTGGGATAAATAAATTTTCTGCACTGCTTATGTTTGTTTATGTTGGGGGATTGACTCTTTTTTTGTTTGTATGTCTTGGTTTCCAACTGCCAGCTCTATATTCTGTATTGGGGACGCACCTCTTATACTGTAGTAGTAATTTTTTGTAATAAAATCTTGCAGCGTTTGGGGGTAAGATCTAAGCGTGATATTTTTCAGCTCAGTAACACCACATGCTCTGTAGAAGCTAAAGTTTTTTTACATACTATCACTATATTATTCTATTCACGATTTTATCGGTAGAACTCCACTGTTAGATAATATCCTGACGATAAGACCCTACAATTACGTATATGACAGTATATCCTTACCGCTAGATTGAACCCAATTAAACAGTAATCATTTATGTCAGTGGAATGTCATTGTCAAATAATGAGATTTTTGTTGGTCGATATTTACCTTCAAAATGTAACATTAGGGTGTTACTGAGCATTCTAGAAAATATGATTTTTTTTCAACCTTTTTTATAAAAAAATACATTCAAGACTTAAAACATGTGAGCTGAAGCTTGAGCCCAGAATCATTCAAAAATATATTGTGATTACCTCATAGTAGATGTCGGTTGAGTGTTGGGGCATTACCTCATAGTATCAATTTTGAACATATCAATAATTAAAAACCTACTATGATAAGTCAATTAAATAAATGAATAAACAGGATCCATTGGGCCAATGCATGTCATAAATCCATAGTAGCTAATAATTATTATAATAAAAAATTATTTTGGCATATACACATGCCTAAGTCATTGATGAATTCAAAATGAATGGACTAAGGAATTTTCATTCTACTGCTTGAGCTTTCTCCTAGCCTCGTGCTATCATCCCAAGTCCTACTCTACTGAACCTGTAGAAGAAGACAAGCTGAGTGTGGGAAATTCAATACGAAATGCTACTACCAACAGGACTAATGCAAATATAGTAATAAAATAACATGAGCATAGCTACTTAAGCAGAATTACTCATTAACTAAGTTTCATACTTACTCTTTCCTCTACTACACTAGTTCATACTAGTTGCTACCCCAAGCATTAGTTTTCAAATCATGGGTAATTCCTCTAGGTTTCGTCTCTTGTGGAATCAACCTGTATGCTTTCAGTTCTTTTCTCTTGTGGAGTCAACCCGTAATTTTTTTATTTTTTTTTTCGATATCTACTAGCCACACCTGGCAAATGATCTCAATAGGAATTCATGGTTCCCACCAGTTTGAGTTACATGCACCATGAACTTCACCACAATTTGGCATGTAATACTTAATATTTTGTGGATCTAAGCCCTCTAGATGGCCAACCTTGATACATGGTTTTGTGCTAGTCTTCTAGCACAATTGCTCTTGTGGCACGTGGATACTTTTTTCTTCATTCATTCTAGTGGTGTTAGTCCTCTTTTGGAACCTAAAAGTTTATCCCTTATTCATCTAATCCTCAGGTGTTTCAGGTGGTTAGTGAACTATCCCAAAATCCTTAGCCAGCTGGATTTTTTCAGCTGGATGGTGCTGATTTTCCACGCCCCAAACGGCCCCTTAATGTGGATTATAACATTACTATTAATGTCTAGTTCTTTGTATTGTTGTCTCCATCCCATTAGTTCTTAGACAACTCAATAATAGTACATCTCTTGTTGCTCTTTGTACAACCCAAGGTCTTGTCTTTACCATACTTTCTCATCTCTATACACTGTTGGTTTCACTGACAAGACATCCAATGACACATGGCTTGTCGTTGGGTTGGTTGTCGTTGATCTCACATATACTTTTCTGGCTTCACTACTTCTATTGCTATTTTTGAACCATCTAATACTTCTCTTAGTGATTACTTTTGCAGTTATTTTTTACTAAATTGTAATTCACTGTTCGCCGATAAGTAGTTCAATGACACATAGCTTGTCGTTGGGACTTGCTGCTGACTTCGATAGAGTATATTATCTTAATGACATAAAACCTTATATCTCTATCGAGTCATGCAGTATTTATACATTCATCAATGGATAATCAGAACACTCTTAACCATCTAATCATCAATATGTATTCATAAATCAACTCTAAAGATAAACATGATTCAATTTCTATATGCACACTTGTCATACAATCATCCATGTACAAAATCTCATCTTGAGTAGAAGGAGACTCACCTTGGTCTTGTCCAATCATCATGCCTAGCTATAATAGATCATTAATAAATCATATAACTCAATTGTGAAATAAACTCATCAATCCATCATACTAAGCATACAGTCTATTTTAATACATATAAAACCATCATAAAACATGCAACTTTCCATCATGCAGCAATCATACATCATGTAATTGGTACCGCATGCCAATAACAAGGGGCTACCGACTCTATTATCTGATAGTTTTAGCTTTCCTACCTCATATCCAAGCAACTTGAAGTTAAATCCTCCTTTCTGCTTCCTCTTCTTCTGAAACCCTATCTTCCATTGAGTCCTTCAAATTTAGGGCATCCAAAACGTACAATTAGAGAGTGTTTGTCTCATGTTTATAGCCTCATTTAAGATAAGCATAAATAAAATCATTCCCGAATTTAATTATGTATCTTACGAGACAAGTAGTTCAATGACATATAATTTGTCACTAGCTTCATGTCGTAGAATTGAGGAATTGAATATAAATGTTTATTTCAAATACTCAAATTTTGTGGGCCTCATAGTAGATGTGTGTGCATAGGAGAGCAAATAGAGGCGCTTGGAAGATGAATCATAACTAAGGGTTGATGCTGCTAGTTGGAACCGGCTGAGAATATTATTGGCAAGCACAGGGCTTCATATATGGAAAAACTCACATATGAGTTTAGTATCATGACCATCCCTTATATACGCCAGCCATATTGAGAAACATGCAGGATGATTGGGGTTGGGTTGTGATGGTGGATGTTCCGACGGAGGGACAAGCTAGGGCAGATGACTTGTGGCGCATCAATCTACCATGGATAGTGGCTGGGGATTTCAATGTAGTTACTCGGACTAAAGACAAGAAAGGTGGGGTTAGATTCAAACAAAATGATTGTAAGGATTTCAATGCCTTTACATAACAGTGTAGTTTAAGTGATCTACCATTTAGAGGATTCGATTTACGTGGAAAATTTGGATATAAAAGAATATACCCAAGGATAGATAAAGCCTTAATTACAAATGATTGAAGATTGGCCCATCCCAATAGCTTAGTATTCCATCAGCCAATTCTCTGTTCTGATCACTGTCCCATAATTATTGATACTAAACCCATCAATTTTAAAGTGCCTAAGAAACCTTTTAGATTTGAGAAAATGTGGCTCCAGGAGAATGCCTATCATAATATTGATAAGATAACTTGGAATAGTAGAAAAGAAGGCTCAGCTTCCTATCAGCTTATGTCAAATTGCACGATCTAACTCAACAACTGAGATGGTGGAGCAAAAATCAATTTAAAAGTATTAATGAGAAACCCACACATTTGTTTGAAAAAATAAAACTGATCCAGGTTGAGCTAATGCACAATGACAGCCCAGAACTCCAACTACAAGAATTCAAGGTAAAGTCAGAATACTTCAGACTGTGCAAACAACTTTAGATGCACTGGGCCCAGAAATCTAGTAAGACTGGATTGTGAATGGAGACTTGAACACAATTTTTTTTCATCACACCACAATATATAGAAGAAGAAACACAATAGCAAATAAACTGGATGCTCACAACAATGTGAAACAAGACCAGAGGGGGATTAGTGATGTCCTGCTAAATCATTTTCTATCCATTTTTCAATCCACCTAACCAACCTGGACCCTCAATTCATGTCATTGATCAATCCAATGGTCACCTCTATGGAATGACAGGCTTAGAGAACCAATTCTGAGAGAGGAAATTGAACTAGCTATTAATCAATTGGGATTCATTTAAAGCTGCAGGACCAGATGAATTACAGGGCATCTTTTACAAATACTACAGGCCAACAGTGGGGGATAAAAAATGTGAAGTGGTTACAAATTAAATTTTTTGAACATAAATGCTTTTATAAACAGATGAATAAACCATTCATAGCATTGATTAACCCTGGAAGACTAGAGCATTTTAGACCAATCACTCTGTGCAACTTCACATACACAATCATAATCAAGTAGCGCATTTTTCTAACTATTTAGGTCGGCGACATAGATCTTACTCCTCCATTCAGGCCTGTTTAAGCTACCTTTTTTGTAAGAGATAGTAAAGTAAAATATTTTTTTATTAACTCGATTCAAATTCTTTTAGGTCTCCCTCTCCCTCTTTTGGCATCGTTTATATGCATCACTACTAATCTTCTCATAGGGGCATCTATTAGTTTTCTTTCCATATGCCCATACCAACGCAACTTCCATTCCTTCAGCTTTTCCCCTAAAGGAACTACCCATAAACTCTCACAAATATATTTATTTATAATCATTTCTCTTAGTTATCCCATTCATCCATCTTAACATTCTCATTTCGGCTACATTCAACTTATCTATATGACTTCTCTTTGGTACCTAGCACTCCACTCCATAGAGTATTGCAGGCCTAATAACTATCCTATAGAACTTGCTTTTAAGCCTTGTTGGAACACGCCTATCACACAACACACTTGAGGTTGCCTTATACTTTACCCACCCTGTATTTATCTTATGCACCACATCACTATCAATATCCCCTTCTTTATAGATAATAGATCCTAAGTAATAGAATTGATCACCCCTTGACACTTCTTGCCCATCTATTTCAACTAAGGCTCTACCTATAGTTTTACTTTCCTTAAAATTAAATTTTATGCACTCTGTCTTAGTCCTACTTATTTTAAAACCTTTTGAGTTTAGAGTCTCCCTTTATAATTTCAGTTTTACATTCAAACCTACTTTACTCTCATCAATTAAAACTACACCATCCGGAAAAAGTATACACCAAGGTACATTATCTTATAAATGCCTAATAAACTCATCTATAACTAAAACAAAAAGCTAATAACGTAAGGCTGACCCTTGATGAAGACCTACCGTAACTGGAAACTCCTTGGTTCCCCCAGGGCTGAGAATCGGGTCGGGTCGAGTAAAATAGGGTCGGGTCGCCCTTTACCCTACCTAAATAGGGAGGGGTAATTACCCGACCCTATTCATGAGTAGGGTCGAGAATGGCCGACCCTAACCCTACTTCGGTCGGGACCCGACCCTACTTTTTTAAACAAAATAAAATAAGTACTTTTATTTGCTAATCTAGTATTTAAAAAGTCAAAATTGACCTTTATTTGACTAAATTTTAATATAGATAAAGCTAATATAAGGTTTTTTGTGATTTAGAAATAAAATTATCTTTAAAAATTAGATTATTCAATATTAAACGTATATTATAATATTTTATAATAGATACATTAGGTTGGGGTCGGGTTATGCGGGTAATTCGGGTAATTACCCTACCCGACCCTATTTTAAATATGGTAAAATTTTTAAACCAGCACCCGACCCTATTTTGCAATAGAGTCGAGTCGGGTAGGGTAAGTTTTTCCCAACCCTAGGTTCCCCCCTTCCCTAATAGTTCTTACACTAGTCACAACCCCCTCATACAGATCCTTTATGATATCTATGTAACCTCTTATGACTTCATTCTTCTTCAAAACACTCCAAATGAACTCTTCGACACTATATCGTAGGTTTTTTCCAAATCTATGAAGGTCATATAGAGGTCTTTTTTTCTATCCTCATACCTCTCTACTAACTGTCGTAATAAAAATATAACTTTCATTGTTGACCTCTCTGGCATTAAACCAAATTGATTCTCTGTTACTTTAGTACTTTTCGCAAACGTCCTTCTATTATTCTCTCCTATAATTTCATAGTATGCCTCATAACTTTTATACCTCTATAGTTTGTACAACTTTGGATAGACTCTTTATTTTTATATAAGGGTATGAGGGTACTTCTCCTCTATTCCTTTGGCATTTTCTTAGACTTCCAAATCTTGTTAAACAAACTAGTCAATTAAGTTAAGCCAACACCTCCTAGTGCCTTCCAAACATCAATAAGAATTTCATCAGTTGCATTTCTTCATTTTCCTTAACGTAGTTCCTACCTCCTTTATAGATAATATCCTAAAATAAATTATCTCTTTAACGGGACTAGACTAAAAATCTATCCCACTACTATAATTTTCATTCAATAAATGCTCAAAATATTCACGTCATCTTTCTCTAATTTTCTCATCTTTCACTAAAACTCTTTGATCTTCACTTTTAATACGCCTAACTTGTTATAAGTCCATACGTTTTTTATTTCTTGACAGAATGTGAAGATATGCACCTAACTTATCTCTAAGTCCATACCCTAAACTTCACATACACAATCATTTCCAAAATTATAGTAAACAAAATATGAGACATGCTCTCAATGTAAAGTGAACCTAATCAATGGGCCTTCATACCAAACAGATCTATTCATGATAACATTTTATTGGCTCAGGAGATGGCTTGTTATTTAAAATCTAGGAAGAGATGTAAAAAAGGAGGGTTTGCCTTGAAAGTGGATTTTTATGATAAAGTGAAATGGAGTTTTTAAGAAGAAGTCCCGAAGACAATTGGATTTTGTGATTACTGGGTAGAGCTTATAAATTTTTTTGTTACAACTGTATAATATCAAGTTTTAGTGAATGGGGAACCAACTGTGGGGTTTTTGCGCCATCGGGGCCTGAGACAGGGTGACCCCTTGTCCCCACATATGTTCCTAAATCCTAATCACTCCGCAGATATTGATCCTTACCATACTGGAAGCAGGAAACAACATCAAATTCATGGACTTAAGGTAATCCCTTCTGGCCCCTCTATTATACATCTAATGTACGCTGATGATTTATTTATCTTTGGGAGAACTAAACTAAGGGAGTGCTCAAACTGGAATAATATTACAAAAAGGTTTTGTTTAGTCTCAGGTCACTCAGTCAACTTAAACAAATCATCTATATTGTTCAGTACAACTGTTAACAAAAAATTCAGAAATTTTTTATGTAGAAAGCTGTATGGATTATGGAGAAAGCTACACTAGGGCCATATTTAGGTGCTCCAATCTTGTGTGGAGTACCTAGACCAAGAGACTTTGATAACTTAATTAAGAGCATACAATCCTAACTCTTGGAAAGGAAAATTGCTTACACGGGCTGGTAGAACAATACTTATTAACTCAGTACTCAATGCTAATCCTATGCACCTGATGCCTGTATATAAACTTCCTAGGAAAGCTGCCTAGAGATTTTTTTGGGGATAAGGGGCCTTCTGATCAGTCATCCTTACACACAATTAACGGGGATAAATTATGTAGAAGTAAGAGAAGTGGTGGTCTGAACTTTAAAAAATCGCATGAACTCAATCTGGCATTTTTGTGGAAAAAAGGATTTTAAGTAGCTAAGATGGAAGACTCTATGTTGATGTATGTTCTGAAGCAAAAATACTTTAAAAATGAGAGCTTTTTTAAGTCCAAAAGTAGGCATGTTGCTTCCCCAGTTTGCAAAATACTTACTCCTATTAAGAATGAGGTAACTCTTGGTAGCCAGTGGATCATTTCTACACAATCTGATAAAATATTAGGTGATAATGATTGGCACTGTAATCTTCTCAATGAGGAGGAAATGGGCATGTTACCTGATGCTTGTAAAATGGAAAGGGTGAGCAAGCTGTTTTCAGCTGAGGAAAAAGATTGGGACATTAATATATTGCTAACAATATGGGACACCACAACTGTAAATGAAATACTTAGGCTGGACCTTGCTGATAGTAAATCTGATGAATTATTTTGGAAATGGACGTCTAACGGATGTTTCTCTACAGCTTCGGACTATAGACAAATTCATCATAACTATGTTAATTATAATGTATCTAATGCATGGCCTGGCTTAAATTGTGGAAGTTACCTTCCTTTGAAAATATCAAAAGGTTCCTTTGGAAAGTGCTTAATAATACGATTACTACCAATGGCCTGCTTCATAATAGGCTTAATGATTGTGATCCAGCCTGTGAATCTGCCACTCATATCTTCTTTCAATGCCCCTATGCTAGGGCATTATGGTTTGCTGCTTTTGGTGGATATCTTGACAGATTTAATGGTACATTTGTTGAATGGGTGAATTGGTCAATCTCTGGTCAGGTGGACTTGGGGATACCACTTATGTGGGCACCTGTGCTAAACGTTTGTTGGACAATTTGGATTGCTCGTAATAGATATATTTTCCATAATATTAAACCTGATGCTGCTAAGGACTCATTATGGCTTTGTCATTTGCAAGGCGATAGTACTCATCTGATTCAATTGAAGTCGAACAAGGCTGCTGCCCCTCTCCAGTGTAGGATCGTTAATTGGTTTCCCCTCCAGGTGGATATGCAAAGATCAATTTTGATGGTGGCTTAAGGGCCAATCATGGTCCAGCTGCTGTTGCTGCTCTAATTCTGGACTAATGTCCAATGTCTGGCTGGTTCTGCTCATTTGGTGGGCTCATCTACTGCGATGGTAGCTGAGGCTTTGGCTTGCATAGAAGGAATCCTTCGAGCTAAATAGTTAGGTCTTACAAACATTGTAGTAGAAGGTGACTCTTTGGTGGTGGTGAACATTTTAAAGGGGTTATTCGGTAGTACCCCGATTTCTATCAAGTCAATTCACTATGTTTAGGATTTCAGTGCGTCTCCTTCCATCATGTGTTTCGAGAAGGCAATCGGCTGCAGATTGTTTAGTTAATTTTGTTCTCGATGATGGAGGTGGAGCATGCTGGCTTATGCATCCTCCTTCGGCTGTTGATGTTATCCTCCGGAGGATAGACTTGATGTTTCCATGTTCCGTTAGTTTAATATATTTTGTTTGTTAGCAAAATAACAAAAAAGAAGTCTTCCAGCCTTCCGGACACCAATAATTTCTCCTTATCTATAATATCATCACATTATACACTATAACCATGGTTTTTAAAATCGGACCGGACCGGCCGCGAAAAACTGGAATGGTAGACAAACCGGTTCGGTTGGTTGATTCACTAAACCGACGAACCGCACCGGTCCGGTTCAGAGTTTCAATGGGTCAAACTAGTATTTTTTTTTTGTAAAAAAGACTTGTTTTTGCCAAGATTTGAAACTAGGACTGACAACCATCATTTCCAATGCCTTAACCACTGGACTATTTCACTTTTTTATATTTATTATATATAATATATATTCATTATATATATGAGGTGAGTATTGTTTCTTACCATCTATCCCGGGTCAAACCGGTTTGACTTCAGTCCAACCGGACTAGCCAAATTTCCGAGTCGATGGCCGGTCCGGTTTTAAAAACCTTGAATATAACATGACCCCTCCAAGCCACACAACTAGAAGAGAACATGGTAGCTCTCATCATGCCACATTTCATGCTAGCAGTTGCACTAGTTTTGGCCATGTCTATCACCTTAGCTACACTAAGTGTAGGAAGGACACTCCTTCAGGTCTTGAGTCTCTGGAAAGACATCTTATATTACTTAAACAGAAAATACACAAAAGGGATCCTCCTCATTGCCAACACTAGCAGAGGAAGATGCCTTCAACACAAATACATACAGACAACAACAATAGCTACACAAGCTCTCATCACATGAGCAAAGATACATATAGTTGGATAGAGATAAACACAATTTATGAGTAATTTGATAAACATGAATAAGTCAGTGTAGACAACTAACTCATAGGGGAAACCACGACCACAATCAGGAGCATAAACATGGACCACCATCCACCCATGTAAAAAACTTCGGGCTCCATTGTCTCTGGCACACTCCAAAGGGTCAGCAAAAAACAGATTGAAAGTAACCAACCTCCATAGCTTTTGCAGAGCGCCTTTTATTTTCTTTACTTGATACTACATGAAGTGCAAAATTTGGAGACTGCCTACAAGAAGCAAAAAAAGGATAACGTGCCTAATGGCAAGATTGCTGTCATAGCCCATATTTTTAAAACTTTGTTAAATCAGAGTAATAGCGAAAAATTTAGAGGATTATTCCTCTATACGATAAATCATTAGTTGAAATTCATCGACTAAGCATCTAGGCCGTGATAACTAGGGTTCACAATTATAGATACAAAATCATATATACATATAATATTACAAATGCGAAGTCGATTAAACCAACATAAGTCCTCCATGTGCAAGTCTGTAATCCAACTCAAAATATAATAGAAAGTAGTTGGCATTCACGCCTTGTTACAAGGTTTTGAATAAACTAGAAGGTTGAAATATACTATAAAGTTTTTTTGATGTCCTCACTCCCAAGTCATCTAATCCCTGAGTCCCACATGAAGTCAGTTAAAAAAACATTGTTGACTCACCTCTCCTACTGGAAGTTGTTCCCTTTAAAATAGCAAATGTCACAATTGCTAACAATAGTAAGGAAACTACCGCGCTCCGTAGCCATAAGGGTACTATGAAAATAGACAGAAAAATCTGAGCCTACCTCAGTGGATGTTGATGTCTCCAAAAATTTTGAGAAATCAATATCATCACTCCCTGGAACTATAGATATCCTTGTGTTTAACAATTTATGTATAAAAATACCCCCCAACAAACTCTGAGAATCAGCCAAAGCAAGAGGAGAGCCCAAGTAGAAACAAAAAAAATAAAGAGGAAATGGGGAGCACCTCTCCACCGGAACCATGCAAGAATGGTGCCGAGTGGCTCCACCATAAGTCAGCAAAAAATGAAGTCGGTGGGGAAACAAAAGTGGGTCGGAAGGTGCAGAGGGTGGTGGAGGATGAGCACAAAGCCCTCGATCCATCCCACATCGACCACCCAATACCTTCTCAACATCCTTCTTCCCTCAGCCCATGCCTCCTTAAGAAGGGAGAGGTGTAGTAGGACAGGAGAAAAAGGAAGAATTCTAGAGAAAAGTCAGAGCTTCTCTCTCTAGAACCTTGTTTATTTGTACGCTCTTGATATATGCCATTATAACCCTCGAGGCAATGTAAAAAGGGAAATCCTCTATTAATGTAGTATGTGATGTAATAAATTTGACTTTTGGTTTACACCACTAGAATATGAAAGAATTTCCTTTGGATTTTTGAAGACTTGAAGTGGCCTTGATTTGATTAGATATCAATTGATCACTACATGAAATGTGTACACTACCAAGAATATACTCATACAACATGTATAATTGTGGACAATCAATAGCTTACAGCTCATCTCCATTGCCAAACTCCAATGGAAGCCTATCATGTGCTGCCTTATCGTCTTCTTCCACAAACCATTTCCTAGAATACCATGAACTGAGGACCACTACAGTTAAAAGACTTACGTGAAAGAGCCAGAGACATCCTTTAAATGCTAATCAATGCCATACGCCGGCCTTCTCCCTTGGTATACCCGAATGGACGCTTCTTAAAGAAATTCATTGGGACTGTCTCATCAATTTTAACCTGCATCAATGCTAGTAAATGTACATCTACATAAACCACGTAGGTCAAGGGTAAGCTAGTAAATTGGCTATACCAAAGTCTTTAATTCGTCGATTGATGTGCACTTATGCAGAGCTATAAGAAATCAACACTATAAAAAGGAAGCGACTCTAAGCAACACACACAACTGTGAAGAGATGGCACTTGTGCTCATGCGACACTTCATGCTTGCAGCTGCACTAGTTTTGGCCATGTCTAATATAGGCTCAGCGACCGGAACCTCCAACGCCACCGAGGAGTTCCTCTCCTCCCACAACACGGCCCGGATGGATGTCGGCGTTCCACCTTTGCAGTGGAGCACAATGCTGGCGACGATGGTTAGCCGGCTGGTGAGGTACCAGAGGAACAACAAGGATTGTGACCTTGTCAACTTGAGTTCTAGCAAGTTCGGAAGCAATCAGGCATGGATTGGAAGCTTGCCGTGGACCCCCCGGCAGGTGGTGGAGCATTGGGTGGAGAGGAAGAAGTTCTACAACCATGCCAACAATACTTGTACTGAAAATGAGCTTTGTGGGTTGTACACTCAAGTGGTGTGGAGGAAGACAATGGAAGTGGGGTGTGGGCAGGTTGTGTGTAGGAATGGTAATGTGTCCTCTCTTACTATTTGTCTTTATAACCCTCGTGGCAATGTAAAAGGAGAACGCCCCTATTAGAGAGCTTGCTTTAAGTTTATACTTTGTAATCGTATCTTAGATGGGCAGGCTTACTTTGTAATAGTATTTATGCATGGCCCTCAGCTTCTGAGGAAAATAAAAAGGGTCTTCTTTGGATTGTTATTGAGTATATAGGTTCAAGATCGTATGATCAGTTTCTATTGGTTCAGATGGTCAGTTTTGATTGGCTCAGACATCAGCTGATAACTTTAATCAGGTGGGAAATATGCTAAATCCAGTTGTGTCAAGATTTTAATTTTTTGATGTTGAACATTCCATTAGCTAATTAAAGGTCATATAATAGGTGATCGCTGCACAAAAGAGGGCCACGAGAGGTTATATATACATACAACTACCCTGATCCCGTACAATAATATCCCATAGAGACCCGAAATGTCTGCTTGTACCCATGGCACGCATTGTAACCCTCTCACGATGAAGAAGACCTCGAAGTCTCGCTCCACGAGTAATCGCCAAAAGGTTGGCTTAAGTGATTTTCCATTAAAGGTAGCCAATCGGGCTCCACAACAATCCGAAGGAAGTCTCTCCACCCAAAAGTGGCTAGATCGCCATAGACATTTTGTGTGCCCCAACATTATCCCCGCACGAATAAGACTTCCACCTAACTTTGCATTCGCCGATGAATATTTCACGTTTTTGCATATTTTTATCCTCTTATTTGATGTCCATGAACGATCAAGTACCAATGTGTAGCTTATATATGTATTTTTTTACATATAGATCTCACCTTTTGTAATAGTGCACCTTCTCCGCTGCTCTTACATCAAAATCTCTTGATCATAGTTTTTTTTTTGTGAACGGTTGTCGGCTTTGGTCTAGATCGCCGCGACGTTCGAAGCTTCCCCGGAAAGTTTCTACTTTCTTCTAATTTATTATTCTTTTTTCATCCTAATATATCTTTATTAGGTGGAAGATGAGAAAAAATAAGGAAGAACGCAAAAAAATGGACAAAACGATCTCAAATGGAGTCGTGTCTTCGGAGATACAATTTTACGGCAATCTTCAAAATATTATAACTCGCTCATTTTTACTTCGTTTTTGCTCTTTTTTTGTGTTCTTCTTTATTTTTCCTCCTCTTCCATTTCATTAGGATCACAGAAAGATATTGTAACACCCGAAAAATTGGTACGTTAACTAAAGGTATCTATTTTAGGAAACTATTCTAAAATAGGAAAGTTTTGTTGCCTGACGTGATTTTTAGTTGTGCGATGTGCTTTGATGTGTTACTAGACTTTTATGATGTGGTATGATTTGATAATCTCATGGCTAATAGTAGTAGAAAACCAGGACGCGAGGGTTGGTTCTGGTACTGGGCACAACCTGGTGCTGAGGCCAGCCTGGCGCCAGGGTCTGAGAATACCTGAGTGGGGCCAGGCATCAGAGCATGTGTTCAATGGATCATCCTTAATTAGTAAATTGAATTTGGTTTTGATGTGTGGTTCGTGGCGTACGCGAGTGGGTGTAATGAGTAGTGCAACTGCGGGACATCAGAGACATGTGCGCATAGGACTCAAGCCAAGATGCAGGACTTGGACGCAGAGCCACGTGGCACTGGCCTAGGGGTGTCATGTGAATGTGGGAGACATGGTTTAAGGTGATCTTCATATGGTTGGAGTGATCTTGAGTTGATTGGAGTGAATCTTGGTGCAAACCTACTATTTGACCTAATCGCGGTGGATAAGGTAAGTACTGCGGTAAATCGGAAGGTTATCTTTTCAGCTGAGATAATTATGAAGATAAATATGAATTAAAAAAAAGTGATTAAAGTATCTTTTATCAGCCAATAGGAAGTCATGTGCAAGGGGGCGTCTAATTGGTTGGCTTAGATTTGGTAGTTTCCTAGTTGTAGTAGGAGTGGTCTTGATAAGGTAATATCTTAACTATAAAGATTGAAATCCTAACAAATTAGGAGATCTCTATTCCTGGACGTCTTGACCTAATTGTAGAAGATTTTTCATTGGTAAGTTGGGATTTAGGATTATGAAGGATCTAATTAGGAGATATCCTAGTTGAAGGAGGCATTGCCTATATAAGACATAGAGGAGGCCGGTCCATGCCATTGCACACCAAGCACTTGGACGTCTTGTGCAAACCCTAGCTTTTCCTTCTTCTTTCCCATCAATTCCAGCAACCTTTCATCTCTTCTTTCACCCATATCTCACGTTGGAACAAAGGAGTGAAGGCATCGTCGTGGAGAAGAGCGAAAGAGCTCCGCGAGGAGGTGTATTTTGCGTACATCTAAGTGGTAGGATGGGTTTTCCTAACCAATCTGATTTGAATTCTTTTGCTTCATTCTTAGCATGATTATTTGATGATCATATTGATGTTATCTCAGTGATAATGTTGTGTTAATCTTTGATTCATGAGAGATTCCTTATTGTTTATCAAGTAAGAGTATTCTTATTGAGATATCTTGTTTATTAATTCATATTTGTGCATACTTGCTTACCTTTGATGGAAATATCTATATGGTCATGTCTCTTGAACGTGGGAGGTCATAAAGTTCTCTTCTTTATTTTGTATTGTTCTATTTTAATCGTCCAATATGGTTAAGGGATGTATTAATGATATTAAAAGCTTCATTAGAGCAAGGGTTATGCCTTGAGTATAGCTTAAGGTTTTAATAGCAACTAAAGTCATGAAATCATTAAATTCTAGAACATACCAGAGTCTAGAATTACTCTAGGAGGGGATTAATTAAGGGTATTAAGGTCATATTATCATGATTAATGAGTATTAATACGAGATTACTTATTATAAGCAAGTAATGCCTTCTCGGCCAGGACTGTTTCTGCGTCGATAGTGCTCAGTTTGCAAACCATAACTAAATGTACAAAAATCAGAAAAATACACCGTCAGTGGGGTTATAAACTAGACTCATAGGACTATCTACTAAAACTTGTAGAGTCAGATCCCTTCTGTGTCGACGGTGGGATCAGTCGTAATTGTGCTGTATATAGTATAAGACAGTTTACTGGAATTAGGGTTTTAAAGCACTAATAAGTACTATTACTTATGATATGATGTAATCTAATATAAATAATACTAATATATTATGGTAAGACCTCTTAAGTACTATTGCAGTAAGTAAGGGAGTACAAAAAGATTAAGACTTTGGGACGAATCAGTGCACCTTGGGGTCAAGGTGATCATTGTTCCTATGTACAGTGTGGAGTCGGTTTGAGTATCCAGTTGGAGATCAAACCTTCCTAAAAACCATTTTGATATTAAAGATAATACAACTCCAGACTTAGAGATGTTCTTATCAAAGGTAAAGTTGTGATGCATGATGTGTGATTGATGAGTGAAATTCATATTCCTACAGTAAGTTATCCATCGGCCTAACTTTGAAATATCATTAATGTTCTTATGATGATCTTTATGCTATTGAGAGCAATTACTTATTATACTCCAGAGAGTGAGTCATGTATTGTGGAGAGACTTGATATTCTATTCCATGAGTGAGTCATTGTGGTAAGAGTTACCCTATTCTCAGAAAATTGAGACCTTTGCTTTTGTTGAACCATTGTCTAGTTTGACATTGACCTATTTCTCCACTAAGAGTTCTTTTTGAAGATCTCTCCAGGTGGAATTATAGTATGCTCACGAGCCATTGCTAGATATGCAGTGATCTCCGATATTTATGGAATTTTGATTTCTTACTGCCCGAAGGGAGGCAAATACGTACGTTTAGACTTGTTGACATTACGGAATGTCTTCAGTCTCCGACCATAGTGTCCGTAAACACTAATGGGGCTAGCATACTAGGCACGTGGCCGGGTTCCGAAGGGAGAACCTCTAGGATGAGTCTAGTCAATAGCCACTCTGGTGGCATATTCAGCAAGCAAAAATTGTAACTCCTTGCACTATGGATGCCTGGAGCCTTTGGTATTTTTGATCCTTATCTCCTTACACCAATATTTTTTTGGAGTTTTATTGAGATTATTCTTCCCTACATCTGTGAATTGGGACTGTTATTATTTGACCTTTTTGTTCAGGTAATGTAAACCTTTGTTTGGTCTTGCAGAGAGTGCATATTCCTGTTTATCTGAGTGACTTATCCTTCATATCCTATTTTGTCTTCCTGGTGGGTTTTTTACATTCCACTGGGCATTTCTATGAAATACTCATGCATCCTCTTATACAGGCTTTAGGGATCAGTAGGACAGAACTTTGCAGCTCAAGAAGGTGGAGCGATTATGTGGAGGACGTTTTGGAAGAATTGCTTTTATTTGCTTTATTGCTTTTGCTAGAACTTTATTAGTGTTGGCCAGTGTGTGCCTTGAAATGATGCTTGTTTATTTGACAGTTTTATTTTATCTTGCTGTAATAATTTAAGTAGGGATCATTTGCTACATTGACAATGTTATTTAAAATTGGATGAGGAATTTCTTAATTCTTAATTTCTGAGTTTTGTTATGAGTTCCTGGTGATGTCAATTACACATTCTTTGGTGATGCTATAATTGACCCGAGTGATCGAGTATTCGGTCGCATCCCAAAGTTCCTATCTCGGCTTTTGATTGGTTTACTTAAAGGCTTCCGCACTTTAATCGAGGTCAGGAATTTTGGGGCGTGACAAATATATAAATTGAACTTGTCGCTTACCGACGAGTATTTCACATTTTTGCCCATTTTTATCCTCTTATTTGATGTTAATGAGCGGGCAAGCACGAATGAGTGGCCTTTATATGTGTTTCTTTACATATAGATCTAAATTTTTGTAGTTGGGTGGGCTTCCTCGCTGCTCTTACATCAAAATCCCTTCATCATAGATTTTTTTTTTCTCGTCTTTCCTACTGATTTTGTTGTTTTCTGGCATGAAATTTTATTTTATCCGGGTTGGACTACGCCGACAGTGATTTAAACGGCGATGATGGACAGAGCTTCGCCGGAATATCTTCTTCCCTAACTGGATGCTTCCGTAAATCGCTAATTTAGGGAAGAATGAAGCATTTTGGGAAGAGTGATATTCTATGAAAATGGGGTGGTCGCCGCAGAGGGCCGCTCGAAATCGCCGATGGAATCGCCGCCTTTGCTTCCTAAAACCGAGCCGAGGTCTTCATGTCATCTACAACACAACCCTTTAGATAGCAATGGCACTACCCAACTAAATGAAGGGCATTTCCGGTACTCTGTGCCAATTCTAGGTCATATGGGATTTTAAGAAAAAAACTAGGTAATATAGAAAAATGAAAAATAGTAACAAGTAATATGGAAAAAACCCAGATAGACTTGATGTTTCCTTGTTCTCTTAGTTTAATATATTTTGTTTGTTAGCAAAAAATACAGAAAATTAGTCTTCCAGCCTTCCGGACACCAATAATTTCTCCTATTCTATAATATCATCACATTATATAATATAACATGACCCCTCTGAGCCACACAGCCAAGAAGAGAACATGGCCGCCCTGCTCATGCCACATTTCATGCTAGGTTTTGGCCATGTCTTCTATCACCTTAGCTGCACTAGGTGTAGGAAGGACACTATGTCAGGTCTTAGAGTCCGCTCTTGATATTGTTGGAAAGACATCTTATATTACTTAATCAAAAAATACAGAAGAGGGATGCTCCTCATTGCAAACACTAGCAAAGGAATATGTCTTGAACACAAATAAATACAGAAAACAACAACAACAACTACTACTACACAAGCTCTCATCACATGGGCAATAATATACACACTTAGACAGAGATAAACACAATCTATGAATAATTTGATAAACATAAATAACTCTTGTAGACAACTAACTCATAAGAGAAACCACAGCCACATCCAGAAATAGAGTTTTTTCCATATTACCTGGCGCCAACTTTGATATTCCTATATTACCTGGTTTTTCCCGTGAAATCTCATATGACCTGGAATCTGGACTTGAAGTACCCAAAATGCCATTTCTTCTGTTTTTTCGTGCTAATACTGTGCGAAGAGGCGTGTTGTGTCCAACACGAAAAACACCAAGGGTTCTCTGGCGATTTCCATTGGCGACTTCACCGGTGACCGGTGAGTTCGAGAGGCGATTCAACCGGTGACCCCTGCGAATTTTGACGAGCCTATTCGCATCCCCCATCTCGATTTCGAGCTGCCCCCTGCTGGATTTTGACAACACGACTGAGGGAGAGTGCAGAAAGGCGGCGATTTGAAGCGTATACGTCGGTATTTCGTATCTTCAACCTTCTGAGTTCCCCCGCAGCTCCCTCCGCCTGCATGCAACCGGCGGATTAACCGATTGAGCTTCGGTTGACCGCGAGGAAGAGTGTGAAAGGCAACTGCGAGGAAATACACACATACACACGACTAAACCGTGGTAAGTTACAACAATCTTTACTGATTTTAGTTTCATAAGATCCGACATTTGGATTTTAAATTTTTACTATGAACTATACAGTCGTGTCTGTAAAAGACATGACTTTCTATTTAGTCGTGTACGCGACAACACGACTTTTAGATTTTCGTGTTTCACCGACACGACTTTTCTACTGACCACTCTACCTCACTCCTTGCAGATGGATAAAAAAAGAGATGAGTCTATGGAGGAACTACCATCGGAAGAGGAGGAGGATCAGGATTTTGTCTTGGCACCTCGACAGCGTAATCAGAGGTGCAAGAAGAGGAAGGCTCCGATGGACCGACCAGTAAAGAGAACATACAATGCGCGACCGGCGCTTCGGACGTTTTGTCAACTGGGAGCGATGAAAAAGTGTGCGGCCCTCCTACAGCGTCACCAAAGATGTGCCCAAGTGATCAAAGATGCTGGTTTCGCTGTCATTTTTTAAGGTGAGGACGTAGTTGTATCTCGGAACCTCCTCGATCATTTGGTCAGGTACTGGGATGAGTCGGCGAAGGTCTTCAATATCAAGGGCAGGACGCTACATTTCACAAAGCAAGAAGTTGCTCTTATCACCGGATTGCCCGCAAAGGGCGAAAGAGTTGAGGTCCTCCCCTCCTTGACACGCCGACCGGAAGGTCAATTCTTCAGAAAGCACTTCGCCGCGAGGAGAGCGGATATTCCACAGATTGAGGAAATCATAGATAAGCTTAGCACGGGCGAACTGAAGATGGAAGAGGAGGACATGGCGAGGATGATCATCTGCCTCCTCTTCTGCACAGTGCTGTTTCCACACAGCACTAGAGCGGTTCATCCCTGTTTGTACCGTTACATGGACGACCTCCCAAGATTGAGGTCATACAATTGGGCTGGGGCTATGCATAAGATGTTGGTTTCTGGTATAACCCACACCAGCAGACTAGTGGGTGCGAGATCGCAAGGAGGGTGCCTGGGCGGTGGATACCTAAACGGCGCCGCATATGTCCTTCAAGTATGTAGCATTCATTGTCTTCGAAAGGCAAACAAGTCTTATACAATACCACTATATAGTCGTGTATGATAAAACACGACTAGGTATATAGTCTTGTTGTATACGACACGACCATAGTTCAATTCGTGTACTATTTATAGTCAACTAAGGCAACCGTGCCTTGTAATAATATTTTCATCTGTTTACTATGCAGATTTGGTTTTTCGAGCACACGACAATCTTCCATCCTGTCATGGGCCCTACCAGTCCACGAGCCAAAAGGTGGTCAGGAAGTGGGGCCCTCATTACAGAGGTGAAGAAAGGTGCACAGAAGAAGCACCGTATGGCCGACTATTGGACGGGAGTGTTCCACAATCTAGAAGTATGGGACGAACACGTCGACGTAATCAGCCCCATGGCCGGAGAGGCATCTCTCCTTGCTTCGTCAACCTCAGTGGCCCCTCCTCCGCGATGGCAGAGGCCGGAAATGAAGAGGAATCCCAACCAACCTGCACCCCCTTCCTCGAGGACGGCAGCCCAGTCCACTGCAACTGCAATTGGGCGATTGGAGGGTGCGCTTCAGGGCATACAGTCACTAATTGAGATAGCTCTGTCTTCGTATGAAGAGATGGGAAGGAGTGTCGGACCTCTGCGAGAGGTTCAACACTCTATGAAGGCCTCTGCCGCCTCAGCGTCAATGCTGTTAGAGGGTGGTCAGATCTTTGAGCATCCCAAGTAGGAGAGGACTGAAGAGCCGACGAAGGATCCAAAGAAGCGGCCCCAAATTGAGCCAAAGAAGTCATCAGTGCATCAGATGGAGCCAAAGAAGCGGCCCCGTAACAAGGAGCATATGAAGAAAACTCCGATTGGTATGCAGACAAAGGAGTTGGCAAGGAAGTCACATCTCGATTCGACGAAATGGGGTAAAGGTAAGTTTTATACGATTATTTATTTTCTCGTGCCACATGGTACACGACTATTATATTTGTCGTGTTTCATGCTACACGACTATGTAGTTTATCATATTTCATAAAACACGACTATGTTCTTTATCGTGCTGCTACTGACACGAATAAGTAAAATATCATTTTAGCTCCCATAAAACGCGCGGATGAGGAAGACAAGATTCAACGGGCTACAAAGAGATCCTCCGCCAAGTTGTTTTTGAAGAAGCTCCAACCAGAATTCAACGAAGATATGGAGCGTGTAGAAGTCGAGTCCCGTCCGAAGTACGAACGGGACCTATTCCCCCCTCGTCTAGTGGTAAGGAAGAGAATGAGGACTGCCTCCGCGAGGGAATTGCAGAGGATTAGGGAAGATGACCATATACGGAGAATGGCGGAGGAGCAGGAAAGAAGGAATAGATCCCCTCAGCCGAAAGCCGACTCCGAAGAAACCATATCCGATCGGCAAGCGACCTCTATCATCGATGAGGTCATCTCTTCCTTACAGCAGTCGGATATCCAAACCGTCAAGGAGGAGGTGATGGAGGACGGGGATGTCGAGGAGGAGGAGGTGAAGGAGGAGGAGTCGGAGGAGGCGAAGGAGGATGTTCTGGACAAGGAGCCGAAGGAGGAGGAGGTGAAGGAAAACGAAGAGGCGATGGAGGAGGAGAAGGAGGAGGAGGTGAAGGAAGAGGAGGCGGAGGAGGAGGAGGTGAAGGACGACGAACTGAAGATGGAGGAGGAGGTGGTGGAGGCCACTGGCTTAACCGCATCCTAGCCTATTGACGTCGATGTCCTCCGAACCCCTCAAAAGTGTAAGTCTACAATTACAATCCCCGAAAACTATGCCAATTTGGAGTTATGCTTCGACATGGGGGTATTGTTAGAGCGGGATAGAGTGGCAATAGATGGATGGATCGCCAATCTGAGGAAGGCTTCTCCAATCCCAACGCTATGTGATGACGACTATGTATCCCTCCTACAAACAACAGAATTAAACACCAATGTAAGTAAACCTATGCTCCTCATATGTTTTCCTCTTTTACTTTTTCAAATATGCGACTTGACGTTATGTCGTGTATTCGAAGACACGACTTTACGCATAGTCGTGTCTTTGCAAAACACGACTTTACGCATAGTCGTGTCATGAAAGTCGTATATACAATAATTGACTTTTAATTAGAAGTTGTATATTGCCTTACTTCGACTGTTATGAATCCTGTGGATGTTTTTCTATAGGTTATAGATGCGTTTTTAAGTCTATTGAGGGAGCGCAATCACAGAGACCGGATGGAGTATCCGTGGGCATTTTTTGGATGCCATGCATTCAAAGAGATATTCGACAACGTAAGTGTTCCCTGCATAAGGAGTGATAAGTAATTAAGTATCATGTTCCCAGCATCGTTGTCTGACTCTCTTGCGGTTTCGCAGGAGCAAAAAGAAGGAGGAAATAATGCGAAATTGATAAAAAAAGCTCGGGAAGATGTTCGACGGCTTGAACAGGAACATGTTCTACGCATTTTTCCCAATCCGCACCGGCTCCCACTTCTTCCTCGTGTATGTATATTTTCCGCACTGTGTATAGCGCTTCTTCAACCCGCTATCTGGCAGATCCCAGTTATATCCATATCACAGAAAAGATGCTGACAAATTCACACAGTTCATGAATGTAGTGATGGCAGGCAAGCTGGGGTGGTTTGGTTTGCTCGACTGGAAGATGACTCAGATTGCCAAAGCGCCATGGCAACAGAATTCCAAAGACTGTGGCATCTTCATCATGATGTACGTCGCGCACTTGGTGTCCAATGTCAGCCCACCGGAATTTGATCAGTCCACAATTACACGAATTTGGCGACCAGTCATCGCTTCAACCTTGATTCGCGGGGTTATTAATAGCAAGTTTGACGACGATTCCGGAAGAGTAAAAAAAGATGCCGTCACAGTTGCGGGTTTTATGCGGCTTCCGAATAAAGACTAAATTCATATTCATTTTATTCACATTCTTTTATTGTACAAAGCTTCTTTGGTGTACATACCCTACTCTTTCAATTAATTCGAATTCATTTTTGGACACCTTGTTGTACAGTACTATTTCACTTAATTCGAATTCATTTTTGACACATGGTTGCCTTAGAAAATTTTTTGCAAGCATCACTTTGAATACGGCCTTCATGCAACATGACTACGTATATAATCGTCTCTGATGCAACACGACTTTATATATAGTCGCGTACTTCCCGACACGACCTTGTAAATAGTCGTGTTTCACAATACACGACGGTATAGATAGTCGTGTACTATAATATTTGGGTATAATGGAAATACACGGATGATGCATTGAAAGAATATTTTTTCATTTCTGATTTTCTTTTTTGGATGCCACGTACATTTCGGTATAAGCTAATATGCGTTATACAAGAATTTGACTACATCCTAAGTGAAGAATGGTGGGGGCTTAGGTAAGCCGGAGTGGCGTATATGTCATGTCTCGTTCGTAGTCAGTTTACCTTGTTACGGAAGTGTTCGTTTCCTACGCTTCCTATTTTCTTTCGGAACCAGGCTGTTGGTGCACCTCGTACGGTTGTGACCAGCTTGATGATAATTCCCACATTTCGAACTTGTCCTTGCAGGTGGCTCGGGCTGTGACTCAATTCTCTTTGTCTTTCTCCTGCCCTTCTGTGGAGCTTCAACCATGGGCGGTTCGCATTTAAATAAAACCCCATAATTCCCCCACTGACTTCTGTCTAAAGTAGGAAACACTACTTCTTCGTACGTGGTGTAGTACGAACTTGCGAAGTACCACTTCTCACAATATTCTACCGGTTCCAAACTCCTCTCATCAATACATGTCATGGCGTGCTTGCATGGAAGTCCCATGCTCTGGAAGAAGCCACATGTGCAGGTTCTATTTGTAAGGTCAACAACATCCTGATGCGAAAACATGAACATCAGTGTCTTCCAAGGATACTCGTGTCGTCGAAGACACGATGATTGATTGATTTTTCTAATTATTTACTCGCAATCGCACGAGACTCAGTATAGTCTAGTGGTAACGAGGTCGAACCCAAAGGACTTGGAATGATTCAACTTAATTCTAATGAAAGATTTGATTTTTTTATGAAACTAGTTATAACAGAATGAAAAGTTCTAATTTAACAAAGCAATGAAATTTATGTGAAAATAATATGATGAGAAATATACTAAGACTTCGAATCCACCCAAACCAAATAGCTATCCTCTCCGTTAAACCCGTACAATTCCAAGTGATCAACTACCCGTGCCCCTCTCGAAGTCACGAATAATCGTAATGTGTGCAGCCCTCTCGAACATGCAACTAAACAATTAAATCTATCTTAATTAATCTCCCTCTCTCGAGCAAAGACCAATCATAAAAATGCAATTTTTATTCAAATAACACCTTGGAATTCGCTAAGATCTCTCGAACATTAACAAACCCTTAACTAACAATTACTCTACCCTCTCTCGAGCAATAGAATAATCATAGCAAAATAGTAAGCATATGGAATAAAAATCACAACTTTAGAATTGCAAATAAGTATTGAGAGTCAAACAATCAGCAGGGCTTCATCTAGTCTTAGTACAATGAAATTTAGCTAGACATGAAAATAAGGGAAGAAAAAGCCTGGTTTGTCGGATTATCGAAAATACTGTTCACCGAAGTACTGTAGCACTGTTCACTATTCATCATCTTCTCTGGCGAACTCGCGTACTGTAGCAGTTGCAAATCAGTACTGTAGCAACTTCAAATCCGACCCAAAATCACTGCTTTCTCCCGGCGTTCGACTCCTCCTCCTTCCTTCTCTTCTTCCGGCCAAAGTCCCGACGGAATCCGGCCAAAATCCCGACGAGAAAGACTGTATTTTTCCTATGGTTTTCTTTTGCCGGTCGCTCTGTTTTTTCGCTCTTTCTGTCCGGCGGCTCTCTTGCTCGAGTTTCTCTGTCTTTTTTTTCTCTCTATCGTCTGGTCTCTCTCTTTTATATGCCTTCCAATCCAAGATCATTCCCCAATTGCAATCGAATCGATTTCAATCCTTTCCAGATTGAGCACGCCTCGAATTTTCCATTTGGCAAATTTCCAAATCAAGCACCTTCCTTCTCTGCCAATCGAACTCCTCTGCCGTCGAAACCTGCCGCCGAGGCCCCGCCGTCCAGAACGAAGCTTCCTCGCCGGCGTTCGCCATGACCCATCGCCGCCGATTTCATTTGCCTCGCCGCCGTCTTCAAATCGATCGAACCTGCAACCTCGCTCCACCGCCCAGCTCGCCGCCGTCAACGCATTTCGGCCTCGCCCAGCTTCAGCAACATCCGCCGTCGAGACCCAGCTCAGTCGATCCACCGCCCCATCCAAAACAGAGCATCGCTCTGTTCTGAAACAGACGAAGGCACGCCCGAGCGCCCGAGCTTCGGCTCGGGCCGGGTTTTTTTATTTTTATTTTTTTTTTCTTTTAACTGAACCAGCCGGTTCAGCGCTCATTTTCTTTTCTTTTTTTTCTTTTTCTTCTTTAAAACCCGTCGTCATAATCTCAGCCGCCGGATATAATCTGAACGGATCTTCTCTTTAATTGTGTCTCTTTCGCGCGATATTTCAAATTATCATAACTTTTTGCTCCGAACTCCGAATTGCGAACAGTCAGTGGCGTTGGAAAGCTGACTTCGTGTACTTTAACATGAAGCTTAAATCAGTCCCATCAGAGATATGCAACCGAAGTTGTAAATATTCAATCATTAGAGTCGCGTTTTATCCCATTTCTGCGTTTTGCTCTCGTTTCCTACAAAAACCAAAAACTATATTAAAGTAGCAATAATTCTAAACAAACACTAGCAGAAACATAAGTTTAGGAGATAATAAAATGCATATTTCATGTACAGATCACACGACTAGTCGTGTCTTCGACGACACGACTTTGTTATAGTCGTCTCTTACAGAAAACGAATTTATGCTTACCACATGGTACAAAGTCCCCGGCAGTTCAGAGATGTATGCATCGGGCTAGCACACACAGAGCATGCTTCATTCATGTTGAGGGCATTGATGCTTCGTTTCAAACTCAGGGCATCTATTTTCTTGGTTAACGCATCAAGTTTGACCTTAACATCTACGTCATCTTTGATTTCGTAGAGACCTCCCTTCTTATGAGCTTGATGTTGTCTCTCCCTATGACCTGCAAAATCCCACTGTTGGGACCTTTCAGCTAATCGCTCTAAGAAGTTATAAGCTGCTTCACCTCCCAAGTCTAAGAACGCACCACCATTCATTGATTCAATCATGTTGCGGTGTATTTGAGTTAAACCATTGTAAAAGTGTTGTATTAACCTCCATGTTTCAAACCCATGATGTGGACATTTTAGTAAAAGGTCTTTAAATCTTTCCCAACTCTCATAAAATTTTTCATTTTCATCTTCCATGAAGTCAGTGATTTCTCTCTTTAATTCGTTGGTTTTGGCCATTGGGAAGAATTTGGACAAGAATTTGCTCACCAACATATCCCATGTTGTGACAGAGTCAGCGGGAAGAGAATTTAACCATGCTTTGGCCTTGTCCTTCAAAGAGAAGGGGAAAAGGCGTAGACGAACAGACTCATCAGAGAAGTCTGTGAACCTAAAAGTTGCACAAATTTCTAGAAAATCCTTTACATGCATGTAAGGATCCTCTCTGTTAAGACCATGATAATTGGGCAAAAGTTGAATTATCTGAGGTTTTAATTCAAAATGCTTTGCAGAGGTTGCAGGCAACACTATGCAAGATGGAGGGTTGATTGTGATCGGAGAAAATAACTCCCTCAGAGATTTCTCAGGTTGATCTTCCATTTTGAATGAAAGATCAATTTTAGTTTCACTATTCTCTAAAGGATTGGAATTATTACTAACCAGACGGAGTGTGTGATCACGTGTCCACGTGGTCATCCACCGTCAATCAACTCTCACGTGTTTAAATTTTTTTTTTAATTTTTTAATTTTTTAATTTTTTAATTTTTTTTTGACCTAAAATTAACTGCAAGGGTAAAATTAGTCTTAGAATTTGATTTCCTACAAGTCCCCGGCAACGGCGCCAAAAACTTGTTGTTGTTTTAATTAATCTCTTAATTTTACTCGCAAGTGTAGGAATCGTGTTTGGAGTATAGTCGCACAATTCTTACGAGGTCGAACCCACAGGGACTTGTGTAGTGGAAATCTAATTGAATCCTGACTAAACCCTTGACTAAACTATGAAACTTGTAGAAATTGATTAACTAACTAACGACTAATTAAAATCAATTAACAGAATAAAAATCTGAACTTTATCAAATTAATAAAATACTAAGGCTTTGGAATCGGCATGCAATAAATTATAGAGAACCCTAACCCTTCAATCATTTATCATTCTCCAAATACTCGTAACAATCTAGAATCCTATTCACGTTGTTACGGAAGATTTTACTTTAATGCACAATTACTCATACAAAAATCACGTCCTTCATGCTATTTAAATTAACAGCTCAAATCACTAGATGTATGCACTTACGAGTAAATCACAACTAGTATCCGATTTTTTATTTAACCAATTAAAATAAGCATGCATTGACAATAGTAATTCCAAATCATAGCAAAAACATGATTAATACTATATCCAAAAATAACTAAACAGTAAAAACAGGAACGCATAGCATGATCGCATAATTATAGGAGAAAAACATTAACTTTCATATATCAGGCATTCTCTACAACTACTACAGCCTCATCCTAGCCTTAGCAATAGATCTAGCCACACATATTAACTAAAACACAGGTAAAATGCATAATAAAACTCATTGAAATTAAAAGAATTAACTTACTTGACTTGAAGAAATAAATAAAAATGTCAACTTTGATCTTCCTTTGAATCAGCCACAAAATGTCACTCCTTGCACTTGAATCTCAACCGGAAGCCTCGAGCAATTTACTGTTCATAATAGAGTCGTTACAACCTCAACTCAACGAAACACTGATATGAAAAAATACAGAAAGAAAGTCAAAAGAAATGAAACTTTGAACTGTAAAAGAAAATCGTCTGGTCGTCTTCTCTGTCGAACTGCCGGACTGTTCTCGAATGAGGCTCTGCTCTCTGGTTATATAGACTGCCGACAGTCGTCCTTTTTCTCTCAAATCAGAAACCAATCCTTCCAAATCAATTAGTTCTTCTAAATCCAGCAATTTTCCCTTCGAGTTGAGGTGATTCCCCTCCAATTTGTAAACAAAAACCATCTTTAACATTTTGAACAGATCGAAAATTCCCAAAATCTGGAGCTTCCCCATTTGAGCCAAAATCTGACCCTCTTTCCAATCTTCAATCGAGTCGAAATTAACACTTACCATTCTGAGACATATTCGCAATTGAAGCTCCTTTTACCTTCCTGATTCAGCCTCCCCTCTGTCGGAATCTTCCCAAATCGAGATTTTTCGTCCTCTGTTCAACCTTTCCTCCTTGCCGTGGCCGCCTTCGTCTTGACCGTCGCCGTCCAGAACCATCGCCGATCGTCGATTGCCCCGCTGTGTTCGCCATGTTCTTCGTGCCTCAGCTCGTTGCTCCGCCATGGGCCTCCGCCGCCGAGCAGTTCCTGCCTCTGCCATCGGCCTTCACCTCAGGCCGCTGCCCATCGTCGCTTGAACCCAGGACCACCGCCGCCCATCTCCTTGCGACCACCGCTGTCCATCGCCTCGAGCTCCTGCTCGAGGCGCTGCTCTATTTCAGAAAGAAGACTCCCGAGCTTTCGCTCGGGTTTCATTTCCTTTCTTTTTTTTTTCAGTGAACCGGCCCAACGAACCGGCCTTTCTTTTCTCTTTTTTTTTTCTTTCTTTCTCTTAAAACCCGTTGTATCAATGTCATTCGTCGGATCAAATCTGAACGCTCATCCATTGATTTCACGCCCGTCTTCTTCATCAGTGAACATCAACGGCTTAGATCTTCTCTGCACGTGATATCAGCTCTTGAGTTACTTTGGCACTTCAAAACCCGTCTATTGGCGTCAATTTGGCTGTTCTGCAGTCCGAACGTTTGAACCTATACAAAATAAAATATATCCCAAATTAGACGTACCAAATAATTATAAAATTACGGAACAGTGTTAAATTGAGCAATTTAGAGAGCCTTATTTAATTAATTCCTAATTACTTAAAAAATTACCAAAATTCACTTTATTCCTCATTTTAATTAGAAAACATGACTAACAAATAGGTAAAAAGGCATATAAAAATGTGTATTTTTCATGCTTAACAAATACCCCCAAACCTAGATTTTGCTAGTCCTCAAGCAAAACACAAAAGAAAAATAATAAAACTACTTAAAAATAAATGCCACTGTCGTAGGGAATCACGATTGCATTTAGCATATGCAACAAGCCTTTTAAACCCCCAGGTGTCCCTGGCTGGACGAGTGAAGTCTCGTGAGGGTTTGCAGCCATGCTACCCACAAACATGTATTTATAAAATTAACATTATTCTTTATCTAAATAAGAAAGAAGTCAACTAAACACTTCAAAACACAAAACCTATTATCCCTTCAAATACACACTGCGATACTTAAGAAAACTAACCACACGTACTTGCATTTATAATCAACTGGAATATAGAAGCGCTCAAGTAAGTGGTTTTATTCTACACCTTCATCTTGGAAATTTCTGCTCAATATGATATAGCATGATACTTTAAATAATAGAAAGTGTAGAACATTGTAGCAATACACTCTAAATCTCTGTTTCACACAGACCCAGTGTTACCCATTAACCAAAGAACATCAGAATCTACATAGTCATCGTAATCTTTAGGTTCATGATAGCACAGATGCTTGCGCGCCTCCTTCGGGTCCAACATTCTAGATTTGAGAGGATAATACACCATAGACTTTTTTTTTTCTTCATTAGGACTGTGTAAGGCCTGACTTCAAGATGCTTAGGTTTAGCAATGACTCAGGCCAATGACTCCCAGCCAGTTGGCTTAGGGCATTAGGTTTTAAGATGGACCGCTTCGGACCTGAGCATCAGCCTAAGTTAATCCTATAATAGTCAAGCAACCCCTTTTCTTTATTTTCATTTCAAATTTTTTTTTTCATTTTCAGCATATATATTTTCAAGCACATCTTTATTCTGTCCAGGCTGTATTATACTCTCAACCTATTTCCGGTTCCAAGACCTTGCCATTGCCAATTAAATGGTCTATCATGATCTTTTAAGCTCAACAGATAACCACAAATCATCCAATGACTCTGACTAAAGACATCCCACTGAAGATTAGTATTCACCAAATCTCTAGAAGGTATTACTTTATGTAACTGGTGTGTGTGAGTGAATTTTATTAGCTCAAGCACTTGATCCAAGAGGACTGTAACAGAATGCTATTTCTCAGTTAAGTGTCTCTATCCTCCAGTATACTTACTCACACTTCCAATGTAAATTAATCTCTTAAAAATTGAAGTATGCATCACGAAGGGATAAACTACCAAAACCTATAAAAATACTAACAAACAGCCTAAAATCTAATTTCTTGTTGTTTTTTTTTAGTCTTTTTTTTTTACTGAAAAATTCAAAACAAGCAAGAAAATAACTAAGATATCCTAACAAATATCTTCCTATACCCCCAAACCTGCATGAAACATTGTCCTCAATGTAAAAGATATGAAATAAGTACTGAGGAAAATAAATAGACGAGGGAAGGAAAGATAGTACCTGCACTCCACAGAAACGCTATAGTATCTATCAAAATGAAAAGAACAAGTGAAGCACAAGAAGAGCATAAGAAGAAATAAGCACAAAAATAAAAATTCTAAAAACTTGGGTTGCCTCCCAGTAGCGCTAAGTTTTACGTCTTCAGCCAGACACAGCAATTAATCTTTGCAAGGTAACTGGGACACTACAAGTAATTGTTCATCAGGAAAAGATTCAATTATGGGCAATGATTCATCAGTAAAATCAACTATCAACCTAGATAAGTGGTTGGCTACAACATTTTCGGAACCTTTCTTATCCCGAATTTCAATATCAAATTCCTGTAGCAATAATATCCATCGGAGAAGACGAGGTTTAGCATCTTTTTTAGATAAAAGATACTTCAATGCAGCATGATCCGAATAGATATAGACCTTCGATCCCAATAAGTAAGACCGAAACTTATCTAGAGCAAAGACTACTGCCAGCAACTCTTTTTCAGTTGTAGAATAATTAAGTTGAGCATCATTCAATGTTTTACTGGCATAGTAAATCACATGGGGAAGTTTATTAATTCGCTGCCCCAACACAACACCAATAGCATAATCAGATGCATCGCACATTATCTCAAAAGGTAGGTTCCAATCAGGCGGCCGAATAATAGGTGCAGATGTTAACTCTGATTTGAGTTTCTGAAAGGCATTATTGCAAGCATCATCAAAGACAAATGATGTATCTTTTGCAAGAAGATTACACAAAGGTCTTGAAATTTTACTAAAGTCTTTAATGAATCTTCTGTAGAATCCAGCATGGCCTAAAAATGATCTGATTTCTTTCACAGTTCGTGGTGGTGGAAGATGTGAAATCAAATCAACTTTAGCTTTATCAACTTCAATGCCTTTATTAGATATAATATGCCCAAGAACAATTCCTTTGTGAACCATAAAATGACATTTCTCCCAGTTAAGCACCGGATTCTTCTCTTTACACCTCACTAACACTAAAGATAGATGGCGCAGACATTCATCAAAATTAGACCCAAAGACAGAAAAATCGTCCATGAATACCTCTAAAAATCGCTCTACCATATCAGAGAAAATGCTCAACATACACCTTTGAAAGGTAGCAGGTGCATTGCATAGGCCAAAGGGCATGCGACGGTAGGCAAAGGTACCAAAAGGACACGTGAAAGTGGTCTTTTCTTGGTCTTCAGGGGCTATGGGAATTTGGTTATAACCAGAATAACCATCAAGGAAGCAATAATATTCATGTCCCGCTAACCTTTCGAGCATTTGGTCAATGAAAGGAAGGGGAAAATGATCTTTTCTTGTCAAAGCATTCAATTTCTTATAATCAATACAGACACGCCAACCCGTTTGAACTCGAGTTGGCACTAATTCATCAGCATCATTTTTCACAACAGTTATGCCAGACTTTTTCGGCACAACTTGAACAGGACTTACCCATTTACTATCAGAGATCGGGTAGATAACTCCTACATCTAAAAGCTTAAGGATTTTAGCTCGAATAACTTCTTGCATTATAGGGTTAAGACGCCTTTGGGATTCACGAGAAGGCTTGGCATTATCCTCCAAATGAATTCTATGCATAACAATAGAGGGACTGATGCCTTTAATATCTGCAATGGTCCACCCTATGGCTTCTTTGTGCTTTACAAGAACATCAAGTAATTTACGCTCTTGAGCCACATCTAGGTCAGATGCAATAATGACAGGTAAGGACTCAGCAGGACCTAAATAAGCATATTTCAGAGTATCAGGCAATGGTTTCAGGTCTAATTTAGGTGGCTCAACACTAGATGGAACTACTGGTGATGATGATAAGGCAAGAGGATCCACTTTTGGTTGCCACCGTTCAGTAATCATCAGAGGTACAGATTCAAGCAATGAGTTTACTTGTTCAATTGACTGATTGATATCAAATTCACAACCAAAATGTGTTAAGCATGCCTCTAAAGGATCTTGGGAATGTGTTTGAAGAAATGTTTCATGGACAAGTGTTTCAATCAGGTTTATTTCATTCACATCATCCATGTCAGGTGGTTGTTTACTGATGTCAAAAATGTTCAATTCCACCTTCATATTCCCAAAAGAAATTTTCATCACTCCATTTCTGCAATTAATGATGGCATTAGATGTAGCTAGAAATGGACGACCCAAAATGACAAGTATTTGCCCACTTATGTTCGGAACAGGTTGAGTATCAAGGACAACAAAGTCCACATGGAAATAAAATGTATCAACCTTTATCAAAACCAGTGTTTTCAAAACCAGACCGGACCGGCCGGACCGGCCGGTCCGGCCGCGGTTAACTGGAACCGGCCGGGAAACTGGTCCGGTTCATTCGGTTCAGCCCGGTTCAACGAACCGGGCGGGTTTTTTTAAAACCGGCCGGTTTTTTCCGAACCGGTGAACCGGACCGGACCGGTCCGGAATATTTAAATTTTTTTTTCTGAAAAAATTTTTGCAAGAGGGGGGATTCGAACCCCCCCCCCCCCCTCCCGCTCCCCTGTGAGAGACTTAACCACTTGGGCTATGTATTTTTGATGTTTATGTTACACAAATTATATATTTATCATATATTTACACTCCTCTCACCTAAACCGGCTCACACCGGTTTGACCCCGGTTTGACCGCGGTCAGACCCCAGTCTGACCGGACCGGCCATCATTCCGGTTCGATGGCCGGTCCGGTTTTGAAAACCTTGATCAAAACATCCTCAACAATACCTCGAGGAATTTTAACCGAACGGTCAGCTAATTGAAGTGTCATTAAAGTGGGTTTTAGCTCTCCCAGACCTAATTGCACATACACAGAGTAGGGCAATAGATTCACACTTGCCCCCAGATCTAACAAGGCTCGCTCAATCTAATGTTTCCCTATCATGCATGAAATTGTGGGACAACCAGGGTCCTTATATTTGATAGGAAATTTACATTGAATGACAGAGCTGACTTGTTCTGCTAGAAATGCCTTTTTAGGAACATTATTTTTCTTTTTGACAGAGACTAGTTCTTTCAAAAAATTTGCATATGAAGGCACTTGTTGGATTGCATCTAGAAAAGGAATGTTTATTTGCACTTGTTTAAACACTTCTAGAATATCTCCATATTGTGCACCTTTTTTAGGATTGACTAGTCTTTGCGGATAAGGTGCCCTAGGTACAAAATTCCTAGGTGGAGAATCACTGTAGACAATTGGAGAAGAATTAATTTCTTTAGTCTCTATGTCAGTCTTAGTGTTCTCACTTTCTTCTTTTTCAGACATTTCAATTTTATTATCAATTTGCTTTCCAGACCTAAGGGTAATAACTGATTGAACATGTTCCTCATTCTGTGAAGAATTGGAGCTACTACCAATGGAGAATTGGCCCTTCTGGTTAGGCACAGGTTGACTAGGGAATCTCCCTCTCTCTCTTTCTGCTAATTGAGTAGCCAATTGACCAACTTGAGTCTCTAACTTAGCAATTGCTTGAGTATTCATATGTGTAGAGTTTTTCATCTCAAGCATAGCTTGGTTAGTTGACTGAATAACTTGGCTTGTGGATTGGATGAAAGATTTGAGAGTGTCCTCTAACGAGGATTGTTTTTGTGTAAGGGATGGAGATTGATTGGCTGGTTGTTGATATTGGGTAGGAGGTTGAGACAAAGCTGGATAAGGTGGGTTGCTCTGCCTAAACTGATTATGCTTGGGTTGCATAGGCTGCCCACCTACATTCATAGGTGGTTGACTTTGTCTCCAGGAGAAATTTGGATGATTTCTCCAACCTGAATTGTAGGTTTCAGAGAAAGGATTGCCTATCGGCTTCCCATAATTGTTTAGAACATTGACTTGTTCTGCATAACATTCTGGATAAGTATTCATGGAAGGGCAGTTCAGAGATGTATGCATCGGGCTAGCACACACAGAGCATGCTTCATTCATGTTGAGGGCATTGATGCTTCGGTTCAAACTCAGGGCATCTATTTTCTTGGTTAACGCATCAAGTTTGACCTTAACATCTACGTCATCTTTGATTTCGTAGAGACCTCCCTTCTTAGGAGCTTGATGTTGTCTCTCCCTATGACCTGCAAAATCCCACTGTTGGGACCTTTCAGCTAATCACTCTAAGAAGTTATAAGCTGCTTCACCTCCCAAGTCTAAGAACGCACCACCATTCATTGATTCAATCATGTTGCGGTGTGTTTGAGTTAAACCATTGTAAAAGTGTTGTATTAACCTCCATGTTTCAAACCCATGATGTGGACATTTTAGTAAAAGGTCTTTAAATCTTTCCCAACTCTCATAAAATTTTTCATTTTCATCTTCCATGAAGTCAGTGATTTCTCTCTTTAATTCGTTGGTTTTGGCCATTGGGAAGAATTTGGACAAGAATTTGCTCACCAACATATCCCATGTTGTGACAGAGTCAGCGGGAAGAGAATTTAACCATGCCTTGGCCTTGTCCTTCAAAGAGAAGGGGGAAAGGCGTAGACGAACAGACTCATCAGAGAAGTCTGTGAACCTAAAAGTTGCACAAATTTCTAGAAAATCCTTTACATGCATGTAAGGATCCTCTCTGTTAAGACCATGATAATTGGGCAAAAGTTGAATTATCTGAGGTTTTAATTCAAAATGCTTTGCAGAGGTTGCAGGCAATACTATGCAAGATGGAGGGTTGATTGTGATCGGAGAAAATAACTCCCTCAGAGATTTCTCAGGTTGATCTTCCATTTTGAATGAAAGATCAATTTTAGTTTCACTATTCTCTAAAGGATTGGAATTATAGCTAACCAGACGCAGTGTGTGATCACGTGTCCACGTGGTCATCCACCGTCAATCAACTCTCACGTGTTTAAATTTTTTTTAAAATTTTTTAATTTTTTTTTTACCTAAAATTAATTGCAAGGGTAAAATTAGTCTTAGAATTTGATTTCCTACAAGTCCCCGGCAACGGCGCCAAAAACTTGTTGTTGTTTTAATTAATCTCTTAATTTTACTCGCAAGTGTAGGAATCGTGTTTGGAGTATAGTCGCACAATTCTTACGAGGTCGAACCCACAGGGACTTGTGTAGTGGAAATCTAATTGAATCCTAACTAAACCCTTGACTAAACTATGAAACTTGTAGAAATTGATTAACTAACTAACGACTAATTAAAATCAATTAACAGAATAAAAATCTGAACTTTATCAAATTAATAAAATACTAAGGCTTTGGAATCGGCATGCAATAAATTATAGAGAACCCTAACCCTTCAATCATTTATCATTCTCCAAATACTCGTAACAATCTAGAATCCTATTCACGTTGTTACGGAAGATTTTACTTTAATGCACAATTACTCATACAAAAATCACGTCCTTCATGCTATTTAAATTAACAGCTCAAATCAATAGATGTATGCACTTACGAGTAAATCACAACTAGTATCCGATTTGTTATTTAACCAATTAAAATAAGCATGCATTGACAATAGTAATTCCAAATCATAGCAAAAACATGATTAATGCTATATCCAAAAATAACTAAACAGTAAAAACAGGAACGCATAGCATGATCGCATAATTATAGGAGAAAAACATTAACTTTCATATATCAGGCATTCTCTACAACTACTACAGCCTCATCCTAGCCTTAGCAATAGATCTAGCCACACATATTAACTAAAACACAGGTAAAATGCATAATAAAACTCATTGGAATTAAAAGAATTAACTTACTTGACTTGAAGAAATAAATAAAAATGTCAACTTTGATCTTCCTTTGAATCAGCCACAAAATGTCACTCCTTGCACTTGAATCTCAACCGGAAGCCTCGAGCAATTTACTGTTCATAATAGAGTCGTTACAGCCTCAACTCAACGAAACACTGATATGAAAAAATACAGAAAGAAAGTCAAAGGAAATGAAACTTTGAACTGTAAAAGAAAATCGTCTGGTCGTCTTCTCTGTCGAACTGCCGGACTGTTCTCGAATGAGGCTCTGCTCTCTGGTTATATAGACTGCCGACAGTCGTCCTTTTTCTCTCAAATCAGAAACCAATCCTTCCAAATCAATTAGTTCTTCTAAATCCAGCAATTTTCCCTTCGAGTTGAGGTGATTCCCCTCCAATTTGTAAACAAAAATTCCATCTTTAACATTTTGAACAGATCGAAAATTCCCAAAATCTGGAGCTTCCCCATTTGAGCCAAAATCTGACCCTCTTTCCAATCTTCAATCGAGTCTAAATTAACACTTACCATTCTGAGACATATTCGCAATTGAAGCTCCTTTTACCTTCCTGATTCAGCCTCCCCTCTGTCGGAATCTTCCCAAATCGAGATTTTTCGTCCTCTGTTCTACCTTTCCTCCTCGCCATGGCCGCCTTCGTCTTGACCGTCGCCGTCCAGAACCATCGCCGATCGTCGATTGCCCCGCTGTGTTCGCCATGTTCTTCGTGCCTCAGCTCGTTGCTCCGCCATGGGCCTCCGCCGCCGAGCAGT
Organism: Houttuynia cordata; assembly: GCA_039654745.1. Lineage (NCBI taxonomy): Eukaryota > Viridiplantae > Streptophyta > Magnoliopsida > Piperales > Saururaceae > Houttuynia > Houttuynia cordata. The sequence goes on from CM077512.1 coordinate 5,763,753, forward strand.
TCCTGCCTCTGCCATCGGCCTCCACCTCAGGCCGCCGCCCATCGTCGCTTGAACCCAGGACCACCGCCGCCCATCTCCTTGCGACCACCGCTGTCCATCGTCTCGAGCTCCTGCTCGAGGCGCTGCTCTGTTTCAGAAAGAAGACACCCGAGCTTTCGCTCGGGTTTCATTTCCTTTCTTTTTTTTTCAGTGAACCGGCCCAACGAACCGGTCTTTCTTTTCTCTTTTTTTTTTCTTTCTTTCTCTTAAAACCCGTATTATCAATGTCATTCGTCGGATCAAATCTGAATGCTCATCCATTGATTTCACGCCCGTCTTCTTCATCAGTGAACATCAACGGCTTAGATCTTCTCTGCACGTGATATCAGCTCTTGAGTTACTTTGGCACTTCAAAACCCGTCTATTGGCGTCAATTTGGCTGTTCTGCAGTCCGAACGTTTGAACCTATACAAAATAAAATATATCCCAAATTAGACGTACCAAATAATTATAAAATTACGGAACAGTGTTAAATTGAGCAATTTAGAGAGCCTTATTTAATTAATTCCTAATTACTTAGAAAATTACCAGAATTCTCTTTATTCCTCATTTTAATTAGAAAACATGACTAACAAATAGGTAAAAAGGCATATAAAAATGTGTATTTTTCATGCTTAACAGTTCCAACCCTCTGATTCCTCATCTGATTGATATGATTCTGTGCATACTTTGTTAACGGAGTCGGTAGCCCGTCTGCTTCCATTCGGCATCTCTGAAAATGGACGCTTGTGGTCTTCCGCGTTTGCTCGATCAACCGAGTTATTGGCCAAAACCTAGCCTTCAAAAGCATATTATTGACACTTTCGGACGCGTTTGACGTGAGAGTGCCGTACCTTTTACCCGGATATTCTACGTTAGCCCAATGTGTTTTCGGAATATTATCAACATATTTCCAGGCCGCCTCATTGTGTTCCTTCATCTTCTCCATGGTTGCATCGAATTCTGGTCTCCTGAAGCATTTTGCAGCTTGGAATAGAAGTTCCTTCAGGTACTTATCCTTCCAAGTATTAAGCATATTTGCGGCCATATGCCTTAGGCAAAACCCATGGTGAGCCTCGGGAAAGACATCAGCGACCGCTCTCAAAAGGCCCTTCTGTCTATCAGAGACAATAGTGTCCAGAGAGGCCGGGGGGTCCGTAAAGAGAAAACATTTTAGTAAGGTGAGGAACCACGTCCTGTACAAGTGAGAGACAAAGCATATTAAACACAGAATGCTTCAGGTTGTTAGAAGGTCGTGTATCAAAAATACGACTGTATGAGTAGTCGTATTTTCGAAGACACAAATATGTGCCCAGTCGTGTCGTCAAAAACACGACTGTCAGAATAGTCGTGTTTCCTGCTTCTATACTTACCACGTTTTGATATTCTCTTTATCGACAATTGCATATGCAAGACACATTAATTGTTGATTGCCGTCGACTGCTGTAGCAACCAATAATACTCCAGGGCAAGGTTTTAAAAACCGAACCCGCCATTGACCCGGAAATCTTACGGAGTAGGTCGAACCGGGTCGAACGGGGAGGTCAACCCGGGTTGACCCGATTGCTAACGTCATCAATACAAAATAATGTAAAAAAAATCCCCTCCTGACACAAAAACTTCTACCTAATCTAATGATCCCTGTATAAGAATTTAATGAAAAATTATAATCCACATTCTAAAAAAAAATTCCTAACTCTTTTTTCACCTATCAATTTTCAATTCACTGATCAAAACTACACATTCTATACGAAATATTCAAATCTAAAAATCAATATTCCACATTCTACAATCATAATCAAAGTTTCATATTGTATAATGAAAGTTCATCACTATCAAGCAGATACCTGTAACAATCCTAATATCCACAACTAACAAGCATCGATCCTAAATAGCGACAACTAACACCCTAATAGCCACACCTAGCATAATCACACAGTCATAGAAAGAAATATAAAAACACCAAGCACCCAAATTTAACTAAAAGAGAAGGTAAGAGAATACAAACGAGGAGAAGGAGTTCCACATTCAATAATCAAAATTCACATAAACAAAATTTGACAATTGTCAATGTCCAATAGCTAAAGTTCAATAGCCAATTGTCAAAGTCCAATACTCCAATAGTTAAACTCCAATACTCCAATAGTTAAACTCCATCCCAAGTTTCAATAGCCAAAAGTTACAATCCCAATTTCCTACAACAAATAAAATACAATAAACAATTAATATGATGAGTATTGGAGTGTAACACTTGCAAATTCATAAGAAAAATGAATTACCAATTACAAACTTTCATATGGAGCTCGTAGGTCTATAATCTTCTTCTAAATTTCCTATATAAATCCAAAATCTTCAAGTCCCATACGCTCCTCATCCCATTCATTAGTTGCTGGCTCATCCGTATTCCCTACAAAAAAAATTGTTTATTAAACACAATAGGATAACAAACAATTATAATGATGAAAAATTAAACTAACAACTATATTAATATCACTACCTTCCCGATTAGTGAATATCTTACATAATTCATTAGTCTCATTCATTAGTTCATCATCATCAATCTCTTCTGCGGTAACATTTTTGTCCACTACCCATTCTTCAACCAAGTCAAATGACTCAATGGATATGGGATCAAAGATGCCATCACACTCTTGATACCAGGTTGGGCACCTGGGGTGGTACATGGTGGAAAGTAACTACCTATGCCCTTTTTCCCTCTTGAATTCCCTCCACTTCCCTCATTTGGCCCTTTTGGCTGATTTGACCCTTCCCGTTCTTCATCATCATCTACATCCATATAAAGCTCTTCATTCATGGTTTTCTTCTTCTTTGACTTATTTAAACTATTTTTATCTAATGAAAGTTCCATTCAGATATTGCACCTCAGCTGGAACATCTTTGCAAGCTACAACATGCCCTTTGCGCTTACTCAAATGCTCTTTCAATCTATGGATTCCTCCACCATGAAAAAATTTTGAGCAATAGTTGCACAAAATTCCTTTTTTTCCATTTGCAAGGGTAAGCAACTGACAATGTTCCCATCCAGGATCAACTTTTACCCTAAATACTTTATCTATTGTTTCTAACCCCCACAAATTGACTAGGATTATTAGAAGCAGCTCCAGTAGATGCATTAGGGGTTGTCCCAATGGACACACTAGCATTAGAACCTGATCCAGATGCCATGATGTGAACTACAATGATACACAACAATGCCATCATATAAACATATTAATCTTCTATCCAACACCATGTAAACATATCAACAAAATCATATAAACACATCTTTAGCAATCAATTAAAAAAATTAGCATAAATTAAAAGCTAGGGTTTTGAAATACCTTTGTGGATAAAATGCCAATCAAAAGTCCCTCCCATCGATGAACAACAAAGAATGACGATTCCGGCCACGGAGCCTCGGGTTGGCCGCCGGAGAGAGGAGGGACAGACCGGTAATCGGCTAATCAGTGGATTCAGGTGGGGAGTCGAGGAGAGGCAGTCAAAGGTAATCGAAGAGGAGGGTGAGCAGCGATGGCGCAGGGGTGAACGAGGGTGGCGGCAGCGTAGGGCGAGGCGACCGGGGGTGGGGGGGAAAGGGGGTGATGGGAAGAGGGGGAAGGGGAAAGACTGGGGGAAGGGGTGAGCGGCGACGGTTCGGGGCGAGGCGATGGAAGGTGGCGGCACGAGGCGATGGCGGCACAGGGCCAGGCGACCGGGGGGGAAAAGGGGGGTGATGGGAAGAGGGGACAGGGGGGGGAAGACCTGGTGGAGGGTGAGCGGCGACGGCGCGGGGCGAGGCCACGGAAGGCGGTGGCGCGGGCCGATGGCGGCACAGGGCAACGGCGACCGGGGGGGACAAAACAGAGCCGGGAGGTATAGAGGGCCGAGGGGTCGGGAAGTGGGACTGCGACCGGGCCGAACATCCAAAACAAACGTCTGAAGTCGTAGCCGGCTAACTCAATTGGGATATCAGGTATATCAGCTGATCTTTCTATCACCACATGTGTACCTGCGTTAGACTGCTCTAATTCCCTTCCATAATGTGGCAAAATGCGATATGCGTCTTCAGGGTTGCCATCGATCAATCGGATCAATTCCTCTTTCGCCCTCCATGCCCATTTATAGTTGACTGTCACGCCCCAATGCTTCTCAATGTATTGTTGGATATTTGAGGTTTTTATGGAGTTTGAATCCTTATAGAGGCCATGACACTTCCTCGCAATCCAGAGGTGAGAAGCCAATGGATGATCTTTCGAACTTACAAAAGTGTCACATGTATGCCGTTCTTCCCTCCTTATCGCACTGACTCCATCAAGTCTGTTCGACCCCCGTATGTACCACTTGCACCCCGAAACCTTGCACGTTGCAGCGAATGTGTCCTTGCTCTCATCCGCTACTTTGAACATGAACTTCCTCTTGATTGCCAGATCAGTTAGAACAATCTTGAACTGCTTGACGCTTTCGAACCTAGCCCCTAAGGTAAGTTGTGCCTCGTAGTCTTCTGCTTGCAAACTTCCGGTCAACATCGTCTCCTCTTCACAATGTTTTGAAGAACCGGCCTCTGCAGAATAGGTACCCCAATCCCAACCACCATCACCCTCAATATTGAGGTACTCATCGTCCTCGGATGCGAGAGATTTCCCTTTACATGTGTCTCCTGCCGTAGGAACTCTAGAAGTCGATGTTCCCGTGTGATCTGGCTGGCTAAAATGTGGTACTGTAAGAGGCTCATCCCACTCATCTGCAGACCACGGTAATTCATCTTCATCCAACAATTCTTCTTCATCTGGACTGGAATCTTCATCTTCATCTTCTTCTTCATCTTCAGCTTCTTCTCCATCTCCCAATCTGCTTAGAAAAAGATGTATGAATAGACTTGAGAACAAGATAGCACGTAGTAAAGTCATGTCTTATGCAACACGAATTCATTTATAGTCATGTATTATGAAACACGACTATGTATATAGTCGTGTTGCATAAGACACGACAAAATTTTTAGTCATGTACTATTATAGTCGACTATAATAGCACACGACTTGCCTGTATCCGCGCCTTAGAAGTCTCACCTCGCATAATCTTCATCTCTTCCTCCTTCGACTACTGATGCAGGTGTCTTATTACCCGGGCTGGACGACCTCTCTGGCGGTGTCTTACTGGCCGGCCTCACTTCTGCCTCTAGTAGCCTCTCCTCCTCCTTATTTTCATTGGCATTTATTTCCTTATTGAGAGTCGAAGTCTCCATGTTATTGCCCGTAGAAGTCCACTCCACGTACAGGCGGAGTAGTCTGTTTGTGCCTTGCTTGCTCTTGTGAAGTATAAATATTGACTCCACGTCTTTATCGTCTTCAAGGAAGTACGTGGATTCAGAGTCAACACGATATGACAAAGTTAATGTACCAGATGTAGACTTAAGCGGTAATCTTTCTTCCACTTGCTGCAACAGTTCCAGGTACTTTACTCGTGTATCTATAGGCAGGAGCTTCCGTTTCTCGCCCACGTACTTATCAGAATTTGTAAAAACTCCATCGTAGTGTAAGCAAACAACTATCTTCTCCATCCGCACCTGCCATTAAAATACCGAAATAAGTTAATAAACTATCAGACACGATATATTGAAAATCGTATTTGAGTGAAAAGCAACGTCTATGAAACGTGTTTTATCAAACACGACTATTGTTACAGTTGTGTTGTCGAATACACGACTGTAACAATAGTTGAAAACTTACTAACTTTTCAACTTTCTTCTCTGGAACCAACTTTCATGATAAAAATCGTCGTATTTGAACTTCACCTACGGGTTTTTTGATGAACACTGCCTCCGTTGAAGTTGTTTTCTAATACCCGGTCTTTCCCGCTCGTTTTCCCACTTTTTGCCGCAACGATGACCTTTCCGGAGTTCGACGGCGCCGGCGCCAGTGATGATATCGGCGGAGAGGCCGGACGGAATGCCTTCTTCTCCGACTAACGCGAGCTTCTCCGGGTAGCCGCTCCCATTCTGGGTAATATGGAAAAACGGACAGTGGGTGCTTATACCTAAACCTAAGGGCATTTTTTGTACTTTTTGGGTCATATGGAAGAAAGAAAGTGATTCCGGGTAATATGAGAAACCCGTAGTTGCCGCCAGGTCACACGTAAAAAGCTCCCAGAAACATAAACATGGAACACCATCCACCCAAGTAAAAAACTTTGAGCTCCACCGTCTCCGGTACACTCAAAAGGGTCGGCGAAAAACAGATTGAAAGTAACTAACCTCTAGAGCTTTTGTAGAGCCTCTTTTATTTTCTTTACTTGATGCTCCATGAAGTGCGAAATTTGGAGATGGACTACAAGAGGCAAAAGAAGGGCAATGTGCTGCCAATAGCTAGGCAACTACAGTGCTCCGTAGCCATAAGGCTACCATGCAAATAGATAGAAGAATCTGAGCCTACCTCAGTGGATGTTGATGTCTCCAAACTTTTGAGAGGTCAAGATCATCACTCCCTGGAATCGAAAACATCTTCATGTTCAACAATTTGGGTATAAAAATACCGATCATCACTCCCTGGAATCGAAAACATCTTCATGTTCAACAATTTGGGTATAAAAATACCCCCCCCCCCTCTCCCCGCCCAACAACCTCTTAGAATCGGCATTTGCACACCCAAAGCAAGAGGAGAGATCAAGTAATTATCAAAAAAAAAAAAAGAGGAGAGATCAAGTAGAAACCAAAAAAGAAACAAAGAAGGGGGATGGGGAGACAAAAGTGGGCCGGAAGGTGCAAAGGGTGGGGGGGATGGCAATGAGGATCAGAATAGGAGCACAAAGCCCTCGATCCTTCCCACATCGACCACCCAACACCCTCTCAACGCCCCTCCTCCCTCAGCCCATGCCTCCTCAGCATCGCCAGTTGTCGATGCAAGGTAAAAGCCGCCTGACATGGCCACACAGGGCTAGAAGGGGGCTAAGGGAGGAGAGAGACCTAGAAACGGAGAGGAGTAGCATGAAAGGGGAAAAGGGAAGAGGAATTCTAGAAAGAAGTCAGAGCTTCTCTCTCTAGAACCCTCTTTGATATGTACGCTCTTGATATATGCCTTTATAACCCTCCAGGCAATGTAGAAGGGGAAATCTAGGGGTGTAAACGAGCCGAGCTGAGCGGAGCTTGGGCATGTCTCAACTCGAGTTCAAAATTTCAAATTCGAGCTCGGCTCGGCTCGTTTACAGCTCGGTCCCTCTCAGCTCGAGCTCGGGCTCAAGTGCCTAATACAGGAAGGCTCAGCCCAATCTCGAGGTCGGTTCAGATCTGTACAAGCTAGTCGGCGCATCACCAGCTGACGGCCAGAACCGACGGCATAGGACTGCCCACTCGTCGGTGTCACCGGCAATGGCGAATGAAACAAATAAAAAAAGTTTTTTTAGCTGAACCTCACCTGACGCTCTGCACCGAGCCCCCCTGCCGCTTGGTCGACGCGCCCCCACCCCCCTCCCCGCGGCGATTCATCAGGGCGGCCTGCCAAAGCCCCCCGTAGCCCGAGCTCCCCCATGCCACTTGGTAGACGCCCTCCTAGGTTTTCGATCCCCCCTCTAGCGACTCTGGGGCGGTAGACCCCCTCGTGGCGACTCATCGGGGCAGCCTGCCACAGCCCCTCCACACCCCGAGCTCCCCCCTGCCGCTTGGTCGACGCCCACCACCCTGGCGACTCATCGGGGCGGCCTGCCCTCCCCTCCCCCCTCTAGCTTTTGGGTTCCTCCTCCCCCAAATCCCACCACATAAAGGGAAATGTTTTGGTGACCACCAATTCCAAGGCCCATGGCCCATGGTCTTTAATCTGGTATTGAAAACGGGTCACGTTAGATCGGCTGTGTAGAGGAAATCCTATGGACGGTAATTGTTTTCTTGATACGTGCCCCTGATATGCATGCAGTTTAGACCGGATTTGGTTTTGAGAAACCAAGACGGAATGCACCGTTAAGAAGGTCATTGTTAGGGACACGAGTCAGGAAAATAACGTACGTCCAGAGGATTACCTTTGCACGTACGTGCAGCTAATCCGCTATCAAGAGAAAGGGTACAAAACAAAGACAAATCACAAAATGGAAAAAGCCCACCATAGCAAAGATTCGTCCAATGGAGAAAGGAGGGAATCATAAAAAAGAAAGAAGAAAAGTTTTGGAATTGAAAAATCCAAATAGGCATGTGATGAGGAGGGAGGTGGCCAGTGTCACTCCAATGTTATGAGACGGTTTTTGTTTGATTGCAGCGTCCTTTTCCTTTTCATTCTCTCTCTATGTCTTTCTGTAGGCAATGTGAGCCTGAAAACTAGACTAAACAATGGGCTATGTAGTCCGGCGGTCTCTCGGAAATGGCAGACCTTTCTATACCACTCACTCGCTCTTTGGTGCTTCAATATGCTTTCGTCGAGGATCTTGCGAATATATTGCATGATATCATACAGACAACATAGACATGTGATGTGAGCCTAGCACACATACGGCTCAAACGCTTGACAATCTTCTACTCCAACCCCCCACCTTAAACTAAATCGATCGGGGAAAAGCATGAACTCTTTCTCTTTTCTTTGCACCATTCCAAAATTAGATGGCAGAGAGGAGGCTCACTCAGCCTCAAAAACTTTGCCCCCAAATAGGAGGTATTGCATCTTTATGTGGGAACAAAAAATTGATTTTTTTCAACAATTGAGACTCATAATGATAAAAGTCTTCTGTGGTGGAATTTGAAGCTGTAAATGCAGAGGCTCCACTGAAATAGGGAAGGGAAAAATAGCGATATAAAAACTTATGGCTTTCTTAAAGATATGGTATTTTATTTTTCTGAAGTGCAAATTTCATTTTTGTTGGTAATAAAACTTGAAAGAATGAGTAATTTATAGTGTTGTCACAATATTATTGTGTGACATTCGAAACATAACTTTGCAATTTAATAGTTTTGGTTATTTACATGTAAAAAATAACAAAAATGAACAGTTAAATTTATTTATATATACTAATATATTTATGTATGTATAAACAAAAATATATATGTACATATATATAACATAACAAGCCGAGCTCGAGCCGGCTCGCAAGCTTATTCGAGCTGAGTTTAAATGAGCCGAGCCGAGATGAGTATCATTAGGCTTGGGCTCGGCTCGTATTGAGACGAGCACGAGCCGAGCCCAACCCAACATGAGCCGAGCCTCAAGTCGAGCCGAGCCGAGCTGAAAAAGCTCGCGAGCCGGCTCGACCCGTTTACACCTTAGGGAAATCCCCTATTAATGTAGTATGTGATGTAATAAATTTAAATTTTAGTTTATACCACTAGAATATGAAAGAATTTATTTCCTTTGGATTTTTGAAGACTTGAAGTGGCCTTGATTTGTCTAGATATCAATTGATCACTACATGAAATGTGTATACTACCAAGAATATACTCATACAACATGTATAAATGTGGGCAATCAATAGTTTACAGCTCATCTCCATTCCCAAACTCCAATGGAAGAAGCCTATCACCGTATCACGTGGCCTCCATATCGTCTTCTTCCGCAAACCATTTCCTAGAATACCATGAACTGAGGACCACTGCAGTTAAAGACTTACGTGAAAAAGCCAGAGGCATCTTTAAGTGCTAATCAATGCCATACACCGGCCTTCTCCCTTGGTATACCCGAGTGAACGCTTCTTAAAGGAATTCATGGGGACTGTCTCATCAATTTTAACCCTGCATCAATACTTGTAAATGTACATCCACATAAACCATGTAGTCCAAGGGTAAGCTTGTAAATTGGCTCTATTAAAGTCTTTAATTCGTCGATTGATGTGCACTTATGCAGAGCTATAAAAAATCAACACTATAAAAAGGAAGCGACTCTAAGCAACACACACAACTGTGAAGAGATGGCACTTGTGCTCATGCGACACTTCATGCTTGCAGCTGCACTAGTTTTGGCCGTGTCTAATATAGGCTCAGCGGCCAGAACCTCCAACGCCACCGAGGAGTTCCTCTCCTCCCACAACACTGCCCGGATGGATGTCGGCGTTCCACCTTTGCAGTGGAGCACAATGCTGGTGACGATGGCTAGCCGGCTGGTGAGGTACCAGAGGAACAACAAGGATTGTGACCTTGCCAACTTGAGTTCTAGCAAGTTCGGAAGCAATCAGTTATGGGTTGGAAGCTTGCCGTGGACTCCCCGGCAGGTGGTGGAGCTGTGGGTGGAGGAGAAGAAGTTCTACAACCATGCCAACAATACTTGTACTGCAAAGGAGCTCTGTGGGCTGTACACTCAAGTGGTGTGGAGGAAGACAATGGAAGTGGGGTGTGGGCAGGTTGTGTGTAGGAATGGGAATGTGTCCTCTCTTACTATTTGTCTTTATAACCCTCCTGGCAATGTAAAAGGAGAACGCCCCTATTAGAGAGCTTGCTTTAAGTTTATACTTTGTAATCGTATCTTAGATGGGCAGGCTTACTTTGTAGTAGTAGTTATGCATGGCCCTCAGCTTCTGAGGAAAATAAAAAGGGTCTTCTTTGGATTGTCATTGAGTATATAGGTTCAAGATCGTATGATCAGTTTCTATTGGTCAGATGGTCAGTTTTGATTGGCTCAGAAATCTTTAATCAGGTGGGAAATATGCTAAATCCAGTTGTGTCAAGATATTAATTTTTTGATGTTGAACATTCCATTAGCTAATTAAAGGTCATATAATAGGCGATCGCTGCACAAAAGAGGGCCGCGAGAGGCTATATATACATACAACTACCCTGATCCCCTACAATAAAATCCCAAAGAGACCCGAAATGTCTGCTTGCACCCATGGCACGCATTGTAACCCTCTCACGATGAAGAAGACCTCGAAGCCTCGCTCCACGAGTAGTCGCCAAAAGGTTGGCTTAAGTGATTTTCCATTAAAGGTAGCCAATCGGGCTCCACAACAATCCGAAAGGAAGTCTCTCCACCCAAAAGTGGATAACTTGTGAACGACAGCCCCATGGGAGGAGAAAGAAGGCGGGGGTGGAGAACATGGAGCTGGGGGGGCGGGGGGGGAGCCGCCGTCAACCAAGAACGCACCTTCGCCTCCGCAAGCTTTCTGAGTTCTTACCTTCATTTAGACATACTCAATATGTCCCAATGCTAATAGAACAAATATAGGAGTCTTATCGATATCAACTCCTTGACAACACTATCAGCTGGATTCATCCAAGTAAGCCATGCGACAGGAAGTAAGATAATAGCATTTGATTAACAAATTCAAAGTAGGCTTGCAAAGGTACAAAAACACTAATCAAATAAGTCTCATATTTTATTGTGTACACTATCCGTCATCAGGATACTCAATAAATTATTGTTTAGGCATCTTGGGGCTTCATCTCTTTCTTTATGGCAGCTACCAACTGATCATAGGCTTCAGCCCAAGCACTCTTCATTTCAGAGGACCACATGTCTGGAACTGCCTCCTTTATTGTCTCCAACAGAGCAAATTTGGTGACCTGAAACAAAGAAGCGCACCAAAAGGAGTTATGAGCACCACACCTTCCCAACCCACAGATAAGCCTGCAACAAAATTAGTTAAAACTAGTCCATACAAGAGTCCACAATATTTGCCCAGTTCACATGAGTCGGCGTGCACCAAGGCTCTACAGGCCGTCGAATGCGATTCAATGGCGCATCTTACTACAGGGCAGGCGGATTTAAGATCAACATACGATCATTAATTGAATGTCAATCCAATACCCAAGGGCTTGCAGTGCCTTGGCGCATGCCAATTCGCGTGAGCAAAGGCACATACTAAGTTTTTATTCGATGTAATGTTTATAATCAGTTGACACTCGTTTATTTACCTCGAAATGCTCGTCAGCTACACCGTATTTGAAATGGGTAGCCCCTAGATCCATGAGACTTGACTCTCTCACTGTTGGCTTCCCTGCCTTCCGGAGTTGCACTGCGGATTCACATGTCTTAACCAACAAATCAAAATTCAAAATTAGAACCCCATTATTCATGATTAATCTTAAATCATTTTAACAGTAATCTATTTCAGTTTGATGAGATTGTAAATAACCAAAATAAATATGCACATAACAGCAGGGGCGGAGCCAGGATTTCATGTGCAGGGGGGCCAAAAATGGCAAAAGTTTTTTATGTGAATAAAAGAAAAATACTCCCTGTGTCCGGAATTATTACTATAATATTTTTCAAAATGAATTAAAAGTTAATCAGTATTCTAGACGGAAGGAGTACTTATTTTAAAAATTATAAAATTCAACTCAAAATCATATTAATAGACCATATTATAGAATAATTTGATGCAGTTCAGATGTGATCATCTCGCTCTCTAGTTCACAAAATTTTGGTTTTTCATTGGCTCCCCTAGTAATACAAGAGCGACCTTCTTGTCTACTTCAAGTTTACACCAAATTGAAAGAAAAATTATATGATTTAGAGATGCTATAAAATGAATTCAAAGAGAAGTGGTTTCAAAATATTTACCTTGACTGATCGCTAAACGAATCAAATTACTTTTCCAGCTTAGCAAAAAAAAAAACTCAGTAAACTCAATAAACATGTTTTTTTTATTTTGAAGAGATTTTTCTTCCTAAATGATGTCACTTCTCCCTTCTATTGTTTTATTCTTCAACCCTCCTATAAATCAGGATACCCTAACATGACAAATGATGGTGCACACTAGCAATGTTATAAAAAATTATTATAATGCTTGTAGGCTTTCTACACTTTCTATTCATATAAAAGACTTCCTGGCCCAAAAGGTGGCAGTAAGCTACATATAATTTCTCTTTTTTTAAACAACAAGGGGGCCATGACCCCCCATTGCCTAAACGTAGCCCCGCCCCCGCAAAACCATCGTGACAATGTTTCGATTTTCATTTTTCAGTTTATTTTTATGAGGGCCTTTTCGTTGAAATTTTCTTAAAAGTTTCGGAGTGTATAAAGAGAAAGAAGGATGAGAAGAAGAGATAGAAGAGGAATTATATGTTAAAATATACATGCTCTCAACAAAAAAAATTTCTGCCTAATATATAAAAAATCTGAAAATTACTTTACTAAAATGTAAATTTAAAAATAACATGCGGTTGATATCATTTTCGAGGAAATTTCGCTAATTTCGCAAAATTTTTGCAAAACTTGTGACAATGTGCATAATAGTTGAACAAAGAGATGAAAAGGCCAAATAATGTACCATGACAAAGACAGACATGGCATGGGGCTTGAACTTTGGGTTCTTCTCAAGTGGAACATCTGAATCTCGAAGGAAGGAGAAGAGCTTTTTGGCCGAGGGGGCAATCTCAAATATCCTGCAAACATACAATATATTTACAGCTTAAACTTTTGAATCCATTGAAATCTCCATATCAGCTTCTACTATTAGCTATTGTTTCAATCGAACAATAACCTGAGGAAGAATTTCAAGCCAATATCTCCAGCATTCTTCTTCATCACACCCCAAGACTTTACAACCAAGGCTTCCTGCTCTTCTGTGAAGGCCTTAATCCGAAAGCCTTGATGAACAATTTTACACTTGATTGATCGAGAACTCTTCAAAAGAAGGCTTCCTGATACTGATAGTGATCCTTGCTGACTGAGCCAACCAAGCTGATCAGTCCCATGCCTATGCATGGAACATGAGATGACTCCCTGGTTTTTAGAGAACTTAGCCAAGTTGCATCTGTGAGATCCTGCAATCCTGCTCAATTTAGTAGTCTAGACATAGAAGAAGAAGAAGAAGAAGAAGAAGAGAATGAAAGAAAAGAAGAGTGTTTGCTAGTTGTTACCCTGTGAATCAAGATGCACAGAAGCATTAGTTGTAAGGACAGATTTCAAAAGAGCCATAGCTGGTGTAATGGAATTAGCTAAGTTGATGACTTCAATTTGATGGATGTTGAGGAAGGCAATTTTTGAAGGATCAGGACTGTGTTAAAAAAATATTTAAAAGGGGGAATGATGCCTCTTAGGTGTTCCCAAGGGCCAGTGTTCTGTTCAAAAACCATGGGCTGCAACCTGCAAACATTGAATTGGGTTTGCTGCATCACTTTGGTTTGACTTGCCACCATAGCAATCCATTCCACCTATGCATCTGGGCCCTGGCTGCTGGATCTCATTCACTGTTATTTCACTGTCATTCGGCCTCCATTCCGGTGGATGGTGTTTGGATGGTTAACAGATGAAAAATTCAGCTGAATGACCCATTCAGGTCGAATTACCGAATGAGCTCATGAGAACATTAGTTGATTTCCCAAAGATCCAGTCGAATGGTGAATTTTTTTTCCAGTATCATGGAATAAATTCAACGGAATTTTTCATGGACATTCTGCCCATTCGGTAACCAAACAGATGAGGCCAACTAGGGTGCATTTAGAAGCTGAATTATTTCTTCACCTATTACGCGTCGGGGAGAAAATTTTCACACTAATTTTTGAAATGTAAAATATGCTTGGGAACTAAAAATAAATCACACTGATTTGTGTTTGGAAAGGAATATTCGTCAGCCTCGGGTATTGTGTAATCGATTACACAATAGCTTTTTAATGGGGCAAACTTCAATAATGCGTTTTTTACTCATTTCAGATCTATTTTGACCCTTTTTTTCATTATTCCTTATTTTTAGTGCACTTTCTTATAATTGTGATATCATAAAAGATGTTAAGCTACCGCTTACTATTTATCATAGATTTTATGAGATTTTTTAATAAAATATCAATGTCATTAGACTATCATGATGATAAGAAAGAGTATAAAAAATAAAGAAGAAAAAAATGGCCGAAAATGGATTAAAAATGAGGAAAATATGAACTTTGAAGTTTGTCCTATTGTGTAATCGATAGCATATTTTATCGTGTAATCCCCCTTTAAAATATGACAAACTTCAACAATCTATATCTCCCTCATTTTTAGTCTATTTTCGATCATTTTTTTTGTTCTTCATTATTTTTTAGAAAGAGCATAAAAATTAAGAAAGAAAAAAAAGGGGCAGATATGAACTCTTGAAGTTTGTTCCATTTTAATTTGGGATTACACAATACAATGTGTTATCGTGTAATCGATTACACGATAACTTTTTTAAGGGGACAAACTTCAACGATACGTTTCTTACTCATTTCTGATCCGTTTTGGCCTATATTTTTTCATTCTTCCTCATTTTTAGTGTTATTTCTTATAATGATGAAAAACATGTTAAAAAATGGACTAAAAATTAGGGAGATATGACGGGGGGGCTCCCTCGGCTCAACGGTGCAGCGGCGGAGGCATTGGGGTGACCGGCTTTGGACGACCCGAGTAGTTGCCCGGGGGCACGGGCTCCCTCGGCTCATCGGGGCAGCGGTAGCATCGAGGTGGGGGTCAACGAGGCGGCGGCGATGACAAGGGGCACGTGTTCTCTCGGCTCAAAGGGGCAATGTCGGGGTAGAGGGCTCACCGGGGGGACAAACCTCTAGGGGAGAGCTGATTTTTTTTTCGTTAAAGAGGCGCGACGACCAATTCTTGAGCTTGATTCTTGCTGAAGTGAGAATCAGTTTTTGAGGTGTGAAATGTGAAATTTTTTACCCATCACCGTCACTGACCACTTTCAGCATTTTCAGCTTCCAAATGTTTTTCAGCCTAAAAGGGCTTAAAAGATGCTATTTTTCAGCTTCCAAACGCACCCTAGAAAAGAATAAAAGCCGAGGCCACGGAAGATCAGCTCCGCTAGCTTTAAAAATTGAAATCTTCATTAAAAGAAGATATCATGAAGTAGGCTTATGCTCGCCATATTCATTTGGAAGAAGGCCAAATTTTCGAAATAAAAGAAAAAACTTTCGATCTAGATTTACCAAAGCCTAAACCAAATGTTAGTTTATTAAACAAGCGGTATGTAAAAATGACTACTCAAGCTATGTATGAGTGTGTTACATTGCTTACGTATGTTGTGTTTCTTGTGAAAGGTAAAGCTTTGGATGGATGATACAAGCCACTGAAGTTGATTTTTTCACTTTTTGGCAGGCGATAGTAGTTAAATCGTGAAGATAACGTTTCAAAATAAAATCAAACCATGCCTTTGTATAATTCTGCTTGTAAATATGTTTGTGGCCGATCGCCGGATCAAAGATTGAAGCAAACAATCAAACGCTTGACTGATGAAAAGTTTGGATGCAATCACGCAAACATAAACAAGATTTTAACCTGATGTTCATTCAATCCACTTCCAGCACTGTTAATTACATCATACCAGGAATAATAGCACCGCGCTATGTGACCAGCAATGATCGCTATGCGATACCAGTAAATGCAAGGTCCTCTTGCCAAGATTATTCTGGATAAAAATTCAACGTTCTTCTCAGTTTATTTATATTGGCTTTTCTTTAAGGATCTTCACCCCAGATAATTGAGCGGCCAAAAAATTTGTCATAGGGTGGATTGTGAACCCTTTTATATGTTTTGTTGACTCGAATACGCAGTTAATATTCCAATTTTGGGGAGCATCGGTTAATCCAAGAGAAGAATGTAGCATATATAACACTCATATTTAGATATACCCATATATTACATGAATACACTACAAAATTAGATGTGTGATCAGCTCATTCTTTTTGTACACAAGTGAGAACACAAAAAAAATATCTGCACGCAGATCATTCTTGATCTATTCTTCAGCTATGATCCCTTCTCTCATCTTACAAGTTCTTTTGACAGCAAATAGCGAAAAGCAAAATTGTGCGGGATCCATTCAATGCTTCTTTGAGGCTTCTCTTTAATCCGTCGCACGGTCTTTTGAAGAGTTTTGGGCAGACAGTGTCGTGCCATGTTGACTAGATATGTGCAATTTAGATTAGAGTCCTTCGCAAAAAACTCCACAATCTTCGGCAAAAGGATTCGGTGTTCCTTCCATACACTTATTGTAGCTCTCATGTATTCTTCTTTTGCAGCCTCGAGCTCTTGGAGTACTCTCTTAGCTGTGTATATACGAACCTAAATATGTAGCCAGGGATCACACACATAAAAGTATCAGATTTTTGGATTCCAATATGAAAGTCAGAAGTAAAAAAGCTCTTCTATAATAAACCAAAGCAATCACAGTAAAATGTCTGTTAGTCTTTACCGCTGGATCTGAATGGCAGCCGGTACAAAGAGAAAAGTATACTAGAGGTTCAGCATGTTCAATAGCATAAGACCGTCGATCAACTCCTTTTAGCTTTGTCTTTGGAAAGAACAATGTTCTGAGCCACTGCAAGCAAATGAAGAAACAGTTGATCTTTCTTTTGTACCAAAAAATTATAAACAATTACAGTCTACCAGGGACTTTAAATATTTGCAGTCTCAGGTCAACTGTGGAACACATCCTAATTCAAGAGGCATAATATTTTCAACTAAGAGTTACCACTGTAACCAGTTGTAAACTATGTATACACACTAGCGTACCTGTCCAGGGCGAATTGATCGACATCCCAGAATAGAAGTCTGTATCATTTCCGCACTTAAAGTTTGACCTCCAACATTATAAGCAGCCTGAGGCAATACATTTCCAAAAGCATCTCAGAATAAGGTATTCGTGTAGAGAAAATGCCTCTGGACCTTATCCCACCTGGGTAAGAAGATCTTTGACTCTCAGGAATCAAGTCCCCCACCCCCACAACCCAATCCTCTCCATCATAGTGATCTCCCTTCCATAATCATGGGCTACATTTGTAGGCTTTATTTTTTGGTGAAAGAAAAGAGATGTTTGTATAGAGAAAGCTAATGTATTTTCCAAAGGTGGTTACCTTCACGAGCAAAGACCCTCTTTTTAGATTGTTCTGTGGAATGCCATAGACTAGATAAGCCTGCAGAATGCAAGTAAATAGTGTTAACTATCTAATTATAATCTGATGAAGAGAACGCCATTTATATAGGTATTGTGCTTTACAACGTTACTTACATGCATCACAAGTGCATTATGTACATTAATCCAGAAAGCCAGTTTCTCCTCATGCTTCATTTCACTTGGATCAACCTTTTCTAGTCTCTGTACAAGTTCCCTGAAATAATGGCATAGGGAAATTATTGACCCTTAGTTTGAAAACCAATCATCAAGATTGTTAAACATTCACTGCACTAACTACATCAGAAGTATGACCATTGTGGGCAAACTTTCAACTATCTGGGAGAAAAAGTAAAAGCAGCAACCAGTGACATTTTACGTAAAAAAAAGCAGTATATTCAACTTACTTGAAATTTTGTAGCCTATCCTCAACATCATTCAGTTTTCGGCTATCTCTACAAATCCCAGAGACTTCAACCACTGAACTATAGGGTCCACTGAACTCTTTCATTTCTTCCACTTGAAACGAGTTTCCAAACTGCATATCATTAGATGACTCCTTCCTGCAGTTTGGGCTCCACAAGTCACTCTGATCCAATGGAGAAAATGCACCAGTGGAGGAAAAAGATGAGGTTGGGGAAGAAGATTGTCCATAATGCACCAATGGGGATTCTGCAAGTTTGCAAAATATTGTAGACATAGATCGGATTATATTTTCAGAAAGTCTATTGGGAGTTTCGGGCACGTGATCTGATATACGGGCACCAAGATGCTCTGCAAGGCTAATCACAGACTTCGTTCCATTCTGCACGTTCAATTGAAGTGTAATGAAATTAGCATCCTGCGGCAGGACCATAACAAAGTTCTTATAGTTGTTTAATTATCATTGTACACGAGCCCACATCAATCAACATGGAGATTCATTAAAGTAGCAGTAAAGATAGAACGTAGGATATTAGATGTCTTTGCCACAAATGGCATACAGGTAAGTTAAAAAACCACCTATGAAAGAATTCTATGGCTAAAACCTCTGTATGAAAAAGATTCTAATTTACAGAAAATAGGTTCCAATTCATCCCACCTATGAAAGAATTCTATCGCTAAAACCTCAGTATGAAAAAGATTCTAATTTACAGAAAAAAGGTTCCAATTCGTCCAGTTAAGTCCTACAATATAATCCCATTGATCAACTAGTTGGGTTCTAGGTGCATTTGACATGGGTAAAAACAGCGTTTGCAAATATCACGCATTGCCAATTTAAAAGGGAATAGACTGCAGCCCCTGCAATTAGACACATCAACCGAAAAGGACATTTACTAGTGTCGCTGGCCTCATGGAGAATGTAGATAGTTATAATAAACAAGATTCTTTAGTAAGTATAGCATATAGGCAGAAGGCATAGAGCCATCTTTAACAGATTTATTTTCAATCCTTTATTGATTTCTCAATTAAAATTTTCATAGCAAACTGCCATTCAATATAACTTACCTGCAGGAAGGATAAAGGCTGTGAATGGCATGAGCGTAGCGCTTTGTCGAGATTTTCCAATGGTGAGGAAGTTCTACTTGGGCACATTGAGCGATGAGATAGTGAAGAATGACTCCGTTGAACACGATGGTCCATTAGATTCTCAACACATTTTATATCGCTAGACTCCTTGTATTCAGTAATTCTAGGAAATTGAGGTGTTTGTGGTCTACTAGACGTGACAGGTGGTTTATCTTTCTTGAAGGTACTATGAAGATCAGCTTCAGCCAAAGGTGATCCCAATCTTTCACTAGTAACAGGAGGTGATAAAACAGCAAATTGTTTATCAAATGCCCTCCGATAGTGTGAGAGAAGATATTGCTCCAAATGTGCAACTTCCAGCTCCAACACAGCAATCTCATTGATTAATTTCTTTGTGGACTACAAGAACTTTGTATTAGTTTCTAATATATAAAAATATGAACAGAAGTAAAATTAGTTCGTTAGAGAAAAAAGAAAAAGAAAATTCAATTGTGCAATGTAACTTCTACTGATCAAGTTTTTTTATTAATTAATCAAACAACATTAATTAAACAACAAACCATATTCTTTGCTCTATAACAAGTCCAGACAGTATGCAAGTGTCACTCAAAAGAAGAGCGATAAAGGCATATCAATCATCAGATGGTTTAAATTTTGTGACAAACCCTAGAACACAAAAGCAGTCCAACAGAAGCCATTGCATTTCCCAAAATTTTTCTTGATGAAAGATTATAATCCAGTAGAATTAAATTTGCTTCTTCCCTCTTTCCCAACCCTTGTAAAATCAAGCTGAATGCAATTCTTTCTGTTTCTGCAGTATGATAAATACTTATGTCTGAGTCCATCTAATGGATGGATCAGATTAGCAATTTGAGTGCTCATATATCACAACTTAAATTCTTCCTCGTTGTGAAAGAAAAAAAATGCAATAACTGAAGTAAAACAATGCCACAATAAAATGGTTGTGATTGAACTCTAAGACAGAAAAAGTTCCCTATTAGGGTTCATCTTTCATGTATAAAAGCAGAGAAACTACCTTGGGCATTAATTTTTCAGTTGAACTATATCTCAAGGAAGATCTATATCCCAATGCCTTCTCTAAGGCCCGACGTGTTGCAAATTGATCCTGCAACTGGCTTTCGAGTTGTAGTATCTGGTGATGGGCATTGTATTGAAGAAAGTAAGACGCTTGTATGTTGACCTTGTTTGAAAAAAACAGTGAAGCACTTTAAAGTAACAAGAAAAACCACAGGATCGACCTACCTCTTTCTTCAATAAACTCCGAACTGAGGTTTTTTGAGTTCGTTTCTTCTCACCAACGATACAGTCTTTTCGTTCCTTATAATCACAAAAATACAGAATCAACCAAATGATGCATACTAGTAGTGCCTTGTCAAAGAATTTGCTCAAGACAAAACAATGGCAAATAAGTAATACATGTTCTTGTGAAAAAAGTACCAAATTATTTAGTAATTGATGCTGACTGCATATCCAGAAGCACCACGATAGTTAAAGAAGAGTAACATACAATAAAAGGGGAAAAAGGATATTACCAACTTCAGGTGGTGATTGGCTTGAGGGAAGCACCATACAAGATCCCCGTTGACTCTCTTGTCAGGATAGCTGCCATTACAAGTCAAAAATCAGAAATTGCAACACAAAGTCCACATTTGAAGATCAGGGGATTATCTTCTTCTCTTCAGAAATTAACTTCTACATAACTTTTCATAGCTTTCTGCCCCAAACAACTAGAGTAAATACAAATTAAGTAACCAAAACGTCTGGATTTTAAGAACATCATTAAATTTAGAGATATTTCTTCCCCACATAACTTTCTGCTTCTAGTTATTCCCATAGTTCCCAAACATCACATAGTTATACTCTGGAAATACTAGTAATCAGAGAAGGACAAAAAACAGAGAAGAAAAAACAGGGAAAAGGAGAAGTTGGCAAGAGAGTGTTTACCTCTTAGATCGCCTGTGTCTTGACCACAATCTCGTGGAACTCAATGGACTTAGTGAAGAATCCCGGCACTTCAAAACTGGGACATCACTTCCACTGCCCACTTCAACCCCCATGTCTGCAACAACTGAAGCAGCTCAAAAATTTCAGACAACCCAAGCTAATCAAATAAGCAGCCAGTTGCAACACTGGACATTGCACCAAACCCATAAAATTCAGCTGCTTCAACTGTTTTTCATCTCTCACCCACTTGATAGCAGTTGACAAAACAAACAAACAAATCCCACAAAGGCAAAGCAGAAGTGCCTCCAAAAATCAAGCCACTCCGATCCTTATCAAAGTTTCATATATTGTAGCACTTGAAGGAGTCGGAGACCAGCTCCTCCCTGTGGAAGATCTCATCAGCCCAGATGGGTTGTTGACAAAACCGACCAAACCCGGCAATTCAGAGTGCAGAAGGGTCGGATGTTGTCTGAGAATTCTCTCTTCTTTTCACTGTTCTTGTAGGCTTCCCAAGAACTGCCCCACCACGTTTTGAGAGGAAGTGTGAAGCGTATATGTCAGACTCAGCTGCAGAAGCCACAAATCAGGAACACAAAAGGCACAGGCTATATGGCTTTAACTACTTATATATCCTGCACACAACGTGGGTCTTTCACTCATTTGGTCCTCTTTTTCATCTCATTGCCTTTGGCTTCCAGCTTTTTGTAAAGCTTAGAGCCCCAGTCATGTAGCCTTTGATTGTTAACTGCGCGAAACCAGTTCCAAGTCTTTATACATGGATGATGGTTGATGGTTGATGTTTTTTTTTGTGCCATGTGCTACTTGAGTATGCTTATAGGTGCTATGTCATGCCAGGTCTAAAACTGTGTTGTGATACCAAAACCTCCACTCCATTGGCACTCGCCGTGGATTATATCCCTAGATGCGGAAGGCCTTGTTCATACCTAAGGGAATCGGTAATGGGATACAGTACTCTAGGAGTGCGTTTGGAAACTAAGACCGTTTGGGGCGTGATTAAAAGCAAAACATCCAGATAGATGGGATGTTTTGTTACACTGTAGCATCTGGATATTTTATATATCCAGCTGATACATCTCAGGAGGTGTTTCAGCTGGATGTAAAAATCCACATAGATGCTACAGTATATATCCAATATCCAGTCTGAATATTTTGCAATAATCACTCCTGACGGTAATTATTAAAAATCAGCAAATTACCCCTGAATAATAGTGAAAATGCTGAGAAACAAGCTGATGAGAAAAAAAGTTAGGAATCAGGCTGACGAGAAAATGCTAAAAATATAATTAATTTCAAATTTTCAAATAGGTTTTCACGGATCAGTAAAAATCACCTTGATTATTTTTAAACTGATTTTTTTCCCATTTCAATATCAATATCTAAACCCACCCTAGGAGGCCATTTGCCCTGCCCCTTCTAGTCTAAAGACTCAGACACCTCTCATTGTGAAGAAAAGGGTTGTCTCATGAATGTACAAAACAGCGTTGAATTATGATGTTTAACATTGATGGAGGCAGTTCAGCATATGAGAATTGGGAAGTAGCTTTTGTCTTTGGGTGACAATGGCACTTTGGAAGGGAAAAACACCTCAAAAGGGCTGAAAGTGAGAGATAAAGGAGAGATTGGATGCTTAAAGAGAAATGAGGATTTGAGGATAGTTGTTGTCCTAACCTTTGTGGCGAACCTGTGAGATACCCGAATGTCTTCTATGCCAAAATGACTAATGTTTGTCATCGAATCATATGAATAATTTAATGGATGAGGCCTTCACCTTCTGCAAGATCGAGACAAATGAATATTGTGGGGTGTAAGGTGACCCAGTATTCCCTTTTCTTGTCTGATAGGGACATGCCTAGAAAAAGTTGCCTTTTCCGGTGAGTGTATTATAAGGCCTCCTTTTCTTTATAGGCTTATTTTCCTGCAACAAAGCCTAATTTCCCTTCCTAATCAGATGAGAGCATGGAGAGTACCATATGATCTTGTTTATTACTCCCGGTCAACTTTAATACAGCTTTTTTTAATAAATACAATTTAAAGAAAATTGTATTCATTAAAAGTGACCTGAGGGAGTAACATACTACAGTAAGAAGAAATAATGTAGAACTATAGAAGCCCTCTAATCCCTGCAGACTCAAAACAAGAAACAATTGGTAAATTTGGTATTCAATCTAAATTACCAAAAAAATATCCAGTAAATCAGTATAATTATGGGCCCATGGCCATGGTCAATAGGCTCACTGTACTTTTTTTTGGCAACATCTCACTGTACTTAATAATTAAATGACTTCTTCCACTCCCGTTGTTTTCCATGTTCAAGTTTTTTTTGTAACTTTTCCAAGATTTAGTTGCTCTGTAAATTCAGTGCTATAATTTTTTTTTTGGGGGCAAAGTCAGGACTTTATATTTCTGTCACTTGGTGAGTTTTTGCCTTCGAGAGAGTTTGGTGTGGAAAGCCTGAGCTAGTAGACTTAGGAGGATGGTAAAAAGTTGACTCTTTCAGTAATGAGGTAAAAGTATCCATACTAAAAAAAGAGAGTATACAATCGGCATCAACAAACTCTTGTCAAGTTTCAGATTGGAGGATTTTTTTATGTTATAGCTGTTAGAATATAAAATATATAATAACTTACAATAGCTTCTAATGGCCTAGAAAGAGTAGTTGACAGACATACCTGTCATGAACCAATCTCTAAACTTGGAATTCGTTAACTATATGTGAGTACATATATCAATAACACGCTCCATGACACGATGATTCTTGCCCAGATGATCACTTCGAGATAACATTTTCTTATTTTGTAATTTCAAACTGGAGACATAATGAAAGCAGAATAATGCTTAAACTTTGTTTTCTTCCAAGTTATTAAACCACCAGAAGTCGAAGGAACAGCAAAGAGTCCAAGATCAACACTCTTTAAGTTGTTTTTGCATCAACCAACATCTAAGTTTCTAACTTAATCCATTGCCAACTACATCAAAAAGTAAACTTCATTTTTTAAGAAGAAGAAAATACAAATATCCACAGATTTATATATTCAGTCTGACAATGGTGTCAGGATCAAAGCTTAGATGAGACAAATGATAAGGACTCAATGAGAATCTAGACGTTGTTTTTGACATGGAGAGAGAGTTGGATGGAGATGATGGTGGGAGGAAGGCCTGGAAATCCGAAGAAATCGTCGTTTGCAGCGTCTCGAGTTGCCAATTGCCATTGAGAAGGAGATGTGTGGTTGGCTTTTGCGATCTTTCTTTTCCCAGAGGGATAGAGAGAGAAAGCAGTGGAGATGCACGTAAGAGAGATTCTTCAAAAAAGACAAGAGAACTTTCTAAAGACATTGAGACAACAGAGTCAATGACAATTAGATGCTATGGCATCTCTTCAGGACTGCATCTGTCTGCATGGTACGAGCATTACAAATCCACGCACACTGTGTTTGTTTTGTTTTTATAATTAAAAGAGCTAAAACCAGCTTACAAAGATGCCCTTCCCTTCTAAACAGCATGCCCGTTGTATTGATCTTCATGCAATCCTCAGGAGGGTGTCAAACCTATCCACCTGCATGTATGAGCGAACAAATTGCTCAATCTTCCTCCTCAACTCATCAGGGGTTAAAGGAGGCTTCCCCAGTCTCATTTATGTGCTACCAAATATAAGAAGCAGTAGAGATGATCTTTTCTAGCTTGACTCCTCGGTCTCCTTCCAGAATAGTCTTGATCATATCAGTTGGCTTTATATCTTGATTGACAGAGATCATTAAAAAACTTGCAAAAGAAAACTAGATTAGAGAAATCTTTGGGCATATCCAGATGGCATTAACTGTGTCCTCCATTTCCTCTCCCCAGAGATGGCAGGTACAATCAACATATTAACACCTTGACTGCTTAGCTTGGCCTTAGAGGGAAGAAGGTCTCTGCTCTGGTCAGCCTCCACCCAAAGACTTTGAGTCTTGGGACAATTTTCATGTTCCAATTCTTCCTCAGAAGTTTTCTGTTTCTAACGTTCACCTCCAAGCGCTCTCTCCCTTCCTCAATTTTATCTTTTATCAACATGGAGTACGCACTCTTAACCGAATAAAAACCATTTCTGCTCCCCTTCCGGTAGATATCACATCTTTAGAACCTTCTCTTTCCAATGGAACCTATCGATGCTGAGTACTGGCAACATTTAATAATAATTAAAATTTTCAAAACCTTGAGCAGTGTTGTTTTTGGAGGCTTGGGATGACTAATGACAAACTGTTGTGTCTAGCAGCTACGATTGTCTCTATGTTGAAAAATGAAAAAACTTAATGAAAGTTCTGTTGCGGGCATATTAAATGCTGCATACACGCTGATGTAATTGTAGCTTCTTTATTTCTTTATGTTTTGCACTTATACTCAAAATGCTTATTCACAGGTTTTAAAAAAAAACGCTTATTTACGGCATTGCTGCGTAAGTGTTTGCTTTGACTTTTTTGGAGTTGGCTAGACCGATCCACATGGATATCTTGTTAGTTTAGTTTGTAGTTGTACTCACATTAAAAGTAATTTTATTAGTCCAAATTCTTAGTCTCTGCTATTCGTCTAGTGGGAATTGGCGTGTGCACCCCTTCGAGCACATCGTTCGGATGCCTGTCTCGTCTTCAGGATGTCCAACATAGTTAGTTACCTTGTATGTTTTTATGATAAAAACAAATAATTCCATACTTCTTACCTTTTGGTAAGAGTATGATCAGTGTCCCTGAAAAGCACGTTTGGGCGTGTTGGTCTTCAGCTCCAGATTTAGTGAGAAAACCTGGGTTCGGTTCTCCACCCAGGCACAAGCGGATCTTACTGGTGTGTGGGAGAGTTGTCACTTGTTTTTAGATGTGGAGCATCTAAAAATGAACTGTCCCCTTTTCGAAGTGGAACATCTAAAACAGGACAAGACGGAGGGAGAACTTTTTTACTTAGCCAATTAATTTCATGGGCCTCCTTTAATATGAACCAGGCCCAACTAAAGAACTCCTATTCAAGGGGAGTGGGCCTCCGACCACTGGTGTTGTCCCAACTCCTATGACACTGGAAATTTGAGGACATTTGAGCTTGATTGTTTCTCTCAAATTACTATGCATTTCCAAGTTTCTCACAAATTGCTTTGTATGCAAATGTACAGGATCTCTCCACAGTGACTACGTGCCACATGTTTGATAAAATGCTCTTATACAGCGTCTCAACTGGGTTATCAAACTTTTTTTGGTTCAATAAGAGGTTTCTTGCTGTCAAACAAAGAGTTTTCATGATACGTGCATCTTTCAAAGTTAATCCCAATGTGATTTTTGTGATTTCCTGTTGTAGGTAGAGTTGCTTATATGCATATCCGTACGCGTTACTGATTTTTGCCACCTGTGTCAACCGCCGTTCGAGAGCGAGGTTTCCTTGAGACATTGGGCCGGTTGCATGTGTGAGCAACCTCGGGCCGACCATCGGTCCAAAATGCGGCCCATTACCTGGGCTACTCTCTAGTGTCTAGCTTGTATCTACCGATGAGTGGGCTTTTTTAAAAACCAAAAATGACATAACACTAGAGACTCAGGGCCGTTTGTGTAACACTTAGAAAATTAGTAAGTATTTTAAAACCAAAATTTGACCCTCTTAATGTTTGATTTAGTTGTGTTTTACCTTATGGATTTAAAGTTGGTGAGAAGAGCTTTCCAACGCCACCAACTATGCGCGATTTGGAGTTCGGAGTGAAAAGATATGAGAAATTGAATTTTGTTTGTGCGAAGCTACGATTGATCGCCATAACCAACGATCGATCGACAAATTGAACCGATCGACGCCTTATCAAAACGATCTATCATAGTTACTGTGATTATTAACTGTTTTGTTTCGAGTAAAGCGATCGATCAACAATAATTGCGATCGATTAACGCAGTAGTGTAGAACAACGCTTACGACTATCGATGATCGCCGTATAGCCGATCGATTACCGATTGCAGTTTTGCGATTTCTAGCTTATTTTTGGGGTGGATTTGCATGGGAAAGATATCAAATCCCAATTGGACTTAATTTGCACATCTCTAGAAGGATCTTGAGGCCTTCCCATTGGTTGGAAGTGTCCATGATATAGAAAATTAGTTTAAGAAGGGATTCTCCCCCAACTCTATATAAACCTTAAAGAGTTGGCTTGTGTCATTGCAAAAACCTAACCCTAGAACGTCCAGAGACCTTTCCCCTTCTCCTTCCCACGCTCACCCACCTCCTTTAAGGCTTCTTCTTGTAGGAGTTTGCAAGAGCTTGGAGCGGAAGCTTTGGAGGAAGCGGAGGAGATGAGCAATGCGTAGAAAGGCAGAATATTTGGTGAATTAAGTAGGATGGTTTTTCCCCTCTTCTCTCTTCTGATTATATGATATTGACAAGTGTTTTGATTCAGTACTTTAGTGTATTGTGTGGATTCTTGTGAGATGAATGAATTATGTCATTATTTCTATACGTAGTGCATCATAATCATATGTGCATTCATGTTCCATTTCTATATGGGAATTTGCACATAAAGTCTAATGCTTTATTTATTTTTCAGAGATTAGGAGTTTTGGTATTGCTTGATAGACTATGATCCACGTTGAGTTTTGGTGTCTTCATGTGTGTCTTGCATTAAAGGTCTTATTTGAGAGGTATTAATAGTTAAAACTATGTTATATATAAATGAACATGAGAAAGGTGTGTACTTTAGTAATTCCATATCATCCTAGGGTCTATAATTGGTCTAGGAGGGGAGTATATTGTCTCTTAAGGATATATTATCAGCTATAATGTGTTATTAAGTAAGATAATCAAGTTTAATTAAGAGTCTTAATCTCGGCTAGAACTGTTTCTGTGCTAACAGTCGGTAGTAAATAATTCATAACTAATTCAAATAAAATCTGAAAAATATAAAATTAGTGGGGTTAGAAACTAGACTCACGAGGGTATTATCAATTAAAATTTAAGAGGTTAACCCTTGCTGTACAAAACACAGTAGTCATCGGAAGGGGACTATTGTGCAGGAGGCAGTGAGCTGAATCTGAGAGAAAATATTAAGTATACAAATAACATCATAAAATATGATATGATAATATCTAACGTGTCAATACGAATGATTGAACTATATACTTATGAAATATCACAGTAAGAAGTGGGTTAGAAGTAATCTAATCAGGAGGGATAATCCTTCGATTAAGAGATTTATCACTATCTATCTTAAAAGCGTTGATGTCGGTTTGATATTCCACTTGGAATTCAAATCATCTAAGATTCTTTGATTTCTTATATCTGATATTTGTATTATAAAACTTTAATGCGTATGAGGAATTCTTATCTAGGGCTGAGCATGAAAGGTATGTATTGATTGTATGTTACTCCTTCGGTGAGTTGTTATTTTTCGAAGTGTTTGGGTTGTCTTGTTATTTCAAGAGTGATTTACATGCCTTTGAGAAGCTTATTACTCTATGCTATTCCAATGAGTGAGTTATGTGTTGGCCAAAGACCTTGACACTTCTATCCATACTCCATGAGAGAGTCTATTATAGTAAGAGATACCTTATGATCTTATAGTGTTACGACCTCTATTCATTTGAGATATTGCTCATATTGATTACATGATTGTTTCTTCCACTAGAGATCTTGCGAGACTCTCTCCATGGTGGATTCATAGTATGCTCAATTAAACCATTGCGAGATCTTGCGAGGTCACTTATATTTATGAAATTGCGATTCCATACTACTCGAAGGGAGGCACTATACATACGTTAGATTTTGGACATTATGGAAGGTCCTCAGTCTCTGCCCATCGTGTCCGTAAGCACTGGTGGGGCCAGCATCCTAGACGTATGGCAGGGTTCCAAAGAGAGGACCCCTAGGGTGGTTCTGGTATATTATTTTAGTCACTTGCGGGCGACCAATTTAGCGAGCAGAAATTGTAACTCCTTTCACTTTAGATGTCTGGAGCCTTTGATATGATGGTTATTCTCTCCTTACACATATATTTTTTCGGAGTCTCATTGATGTTTTCCTATACTTGCGAGTTGGAATTGTTGTTGACTAACCTAGTAGGTGTATCGACCTCGGTTCAGTTCAGATGTTGTGGAATGTCTATAACCTTTGTTATTCTTATTCTCTTTATACTGCTTGTTTTAATTCAGTGGGTTTTTACATCCTACTGAGTGTTTCTATGAAATACTCATCCGATGCAGGCAAAAATGAAAATTGAGATCAGGAAGCGCAGTAGTGGATAGGCAGATTGCAGGCGCCGAGAAGAGTTTAAAGACTATTTAGTTATTTGTTTTGCTTTTATTGATACTTATGACATTATTGACAATTGTGTGCCATAGACTTATAGGTTTATTTTATTTGACTTTCTTAAATGGATTATTATTATTGATGTCTGTTATTATATTACACTGATTGCGGGCATAATCGGTTACACATCTTTTTGAGATGATTGTAATCGGTTGGGAAATCGACTGTTCGGTCGCATGCTCGAGATCTCTACCTCAAAATGTATCTCATTGGTTGGCTTCCGCACTCCGATCGAGATATGGGATTTCGAGGCGTAACAGTTTGGGACATGAAAAATCAGCACCATCCAGCTGAAAAAATACAGTTGGTTAGGATTTTTGAGATAATCCAAAGATTTTTGGGATAATCCAAACACTAACAAGGTGGATTTTTTGTAGTGGATGAAATTGATTTTTCACGCCCCAAACGACCCCTCAGTTTACATCGTAGCATATGCTCAATAAAACCCAAAATTTTTTAATAGTCAAGTAATTCCACACTATTCTCATTCACGATCTTGTCGGTAGAACATCATTGTTAGATACTATTCTTATTCACAATATAATATAAGGACAGTTTACATGAGATCATTCTTATATATGGAGCATGAAGCCAATCTTTTGGGTTATTGGATTTCGATCCGATGGTGGGTTTCAAATTAGTGGGTAGGTGTGCGTATCAAATTAGTAGATAAGCGAGTTCTTTGTAGCCGTCATATCAAGATCTAACGGTTAAGACTTAAATGACCTCATATAAGCTATAGGAGAGCGATCTCATTTAAATTTTTTTCCATATAATATTTGGTATTCTATTCATATTTAGATTTTATAGTTATTATAGCTAATATAGCTAATAGATGGTAGTATGTATTTAGTTATGTTGTCTTATTTTTTACTCCTTCGGTTCAAAAATACTATGTACATTTAAAAACATTCACACTTCTCAATATATTATACTCCCTCCCGATCCTAAATATAATGTACATTTGAAAATATTATTATTCCAAAATATTGTATATATTTTGCCAAATCACGTGACTTCCTCTTTCCAAAATTGGAGGAGACTTAGAAGGATTTACTAGAACTTTGTTCATAAACAATCATACTAGTTGGACGGGATATAAGGGAGAAAAAGTCATGTGAATTGTTTGTGTTTCATGGTCCAATAAAAATAGGAATTTTCTTAAATATACACAGTATTTTGGAATAGATGAGTATATATTTTGCCAAATCATGTGACTTACTCTTCCCAAAATTGGAGGAGACTTGAAATAATTGACTTAAACTTGGTTTGTAAATGAGTATACGAGTTGGATGGGGTACGAAGGAGAAAGAATTGTATGACTTCTTTGTAGGTTTTCATGGTCCAATAAAAATAAGAATTTTCTTAAATATTTTAGAACGGGGGAAGTACGATCTAACTAAGGCTGCACCAAAAACCCAGACTCGACCTAACTCGGATGGAACTGACCCGACATTGACCCAGGTCGGGTCCTATCTCGAGCAAGGTCGGTTCTATCTCAGGTCGGGTCGGGTTTAACTTTAAAATACCCACAATAACCGAGATATCCGAGATATATTATTTAAATATCTTATTTTTTAATATATATAATAATAATTATTATTATTATATAAATTATTTTATTAAATATTTTTATAATTATTTTATTAAAATCTCAGTTTCTCGGGTTCTTGCAGGTTTTATCTCGGGTAGGGTTAGGTATAGCAAAACCCGACCCTACCCGACCTACGATGCAGCTGTAGATCTAACTACATGTCCGAGATCATTTTTACCTTTTATCTCTCCGAGATCAGTCTCTTTGCGTCCCCGAGACGAAACCGGGATTCGAGACTGCGAACTAGTGTTTTCAAAACCGGACCGGACTGGCCGCAGTTAACCGGAACCGGCCAAGAAATCGGTCCGGTTCAACGAACCAGGCGGATTTTTTTAAAACCGGCCGATTTTTTCCGAACTGATGAACCGGACCAGATCGGTCCGAAATAGTTAAATTATTTTTTCTGAAAAAATAATTGCAAGAGGATTCGAACCCCCCCTAAGAGACTTAACCACTTGGGCTATGCATTTTTGATGTTTATATTACACAAATTATATATTTTTACACTCCTCTCACCTAAACAGGCTCACACCGGCTTGACCCCGGTCTGACCGGACCGACCATCATTCCGGTTCGATGGCCGGTCCGGTTTTGAAAACCTTGCTGCGAACCCCGATGCAATCGACTCGGTAACGTATTAGGAACCTAGAACGAGGCTAGGAGCGCCCCCCGCCCGCGGCTTCCAACCTCAGCCTCCCTCTGCCTCAGGTGCGTCGCTCTTGATGAGTTTGTGTATTTTCCCTTCTCGATCAAGTGCATAGCTGCAATTCGTTTGGGAAATTCCTGTCAAAGTTGCTTATGATTTCTGTAGATCTGGTTAAGTCTGCTTCTTCCAACTTGTATTAACTGATCATCATCATCATTTGATTGGGTTTCCTCGTTGTTATTGTCCCTGAGTTGTCTCCTGATTTCTGTTCTAAATATTGCTACTGTTGATATGTCTGAGTTCTTAAATGGGGGCTTGTGTCTGAGTTCTCAAATTGGGGCTTCAGAAGCTTTAATTTTGGTTGAATACATGATTGTGATCAAAAGTAGCGAATTTTGAACCCAAAAAAGAAATTTCAGAACTTGCTTGCGAATAGGAATAGGTGTAGTTGCTTGAAATGGATCGTAAAACGGGTCAGTTATACAAATAGTGTGTATAATTGTGTATAAGGAAATGCCATGCTTATTATGAAAAAAAAATGGCATGCTTATGTGCAAAATTTCGTGCTCTTTAGGTTGAAGCCAAATTAATTCCTGGATGAATCCAGCATGGGCCTCCAGATTCAGAGTACCTTCCCATGTACTCAGTATTTTTTTTCGTCGAATAGCTGGTGGCAAATTGTTCTATGTTTTGTATTGCCCCTCTGATGCTAGATTTTATGTAATTATTTTGAATTGTATTAGATGTTTTGCAAAAGTAAAACTTATCTTATTTGGTTCTCTTATTTTGAAAGCCCATCAGGTGCTGCTTGTGTGAGGAGTGAGGACCCATTTGATCTTGGCTGTGCGAGTTTACTGATATTTATGGTTTATATATTAATCTATTCCACCTTGAAGAGATAGTATAGGACGCATTGAGAATTCAGTTGCCAACAGATACTCTTCTATTCTTAAGAATGGCTTTATTTACCTTTTTTTTTTCTTTATGTTCTTACTCTTAGTTGTTTTTTCAGATTGTCACTTAGAAATTGAGGTGCTACTATGAATGATAGCCGTGATAAGGAGGTTGAAGATTGGGAAAGTTGCAATGAATTGACCACTTCTGAAGATGATCTTGAAGGTTGGAGTGACAATGATGATAAAATAAATCCTTTCATTAGTTCTGCCACCAATAAACTACAACTGAGGTGAGCTTAGACTGGCCTAAGTGATCTTATGGAACCTCTCTATATATGAGTTATGTGCTTGTCTTGGTGAACTTGTCTTAACTCGTGATACTCTTACCAGAAAGCATGTGTCCAAGGCTTGCTGGGATGATAGACTTTGCATGGCAGAGGTGACAGAAAGAAAAGGTTCTATTTGGACAAGCACTGGTGTAATTCGTAATGGCAAGTTGTATCTCTTTCTTGAAGAAGCCCTGTAAGTTCTGCTTTGCATTCTTTAAATACTTTGTGGCTATCACGTTCATTCAGAAGCCCCCTAGATTAGTGACGAAATAGTTCTTATTCATACATGAATTACTTTAGGAAAGTCATCCGCATGATTAAACCAGTAGAAGTTACTTGAAGAGCAAAAAATTGGAAACTGAGCAACTATGTGGGAGCCTATTTTCATGTGGATATTTGTTGATTCATTTTTGTTATTCTATGCTTCTACAGTTGGCTCAAAGAGTTGTCCAAGGAAACTAATAAGAAGCATTTCACTGGGTTTATTTACTTGTTTGCAGGTTTTTGGCAAAAAGAGGGGCACTTGTTGTTTCCAACTCTAGTGGAGAATCGCTTTCTGTAACAGAATTGTTTCAGAAGCTTTCAGAGCCAACAAATAGATGTACTTTCAAGTATTTTATGGCTTACAGGCGCTTAAAATTGCTCGGATACGTTGTCGGAAGGCACAATGTCCCTTGGACGATGAAGAGCTGTGATAGGTCTAAATGCTTAGCAAAAACCAATAATGACGAAGTACATGATGAAGAGGAAGATAATACTTTTATCACTCACCTGTTGAAGGATCTCCAGATAAATGAGAGGATACCTGCTTTTGTTGTATATCTGCCAAACAGCAACTTCAAAAAGTCCTCTCCTGGAAAACCCAGTTTTATCCTTTGCATGCTTGGGTAAAGTTTTTTTTTCTCTATTGTCATGGGAGAGTTTCTAAGTTCATATTTAGTCCTCCGATGACGATCAATACCACATGAGTTTTGATCTAATTGATGCTCATGTAACTACATTTCTTTCTTTCTCTTTCTTTGTTTGTTTTAGCAGGGATACTCCACCAAATCATTCAGAATTTGATATGTTCGAGAGTAATCTTCATGGGATTCCACTTAAGTACTGTTACGTGGGACGTAGTTCACGTGCCATTTTTTTCTCTTCCAAGAAAGTGGAACTTCAAACACTACCATAATCCTCAGCTGTATCAGAGGTTTTTCACTCATTTTCAGGGCCTTCTTGATAGCTTCGAAGGCGTCATGTTTCTCCCCCATAAACGATGCAACACTTTACTTTCTCACCCATGTCAGGGGTCTAGAGCTGGTAGGGAGTTTTCCAACCATTTGCCTCATTTTGTAACGGGGGCCTCTTTGACTAGAAACAGATTCGGATTCCAGGCAATTTTCCATTCACCCTCCCGATTTAACAGGACAACCCCTAAGTATTTTAGGAACTTTAACTATATGTAGGCAGTATTGGATTCTTCAGCAGTTCAAGTGAGAATATCGCATATATGGCTATCTGAATGTGTAATATACATTCGGCTGCAAGATTGCAGGTAATTGTTCTTGTACATAGCTGTTAAATAAAAATTTTAGATTGCTCACAATTGATAGGGACTGTAGTGTTGTTTTCAGCTATATGTATTATGAATTCCCTAGGTGCAGCCATTTCTAAATGTCAATTTCTGCATTTTTGGAGTACATATTTGGAAATGCAACACAATGGTGTTCTTTTTACATGAAACAGTGAATTTTGACAAGATTGGGTAGTTTGAAGCAAGTTATTATGCTCAGGGCCGCTAAACTTTTATTGTTTTGCCTTGTAGATTGGAAGGTTGTTTGACCTGGCCAAGCCAGTTCAGAAGGCCATATCTCTCCCCTTTCTGCCTTTTTGCCTGCTCTTCCTCCCGTGCCTGTCACCTCTTTCAATGGGAAAAAATGACCAACATATATAACTTCAGAACTCTTGCAGTAAAGTGGTTGGAATCCGTCTCACAGATATGGTCAGGACTTTTAGTATGTGCCAAATGCATATTGACAGGCGTGCACCCTTGCATCAGGGGTTGTGCAATTATCATTGCACAGCGCCTGTAATAACCTGCCTGCACCCCTTGAAAAATGCACACCGTCAGATCTTGATCTCAAATTTCCCTTGAACAGTCAGGAGCATGGAATGTTGTATCGGATATCGGTAAAATATCGGTCGGCCAAAGGGACAAAATATCGGAAATATTGTGTAAAATAATATCGGTCGTCAAAAACTAGTTTCTACTATATATTTTCACAAACTAGTTTTTACCGTATATGAACACCTTTAGGATGTAACCTCTGACTCTGTGTTTCATCAGCTCAAGATGATAAAGGTGACCAATTTAAAGGGTAGCGATCGGGAGATGGAATTTTTGAAGTTTGTCCTTGCTAATGCACCAGTTCTTAAGGCAACGAGTGATCAGGTTGACGAGCAAAGAAAGTCCGAGGAAGTAAAGATATCGAAGACCTTTTTGTTGTTTGAGAGGGCATCCATTTCAGCAAAAGTTGTTTGCGTGTATTAAATTCTATAGAAAGTTAACTTCTTTTGGAGCCATTGTCAGTTGACAATTAACCTGACTTATATCTCAGAGGACGTTTGTCGTCGAACCTTTTCTCTTTTACCTACTGTTTTGCTATATCAGCCTTTGATATCTTCAATTTCTCTTCATTTTTCTCTACAAGCAGTGTGTGCACTTAACCACAGCGTTAATGCAGCATGTGCCAGATGTCAGGAAAAATCTTGTTAGTGGAGTTCTTTTGAGTCGAGACGGTTTTAAATTAGTGTTTGAGTGTAATAAAGTTGTAATTTCCAAACATGGAACTTTTGTTGGAAAAGGCTATGTTTGTGATGGTTTGTTTAAACTTAATGTGTTGGCTTGTAATAACTCTAAGTTTAATTCTGTGAATAATGTTGTGTTTAATGTTGAATCTCATGGTTTATGACATTGTCGACTTGGGCATGCGAATTTACAAAGTGTTAAAAGAATGATGAATCTTGATATAATTCCTAAATCAGATTTGAATACTTATGGTAAATGTGAAATTTGTGTTCAAGCTAAACAGCCTAGGAAACCATATAAATCTAGTCATCATGCTTCATCTCTTTTAGAACTTGTTCATAGTGATATATGTGAATTGAATGGTCATATGACAAGAGGAGGAAAGAGATATTTTATAACTTTTATAGATGACTTTTCTAAATATTGTCATGTTTATTTACTTGCTACTAAAGATGAGGCTTTTGAGAAATTTAAGATATATAAGAATGAGGTTGAAAATCAAACGGATAGGCGGATCAAGAGAGTTAGATCTGATCGTGGTGGAGAATATTGTTCCTTTGATTTTAGCAAATTTTGTGAAGATCATGGAATTATTCATGAAACTACAGCGCCCTATACACCTCAATCTAATGGAGTGGCAGAAAGGAAAAATAGAACTTTCATTGATATGATCAATTCTATGCTCTCTAGTTCTGGTTTACTCAAGAACTTGTGGGGAGAAGCGTTACTTTCTGCTTGTGTGATCTTAAATAGAGTGCCTTATAAAAGTAGTGAGAAAACTCCTTTTGAATTAATGAAGAGAAGAAAGCCTAGTTTAAATTTTATCAAAGTGTGGGGATGTCTTGGTAAGGTAAAAATTCCCAATGTGAAGATAAATAAATTAGGTTCTAAGACTTTTGATGGTGTATTTATTGGATATGCACAAAACAGTAGTGCTTATAGATTCTTGGTGTTAAGGTCAGATCGAGCGGATTATGTACCTAATACTATTAAAGAATCTGATGATGCCATATTCTATGAGAATATTTTTCCTTGGAAGGAAAAGGCAAAGCCTGTAGTGCAAGACCAACCTAATACATCATCAAGTCCTATTGTTGAAGCTAATGTGCCTTATACTAATGATGAAGTTAGAAGGAGTAAAAGACCAAGAGTTGAGAAGAACTTTGGAGATGATTTCTATACATACCTAATAGGAGATGATCCTTTGACTTATCGAGATGTTATGGCTTCTAGTGATGCTCCTCTTTGGAAGGAGGCTATACAAAGTGAGATGGATTCCATACTTGCTCATGGGACGTGGGTCTTAAGTGATCTACCTCCAGGGTCTAAACCAATTAGATGCAAGTGGATTTTTATGAAGAAATTGAATCCCGATGGATCCATTAAAAAGTATAAAGCAAGACTAGTTGCCAACGGATATAGTCAAAAAGAGGGTCTAGATTATTTTGATACATATTCCCCTGTGACTAGAATTACCACGATTCGCGTGCTTATAGCACTAGCTGCCCATTATCATCTACAAATTCACCAAATGGATGTCAAGACAGCGTTCTTGAATGGTGAATTAGAGGAAGAGATATATATGGATCAGCCAGAGGGATTTGTAATTCCTAGTCAAGAGAAGAAAGTATGTAAGTTGATTAAATCTCTCTATGGTCTAAAGCAGGCTCCTAAACAATGGCATGAAAGGTTTGACAATGTTATTATATCTAATGGTTTTAATGTTTGTGTGACTGATAAATGTCTTTACTTTAAACAAACAAATAATGCTTATATTATTTTATGTCTTTATGTTGATGACATACTTATCTTTGGCTCTGATGTAAATGAGATTTTAGATACCAAAACTTTCTTAAATAAGAATTTTGATATGAAGGACCTTGGACATGCAAATGTGATTTTGGGCATTAAGATTCACAGGACTCCAGGAGGCATAGTGTTGAGTCAGTCACATTATGTGGAGAAAATTCTAAGGAAGTATGGTTACTTCGAGTGTAAACCTGTGAATACCCCATATGATCCTACGAGTAGGTTAAGGAAAAATTGTGGGGATGGTGTGTCACAACTTAAGTACTCCCAAATTATTGGAAGCTTGATGTATTTGGCTAATTGTAGTAGACCAGATATATCATATGCTGTGGGGAGACTTAGTAGATACACTAAAAACCCAGATGAATCTCATTGGAAAGCCATTGAGAGGGTGCTCAGATATCTTAAAGGTACAATGTACTATGGAATATATTATCCAGGTAATCCCACTGTATTAGAAGGATATAGTGATGCAAACTGGATTACAGATTCAGAAGATACTAAGGCCACTAGTGGATTTATATTCACTTTATGTGGTGGAGCGGTAGCTTGGAGATCAACCAAGCAGACCTTAATTACAAGGTCTACCATGGAGTCAGAGTTAGTGGCTCTAGAATTGGCCGGAGGAGAGTCTGAATGGCTTAGGGATTTATTGACGGAACTTCCCATGATGGATAAGCCAATTCCTGCCATTTTGATTCATTGTGACAATACGGCAACGATTGCTAAAGTTCACAGTAAGAATCATAATGGGAAATCCTCAAGGCATATAGAACTCAGGTATAAAATCTTGCGCAAGTTAAACTCTTCAGGAGTTATTACCTTGAGTTATGTGAGATCAGTAGATAACTTGGTTGATCATCTCACTAAGGGATTGTCGAGAGGACAAATCCTAAATTCATCGAGGGGAATGGGGTTAAAGGCCCATCAAGAGCCATAGTTAGCAGCAACCCAATCTATCGGCGTAGTGATCCTACAAAGAAGATTCAATGAGAAAAATAAGTGAATGATTGGCTAGAGGAGTACTCCTAAAATTCGCTCCTTCCCATATTGATGAAGAGTACTCAACTGTCTTGGTAAGGATGACAAATGTCTTAATGAAATCAAGGCCTGTATGGCAGGGTATAATCCAGACAGTGTACCCTTGGAGATTGTCACCTATATGAGTTTACTGTGAGGCCGCAGTTAATATGGACCCCTGGGCTGGTTCATTTGAAGATACACTCATGAATACGAGATACCTGCGCATGGCCGTAACGCGCTACCCCGTGAGAACTTAAGAGAAAAAGTTCATAATATGTGTTAGGTATGTCAAAGCTCTTGCTCTAAGGTCCAAGTTCAAGACATAGTTCACTTCGGACTTGTGAGAGTGGCGCATATCCAATTAGGTGGAGGTTCAAACCCAGAAGGTACCTATGACCATCGAATACATAGTGTGCTGTTGCCTTTGGAAAATTTTCATTTCTTTTATCGAGTTTGTATCATTCCGAAAACCTAGTACTTATCTTAATCCTAATTCAATCATGTGGGGAATGTTGGGTTTTGGGTATGGGTGGTGGGCCCATCTTAAGCCCATATTTTTTGAGATTGATTGAATTAGAATTAATGTTTAATTTTGTGCTAAGTTTGGAGAGAAAGAGAAAACCTATTTAATGAGGTTTTCTTTTAGTCCCACATAGGAAACACACATGAGTGTGTTAAGGTATATAAGAGGAAAGAATCTTTCTCTTTATATATCTTATTGGTGTGGTGACTCTCCCCAATTGATAGTGCACACATTCATGGGTGCACCTAAAGGTGCACACACACACGCACACGCACACGCACGCGCGCGCGCATAGCATGGGCGAATGGGCGCATTGTGGCGCTTTAGAGGCGCACTTAGCACTTTGCACTAGGCACGTGGCACGTGGCATCTAGAGCCTTTGATTTTGATCAAACGGCTATTAGTTTTGTGAAAATTACGAGCCGATCGATCGGTTTGATAACACGATCGATCGCTAAGCGATCGATCGGATACAAATACGATCGATCGTATCTACTGTGATTTTCGTAAAACTAAGAGATGACCGGCCACGATCGATCAGCTACGAAACCGATCGATCGTATCTACTGGAAAAAACGAAAATAGTGTTTTGCGCCCGAGGCGATCGATCGCTACGAGCGGTTACGCGCGGTTTTTTCGCATTTTTGGCCGTTTTTCCTTAAAAAAGTTACGTCTTTTCCATAATAATGAACCTTTGAGTCTTCCCATATATATTATGAACGGGAAAACTCAAAGATATATACAAGATAACAACCAAGAACAAATTTGTGTGGATCTCTTTTTTTTTTTCCAAAAAGTGATCTTCTTCCAAAGGCAATAGTTTTTCTGATTCTCTGAGTTCGAGTTTGACAAGGAGAAGTGCACATTATTATTTGACGATGACAATGCCTTCAAAATAGTTCTTGAGCTTAATGTACTGGTACTAGGCGGGAGTGTACGCAGCATTTCCCGGGTTCATGTGCCTGCAATAGAACTTTCATTAAGGTTTTTCAATTCCATTTTGACATACAGGCAATAGTTGCTGCAAGCCAAAACAGTTTCTGTCATTAGCCAATCCCAAGCCTCAAAGAACAACATTGCTCAAGGTTTTAAAACCTGAAAGATTGTCAGAGGCTTCCTCGAGAATTTAATGGGTTTAATCGTCCAATACATTTTCTGACTTCTTTGGTGCATATTGCTTGAAATGGATTGACATTCTATTCCGCTCCAACATTCTAATAATGCTATAATTAAGTGTACGCAGTGCTTGTAGAGGAAAATGAAGAACTTCAAGGCCGATAAACAAAAAGAGTGAGCAAAAGAGAAAGATGACAAAGGTACTCAGAGATTTCAGAGTTCATGTCAATTGCCAATAGCTCCAAAAGAAGTTTACTTTTTACTTTTTATAGAGTTTAATCCACGTAAATAACTTTAGCTGAAATGGATGCCCTCTCAAACAACAGAAGGATCTTCAATATCCTTGCTTCCTCAGACTTTCTTTGCTTGTGAACCTGAACACTCATTGCCTTGAGCACTGGTGCATTAGCACGGACAAACTTAAAAAATTCCATCTCATGATTACTACCCTTTAAATTGGCTACCTCCATCACCTTGAGCTGATGAAACACAGAATCCGAGGTTTTATCCCAAATGTGTGCATCAGGTAACGTTGTCTCATATTCCATCCTATTAGCCTGAAGTCGATGGAAAAGATAAGCAACCCCAATTTAATGAGAGAGAGAGAGAGAGTATCTCAATCTCAATTTTTTGCAATTTTGGAGAGCTTCTGAACAGACAAAGAGCAGTTGAAATCTCTCTCGAGTCTTCAAAATTCATATGCAACCAAAAAAACTTCAAATGCTCAAATGCATTAGGAAATCTCTCTAATATAGTGCCTATTTCCAAGAACTAAAAGATACATCCAAAGTTGAAAGATTTAAAACATTATGTTGACTAAATATTGAACAAACAAGCACAAAAAAACAAGGCACAAAGACTTACCTGAAAGAAATAGTAATGCACTCCCAAGTCCCAACTTTTCAAGGGAAGTCAAGCATCCGAGGACCTTATCCAAATTCCAGGTCTCAACTAGCATACTTTTCTTGGCTTCATCAACTTTTTGAAACAGAATGATCTGAAGGTTAGCAAGTTGTGAACAACCTACCAATGATAGGTCCTCAAATGCACCTTTAATATATAAGTACTTGAGCTTTGGCGCATGAAACTTAATACTGGTCAGACGATCGTCATATATTAGTATCAATGTTCAAGAAGGGGACAATTGGAAACTAGATAATTGATTGTCTAGTCAGAAAAGTTAGTGTCTAGTAACTCAAGACATTTGAGATAACGGAAACCTCTGAAAGCAGGAGGAAGCTTGAGCGTACAATGTTCCAAAGACAATATTCTTAGTTGCTTACAAAAGAGGCAAGATGGCATCTTATAAGCATCTTCGACGCCCTTCCTGAACCCCAAAATGAGATCTTTGATACTATTTCTTGATAAGTAAAGGAGCCATTTATCAACATGTGAATGACAAACACACTTGTAATTTAAACAAGCTAAATCTTTGAACTGGGGCCAGTTCGAAGCACGAGTATATGGTCCACAATGCTAGCCAAGAGGCTGCTGGTGGGTTCTTCCTCAAAAGCCCAGAGAAATTCTGCATCAAATGTGTGCTGATCCAAGCATATCTCCACTTGTTGACAGAATGCTGGTTCCCACAGCATCCCTTATCGGAATTTAAACTAGTATAGAGTCCAAAACATTTCCCGGTAAGCTGCTGATTCTATCTATGCCTCTCGCTCCCTCGAAGGGGATAA
This sequence comes from Houttuynia cordata, assembly GCA_039654745.1. Taxonomy (NCBI): domain Eukaryota; kingdom Viridiplantae; phylum Streptophyta; class Magnoliopsida; order Piperales; family Saururaceae; genus Houttuynia; species Houttuynia cordata. Next base: position 5,805,736 of record CM077512.1, read on the forward strand.
GGTTTTTCATTTCCATTTTGACATACAGACAATAGTTGCGGCAAGCCACATCAGTTTGTCACTAGTCATGGCCAAGCCTCAAAGACCAAAATAGCTCAAGGTTTTGAAATTTCGGATTACTAGGCAATGTTGCCAGTACTCATAGTTAAGACTCATGAAAAGTTTCATAGGCTTCATCAAGAATTTTATTGGTTCAATCATCCTATTCATTTTGTGACTTCTTTTGTGCACATTGGTTGATAAAGTAGATTGACGTTCTATTCATCTTCAATTGACTCGCATTCTATTATGGAGAGACAATATGTTCCCCGAAGTGAAGTGAATATCAACTCTTCCTTCTCCATAAACTTGTGCCACCGAGGAATTGCCCATAGTCACAGTCCTTCCTCTTACTTCCTGATAGAAAGAAAAGGATGAAACATTACTACATATATGGACAGTAGCCCCTGTGTCTACCCACCAATCTGTAGGTTGACACGCCAAATAAATTTCAGGAAGGGTAACAACTAATCTTTCATCGGTCCTAGCAAAGCCAGTCCCTGATGTAACCACGTTAGCCTGAGAAGAGCTTGCACCATTTCTGTTTTGCTGCTCTTTCTCGTTATCCTTGCGTTCTCGGCATTGCCTTGCATAGTGTCCAACTACACCACACACATAGCAGCCCTTTTTCTTTTGGTCCTTCTGGATCTTAGCATTAGGCTTGATGTGACTCTTGTTGTTATTGTTATTCCTCTTATTGTTCTTCTTCTTACCAAACCATTTAGGACGCTACCTTTCAATCACATTAGCATTTGCACTTGCTTCATTAGTAGAGATTACAGTCCCCTTTTGTTTCTCTCTATGTTTTTCCTCAATTTGGATAGCAACAATTAGATCATCCAAAGTCATAGCCTCTCGCTTATGCTTGAGGGTAACCTGAAAGTCACTCCATGATGGGGGAAGTTTGTCAATCAAAGCTGGAACCTGTAGTCTCTCATCTATGGGAATACCTTTCCCCACAATCTTTGCCACAAGGTTCTGTATTTCAACAACCTGGTCCAGGACAGATTTGTCCTCAACCATTTTGAAGTCAAAATATTCTCCAACCACATATTTTTCTTCTCCCACATGCTCTTTTCCAAATTTCTTTTCAAGTGCTTCCCATAGTAATTTGGCAGAAGAAGTATTATAATGCAAATCATATAACTCATTACTCAATGCACTAAGAATCTGACCATGACATAAATCATTGTCTTGCTGGAATTTAGAACATGCAGATCTACCAGGTTCATACTCATCAGGATTCACAACATATTCAGGATCAGTAATCACATAAAAAATTTTAAGCATGGTTAACCAAAATCTCATCTTATTTTGCCAACGCTTAAAATCCTTTCCATCAAATTTATCAGGCTTCAAAGATTTATCAACACCCATAATGGCAGTACAATCAACACAAAGCAAAATATCTGTTTCAAACTGTTGAAAAAATTCAAGAGGGATTGTACTTTACCCGTTCGTGTTGAGTAATAATCAAATAGAACCTGAAATTGCATACACAAATCCAATTGTCCGAGGCACAGTGATGAACTGCTGACTTTGAAATAGATATTGCCACCCTCTTATGCATGGGTTTTCTTCTGGCAATCTATTCAAAGATACAACGAACCAGAATGACAGGATGTGCACTTCTCCTTGTCAAACTCGAACTCAGAGAATCAGAAAAACTATTGCCTTTGGAAGAAGATCACTTTTTGGAAAAAAAGAGAGAGATCCACACAAATTTGTTCTTGGTTGTTATCTTGTATATATCTTTGAGTTTTCCCGTTCATAATATATATGGGAAGACTCAAAGGTTCATTATTATGGAAAAGACGCAACTTTTTTAAGGAAAAACGGCCAAAAATGCGAGAAACCGCGCGTAACCGCTCGTAGCGATCGATCGCCTGCCTCGGGCGCAAAACACTATTTTCGTTTTTTTCAGTAGATACGATCGATCGGTTTCGCAGCCGATCGATCGCGGCCGGTCATCTCTTAGTTTTACGAAAATCACAGTAGATACGATCGATCGTATTTGTATCCAGCGATCGATCGCGTTATCAAACCGATCGATCGGCTCGTAATTTTCACAAAACTAATAGCCGTTTGATCAAAATCAAAGGCTCTAGATGCCACGTGCCACGTGCCACGTGCCTAGTGCAAAGTGCTAAGTGCGCCTCTAAAACGCCACAATGCGCCCATTCGCCCACGCCATGCGCGCGCGCATGCGCGTGCGTGTGCGTGTGTGTGTGCACCTTTAGGTGCACCCATGAATGTGTGCACTATCAATTGGGGAGAGTCACCACACCAATAAGATATATAAAGAGAAAGATTCTTTCCTCTTATATACCTTAACACACTCATGTGTGTTTCCTATGTGGGACTAAAAGAAAACCTCATTAAATAGGTTTTCTCTTTCTCTCCAAACTTAGCACAAAATTAAACATTAATTCTAATTCAATCAATCTCAAAAAATATGGGCTTAAGATGGGCCCACTACCCATACCCAAAACCCAACATTCCCCACATGATTGAATTAGGATTAAGATAAGTACTAGGTTTTCGGAATGATACAAACTCGATAAAAGAAATGAACATTTTCCAAAGGCAACAGCACACTATGTATTCGATGGTCATAGGTACCTTCCGGGTTTGAACCTCCACCTAGTTGGATATGCGCCACTCTCACAAGTCCGAAGTGAACTATGTCTTGAACTTGGACCTTAGAGCAAGAGCTTTGACATACCTAACACATATTATGAACTTTTTCTCTTAAGTTCTCACGGGGTAGCGCGTTACGGCCATGCGCAGGTATCTCGTATTCATGAGTGTATCTTCAAATGAACCAGCCCAGGGGTCCATATTAACTGCGGCCTCACAGTAAACTCATATAGGTGACAATCTCCAAGGGTACACTGTCTGGATTATACCCTGCCATACAGGCCTTGATTTCATTAAGACATTTGTCATCCTTACCAAGACAGTTGAGTACTCTTCATCAATATGGGAAGGAGCGAATTTTAGGAGTACTCCTCTAGCCAATCATTAACTTGTTTTTCCTATTGAATCTTCTTTGTAGGATCACTACGCCGATAGATTGGGTTGCTGCTAACTATGGCTCTTGATAGGCCTTTAACCCCATTCCCCTCGATGAATTTAGGATTTGTCCTCTCGACAATCCCTTAGTGAGATGATCAGCCAAGTTATCTACTGATCTCACATAACTCAAGGTAATAACTCCTGAAGAGTTTAACTTGCGCGAGATTTTATACCTGAGTTCTATATGCCTTGAGGATTTCCTCATGTGGACTTTCACCTGAAAGTGAATTCAATTCATCTGCAAAAATACAATTATGCCCTCATCATGATTCATGAACAGTACTCCCTCTGTCCAAAATTTGTACCAATATTTAGTTTTCCAAATTGAACTAAAATCAATCCATTTGGGAAAGTTATATGGTATTACTAATGTCGGACGGAGTGTAAAAAAGAGGTCATATAGGGATAAAATGATCACGTTTTAAAATTTTACTAACTGTATCACATTCACTATCCAAACACATGACCAATTACATTCATCTTAAAAATTTCACTATCCAAACGAATTTTACATTCATCATGAAAGTCAATGAATTTTTTCACCTAAATTTAATTTCACATTCATTACTCTTTCACTATCCAAACAGCCCCTTTGGCTTAATTTGTGAATCCACTCATGAGGAGATTCACCAAATTAAGACTAAATTGTGAATTTTCAATTCATCAACCAAACAATATTCCCTTTTTACCCTAATTCGGCCTGAATAAATTCCCTCTTAATTGAGATTCATATTCATTAAATTCACCAACAAAACAGCCCCTAAAGATCATGGAAGACAGATGATGTTTGTCCATAGCTTTATATGGATGTGGTATGGAATGCATGCTTAAAATTAGGGTAAAGTGGAGAACGGATGAAAGGGTGGGAGTGAAGATTAGGGGTCTGGCCCGGGGTATGTAAGGCGATCTATGATCTGAAAGGAGAAGGATATTTACTGCAGATTAGTATAGTGGATGCATCAAACTTAAGGTACGAATAAACAATTGCTTTGGATGCTTTGTATATAAGTACCTAATTCCATAAGGCATATACTTATTTGCATCATTATGGAGTATCTTTTAAGTTACAATTTCCTTCCCCATGACTTAATTTCCATAAGCATTGATCTATGTTTTGTATATAAGATACTATACTAATCTGCAGTATAGTATCGTATCTTTTTTGTTATTAAAGAAAAAGTCAATGCTCTTTTTTCAAAACAATACCTGACTATTGTGTTGTATGTTATTTCGTAGATAGAGTGAATGAGGTTCAAGTTTGCACTACAACAAATCTTGGCTTTTGCGACGACCAAATTCGTCGCCAAAACCTCTGATTTCGTCGCAAAATATTATTTGCGACGAAAAATAGCTCGTCGCCACTCTGTCGCAAATACGCCGACACAAAAAGTATTTGCGACAAGATGAGTTTTGTCGCAAAAAAAATAATATTTGCGACGACATTTTCCGTCGCTAAAAGATGGCATTTTGTTGCCAATCATCGTTGGAAACAGGAAAAAAATAAAAAAAAAATTTAATTAAAAATAACATTTGCGACGAAATTTATTATGAAAAAGTGGAAAGCTATATTTGCGACGAACTAATGTCGTCGCAAAAAACGTAAGACGTTTTTAAAAAAAGGGGAGAACTCCTTTTGCGAGGAATAGTTTCGTCGCAAAAGGGAGTTCTCCCTTTTTTAAAAACGTCTTATGTGTTTTGCGACGACATTAGTTCGTCGCAAACATAACTTTCCACTTTTTTAAAAACGTCTGAAGTCTTTTGCGACGACTTACTTCGTCGCAAAAACTATTTCACAATAAAAAAACCTCCGCGCTGTAATAGATGCTCCATAATCGTTTTTTCCTCATGGAGCATCTATTTCAGGACGGAGGGAGTACAATTTTTACAAGGGCCATAGACTGTTTAAAAAGCCATAATTAGCACAAGTTAGCCTCTCACTTAGAAATCACTAATACACTTTCTATGACACTAAAAAGAATTTCTACAAATAGTCTACAGAGACTTCTAAAATCAGGTTCTTCACATTTCTAACTTAGAAATATCCAAAAGATTGCTTTACAAAGTCCCCAATCACACAAAAAGCTTACCTTGAACAACATCTATAATTAAGCCAGGACTGCAGATTGAGTGTATATATAACATGTCGCCAAGTGATCCATCCGTTAACCCAGGGCAAAACACTGGAATATTGTTCTACAGCAAGTTCAGAGAAACATGGGAAAAATTAAATAGCAGCATATGTACCCTTTGTATTCACTTTATAGAATCAAACAAAGGATCCATGTCTTGATCAATTAAGAAAAATGGCCACCATAACAACTAAGACATTATTCTTTTCATTGTACATATTTGCAAGAATATAACTGAAAATAATAACTTACATACCTTGTATGCCCGGTACAAGTATGAACTTCGATCAATAATTTCTTTCCCGAGTCTAGTAATCAACCTCGAAGGAGTCCAAAGTATCATATCATAAGACAATACTTGCAGACCATCTAATATGACATCCACTTTTTTATTTTAGTAATGTGATCATGGAACAGAAAAATGTCACTGAGATCTAAAACAATTGATGAAATATTGCATGTCAAGAAAGCTATAATCATCAGATTCTATAAAAAAAAAGAGAAAGAAAAGTAGTTGATGTATCAAGAACTAATACAATGTATGAGGTGAAAGCTAAGTAGGATGTCAAATATCACCCTTTCAACCTGTTCTAACAACATTTGGTCCAAAATTGGAGTGATCCAGTCTTCGAATTTGCAGTAATTGTCATATGGTTGTCATTGGAGTTGCATATGCACTAAATATTGGAAAAAATGGAAGGCAATACACATATATCTGAATGTTTACTATTGACATTAAAAAAAAATAAAGTTCTCATCAATGGCAGCATCACTGTAATAACCATTTAACTGCTTTACATATTACAATAGGTAAAAGTCATTCACTCTCCTGTCCCTTCATCTTTGCAAAACACAACTTTAAGACATTTCAAGGTATGATAAGAAAGCACATAAAAGAGGTAACCTGCCCTTGCAGGTTTTTACACTTCAAACCTCATAATTACCCACCCTATCTTACACAATTTAAAACTATATAAAAGCAAAAATAACACATAGCCCTGTTCTTGTCCTTCTAAGATCATTAATAGCAAGTGAAATTGTTTTACCTATTGTCTTGTGACTTAACATATTTTTATAGGTCTGTTTGTGATCTTCACATGGAACATAAGCATAAACGTTATGAAATGGAGTGAGTTTCCTTATCAATAAGAAATCATACTTAGAACACCATCAAACATAGTAATTCTATAATATAAATGTGTCAGAATTGAGAACCTCATAGCTCAAATTGTTCACAATAGCAGTTGCCTCTCATCCCAATCCTTCGCCTTCCGCATTTCCCTTGAAGAAACGACCACAACCAACAAGTTTGTGCTAAACAGAGTTGCTTCAACAAATAATAGCCGGAAAAGTCAATTGAAAACTGCATATACAATCACCTATGATCATTTTAATTAAAAATAAAAATAAAACTCAAATATACAATAGAACTATGCTACTATATTACCCTAGCATGAGAACTTTTGAATTGCCTTGTTGCTAGCAGATTCATATCTCAGAGCCAATGAATTTTTAAGCTGCTCCGACAATGTACCACAAAAAAACCTTCCTTGTCCTCCATAACCTTAGTTACCACATCTTTGGGCAAAAAGAATTCCTGTGTTTCACCATCGGATATTGAGAAAGAATTGAAGTTAATGCAATTGGCGGATCCAAACGGTGTCAAGATGCAATTGACAAACTAAAATCATACAACAGAAATGCACAGGACATATTCTCTCAATGCAATTAATCAACTAAACCAAATTGAGTCAAAGCTATAGAGTCTAAACCATGTAATCTTTATGGGCAAAGCGGCTGCCAACAGGTATTTCTCACTTGTTGTACTTGCTAGTGAGTATCCCGGACGCCAATGGGATCCATGTAGTCAGACCAACTGATAATTGTTGTAGAGAGGTAAGTATTACACTTCCTCCATAAATGCAAAGACATAATTTTTTCATCTGGCAAGCAAACAACTACTACTGAGGATTCGAAATTATTTCATATGAATGAAATGAACGAAAGAGGTACGATACCTGTGTTTGACTGTTGAGAGGACCTTGCGGCGAGAGAGAAGATTGCACTCCAGCTATTCAACGATAAGGTCGAGGTGGTTGGCGACGGACAATGCCTTGTTGATATGCTGGGCAGTGGATTGCACGAAGGAGGAAACGAGGGGGAGATCTGGTGGGTAGGAGTGGAGGCCGGCCGGGGAGCTCTGGAGCGGGGAATGGAGGTAAAGAACTGAGGGTTTCTTTGATTATAATTTGGACCGTTCAAATGAACGGTTCATGATGGCTTTCTATTTTTTTTGGGGAAAAAAAGTCAGTTGTTCAGTTTCAGGTTTTGGAACCAAACCGTAACGATATAAGCTCGGTTCATCACAAGATAATGCTTTTGTGGCAGTAGGTCCCGGGACTCCAACAAGGGCCCTGCTGAAATTTATTTTAAAGCGGCACTTGGTAGGGCTATATTTTATTAACGACTGAACAAAAATTGTGGATAAAAATTATTATTTCTGACAGAGTTATTAACAATAAAAAAAACCGTGGAGATTGATAAATAGTAGCAACGGATACTTTTTTGTCGGTAGTATCTCTCATTAATTATCTGCTTTTCTCCACGTAAAATTTTCTATCAAAAAATACTATCTTTAACCATGGAATTGTTAAGGACATAAACAAATATGTAGATATAAGCGATTTTTATTATAGTGAACTATTTATAATAGAAAAGAATAATAAGTATCTAATATTCAAAATACTCTATCTGTCCAAAATTACCTATCTGGCCATCTTATCTACCCATTTTCACTATATTATTGAGCCTCTTTGTGATATGGACCTTTTGTGACTACCAGCCTAGTTCCTTGTAAATGTTGTATTTCACCCCCGCCTGCCTGTTCAAATAATGGGTGAAGCTTAATCAGAATCCGATGGTCCACAGCGCCCACACTCACGCCACAGCGTGAGCTAAGTTCATATCAACAGGAATAAGGCTTTTTATTGAAGTCAAGCTAAGGCTCTGTTTAGTTAGCACTTTTAGGAGTAGGAAATCCTAATTCTTTAGATGAAGCTAAGTTTAAGAAATAAGGTGTTTGGTTGGCCAAAATTTACTTCTTTTGATGAATTTAGGTCATGGTGGCATTTGGTGTAATTTTTAAAAGAAGACAATGGCATTTGATAATAAAAAACCTCATCATTAACTGAAACCTTATTTTTTTTAAAAAAAATACCCCTGTTTTCTTTCAGAAATTACCCCATTTGCCACCCGAAGAAGTGATTTTGAATTCTTTTGGGAAATCTCCTCAGGAGGCAACCAAACAGGGCCTAAGTATGTGTTGCGGCTCATGCATAAGCGTATGACCTGCTACTTTTGTGATAGGCATCAAGTGCTATGGACCGCTACTTGTGTGATACACCACGTTCATGTATCAAGTATACTATACTCACATGAGTACTGCATGTCATTGTCAATCTCCTTATCTCACCCCTTCTTCCCTCTTTTACAATGTTGATACATTTGTACTAATATATAGATCATTCATGGAAAACATTTTTTGCATTTAGTGTCATACAACTAATTTAGTCCTATGAATGGAGGTCGTTCATAATTGACCACAACTCTATCCACCTTCTTCCTTTTTACCATGTTACAATGTGAACCCCTCTCAAATAAAATTACATAAATGCTTCCAACATACACCATAGCCATCATGCCGCATTCCTCTTTTACAACTTTCTATCATTAATGTTATATAATTAAAGTACCAATACAACTCATAGTTGACAATAAATCTATTTAATCACATAAAAATGTAGAATAAATTATGAAAGTATATTTTTAAAATTTAATAATTAATATTTTAACGACTTTATTGAGTTTAAATATAAAATTCATTGAAATTTTTTCAAAAATAATATTTTCATTAAAAAATACCTTGTTGAGATGTACTTAACCATTTCTTCTTATTTATAAAAAAAATATAAGAGGTTAATCTTTTGCCAAAAGTGTCTATTTTTTCAAATAATGAGAATGGGAAATTTTATATATTTTTATTTATGATTATATAAAAAAATATTTTTATTTATAAAAAGTAAAATATATTGCTTTTGCGACAAATATAACAATTTGTCGCAGAAACTATACATTATTTGCGACAAATGTTTTTGTTGTCGCAAATAGATTCACTTTTGCGACGAAATAACTTATTCGTCGCAAAAATGCTTTGCTTTTTGCAACCAAATTGGCGATTGGTCGCCAATGCTAAAATACTTGCGACAATTCTAAAATTCGTCGCCAATGGTTATCTATTGCGACGAAAATAGTTTTGTTGCAAAACAATTTGTCGCAAAAACCCTGATTTGTTGTAGTGTTGATTCTTGGTATTATTATTACTGCTTATCAAGTCATTTGGAGTAAGAGAAAGTCAAGCAGTGGAAGCTAACGTTCTTTTAATGAAGACAAAAACCAAAGATACAATTGATAGCTTACCAATCAAACTTCTTCATTCCATACTACTACAGTTGTGAGTGAAGAACGTGCTGACAACCAGAAACAAGACAGTGGATTGTTTTTAGTATAGCAAGCATCTGAAATCATGTGGAAGCTTGAGTGTAAAATTATGGAACGTAAGTTTTCTTAGTCGTTCGCAAAAGAGGATGCAAGATGGCACCTGATAATTATCTTCATAAAAAAAAACACTTCTACATTGTTTCTTTATAAGTAATTAACCCACCCAGTGACATGGGAATTGCATCATGCTGGTTCACAATGCTTGCTAAGCGGCTACTGGTGTCCACCTCAAAAGCAAAATGAAACAAATCATCAAAATTGATAAACGGAATGCTGGCCCAAACAATCTCCACTTCCTTGAGAGAATGCTAGTTTTTTTGTCTCATCCTTGAAGAATTAATATTGTTCTATGACAATCACCTCTCCAGTATTAAAGTCCATGCACCAAATTTTAAGTACTTGTGTGTTTATGGTGCATTTGAGGGTTGAAATGATAGAAAGACATGCAATTTTACATGATGAACAATTTTCGGATTAATAATGGTCTTGATTAATTCAGGTTGTTTTGATTAATTTAGGGTTGCTTGCCTTTCAATTTACTTCTAGGCTTGTCCTGGAAAAGATGCAACACTGATACATAAAGCACACTTTTTGGGATGAAACCTCAGACTGTGTATTTCATCAGCTAAGGATTGTAGAAGTGACCAATTTAAATGGGAAAGATCAGGAGATGGAATTTTGGAAGTTTATCCTAACTAATGCACCACTTCTTGAGGCAATGAGGGTTCAGGTTAACAATGAAAGCGAAGTCAAAGGTGGTGAAGATATTGCAGACCCTAGTGTTGTTTCAGAGGGCATCCACTTCAGCAAAAATTGACTACATGCATAATATAAAAAAGAAAGAAAGAAAATTGACTGCATGGATGAAGATTTATAGTTCTTGTTGGCTTGTGCAGACGGTGGAATTTTTTAGGAACTTTGTTGAGCTTTACATAAGCATAAAAAATTTGAGGAGCGTTATGAGTAGACTTTTTTGTTGATGTATGTGTATGTTAGCAGACTTACCTGTAGTTCTGGTTAGCGTATACAAAAGGTGAAACTTTTGAGGAACTTAATCTGGCTTTACGTAGAACAGATTGTAGTAGGAAAGTAGTATTCTATAAGCAGGGCTTCGCCATGTAAGAAGTATATGTTGGATGCCAGAAGTAATACAACAGTAGATTTCTACCTCTCTTCAGTTCTTCTCTGTTTTTCCCCTTCCCATCTTTAACTCTCCCCTTTCACTCTATTCCCTCTCACTCACCTTGTGTGGCTCTTTTGGGTTACACCACAGGTTCCAACATGTATATTTGCTTGAATTGATCTTTAGTGACGACTTTAACAGGAGATGTCAACATGCTCAAAAAAAAAAAGTTCATGAGGAGAAAGCATGAATTCAAACTTTTAAGGAAAGGAATATATGCTTCATAAATATTTTTTATATTACACCAAGTGTACACAAAAAAAGTTCCAACAAAAACGGTTACCATTTTTTCAGTTGATACAGTATCTTCCAACCTCTACACCAGTTTTTTTACCATGGTTGTTTCCACACTGCTCATTCAAATGTCACTTAAATGATGGACTTGGGGAAGAAGGAGGCTTCAGATCCTCATACCTGTTTAGTATTAAAAAAGGCCTACTGTATCAGTCATTAAACCAAAAAGAACAAGCAGGACTAAGCTGAGTAACCTTTTCATCTGAGCTTACATGGTAAATGGTGAAAGTGGCTTCCGCTGGTGTTGGTTGAAATTCTGTTGCGCCGGAGTTTTATTTATAACAGGAGCCTGACTTGCATTCACAGCACCCACTGAAGCTTTCTTTAAATCACTTACACCAGTAGGTGGTCTTGGAGAAGTAGGTGGCTTTAAGTCATCGTATCTGTAAACATATATACATTGCAGCAGCTGAATACATGAGGACTTTGGGATTTTTTCTTATGTAGGATCTGGAGAAATATAATTTGAACTGACAGAAGTCTTAATTGGTGGTTGTATAACCATCTCAGATGGCGGTATGCACTCAGTTGGCTTAGCAACATTTACAAAGAAGCGCTAGTAGTAGAAGAAGGGAAAGTGCGTGGTTTCAAAGCCTCATAATTGTACATTTTTAGGAGCATTCTGAGATCAATGTGAGAAGAAAAAAATGGACGGCTTTCTTATCAGTGAGTGAGAGGAGTTTGGCTCGCGCAACATAGGGAGAAAGTGGCCTTGTCCTGGCTGGTTCAGGCTGGATAACTTTAGACTGGACAACTTCAGCACCAGAGAGAGCATTAATTGGGGCAGATATTTCAACCTGAACTTTTACATGGCCATCTTCAGGGTTGGTGTAGGAGATGTAGGAGGTTTTAGGTTCTCATATCTATAAAATGCATCCATATATGTTTAAAGATTAACTATATGGCTATATGGTATGACATACATAGTCAAATGATTATCTTACGCGGTAAATGGAGAAAGAGGAGTTAGTTTTATCTCTTCGGGCTGGATGGTGGGTGCTTCTGAGCTTATTTGCGTTTTATGAGGCTCTACAATACTGTCAAGAGTTTCCTTTGGCACAGCTGGATTTGTACTTGGGGTTGGAGTAGGAGATGTAGGAGGTTTCAAATCATCATATGTGTTGAACAAATAAAAGTTGCCGAGCCCAAACAGTCTATTTAACATGTAAAATAAGACCAATATACTGGCTTACGCAATGTAAGGAGACAGAGGTGTTGTTTTGGGAGCTTCAGGTTCGATTTTTTCCTCATCAACTTTGGGTTCGGAGACAATGACTTGAGCAGGTGCAGGTTCTGGTTTTTTCAGGGCTGGTGATTCCTGAAACAAAAATACTTTAGTCTAACTGAAAGGTCACTAGAACCATCTGAGTGTCGGATATGTTTAACTGTATATTCATGCTGGTGTTACCTCAAGTTTAGAAGTGTCCACACTGTTTGATGGGATCTTGGATAGAAGATCTTCCATTGGTTTTAATGGTGCAGTTGTTTCTGCAATTACTTCCACCACCTTACAAAAAGAAAGGTTCCGGTTTTTTGCCATAAATGCCATCAGCTCTGCTACCTGCAGCAGGAGATATGGGCATTTGCTGATTACAAATTATCATAAACAAAAATATGCTTGCTGTGAAAGAATGATCAACATGTTTAGTCATAAATATTGTCACTAAATGGAAGATTATATATTATGATCAATGTACTACCAAAACTTAAAAAATTTTATACAAAAGTACGAGTAAATGAGAGTGAACTAAAGTCAGATAATAGAACTGCATTGTCAACCTAAAGGCTGAGCTGATATTTGTTGACACGATTGCAGCAGGTTGCAAAAGTGAATTTAACTCATGAGAAAGTTTATAGTCCAGGAAGACATTGACACCTGCAGATTGGATACTTGTCCACCAAACAAAGTATCTTCAACGGAGAGGACCATGTTATGTGTTAACTTGTAAGTATCTGTTGGCCGCTCCATCCCTCCAGGCCTCACTATCTGAATGAGAGTAAAGAGGGAGCAAGCTGAGTTAGAGCAGTGTATGAAAGTATTTCATCATGATTGATATCTGGAGTAAACATTATTTAGATACCAACAACAGGAGGGTGCATAATTATGAGTACTAACAAGAAAACTTACACTGTAAGGAAGGCCACTAGCAATCAATGCTTCCTCAGCCTTTCTTTTCCATATCAGGACTCCCCAAAACAGGCTTAATAAAAAGATGCAATTAGTAAGATTTATACTGCATAATCCTCAATGCAATAGGTTGAATCGGGACATCTAGAAAACTTGGCTTGAGCCACATAGAAAAAAAAACACAAAAGAAAACAAGAACATAGCTTCTCGAACTGAACTATATATTTAGCTAGCCCATTAAGCTGAATTTTCTAATCTCTTACTTCAGAATAGCTGCAGGAAATCCAATCTTGTTCGTCCCCAGTGATGTCAGCAAAATGAAGTGGTTGACCTTCGCATTAGTTGCTGAGCATACCAAAGAAAGCAGAAGGGAAAAAAATCATCACTCAAAATTATTTATTTCATTATCTGAAGTCTTCTAAGCAGACCGTTAGGGGTATTATGAAGTAAGGGAGATTAAATTGTGTATCAAAAAATATGGTGGTTCTGCATTATTTTTCTGTCAGTATATTCTTATATTACCTGCATCAATAAGGTTTTTGGTTGCTAGATAGTCAATTCGATATGGTCCCGTAATGTCAAAAATTTCCTTCTCACTGGCGCCAATGCAGCAAAGAACTACAGAGGCACTACCAATTGCAGATTCAATCCCTTCTCGCTTTTCCAAATCACACTCAACAATTTCAAGCTTCTCTACATCTGGGCTAAAATTCAAAAAATGTCTGTTATCAGCTGCACATACCATATTATTCAAACCTTGCTTGGAAGGGTGCTTTTCATCATATCTCCATCATCTTATCAGAAGTAACAAAAAGATACTAAACTTACATTGACCACCCTCCATTTGTTGAACACTCTGTAATATAAAGAGATTTATCAGAAACCATAAGAATTTGAAAAGCAATGTGGATCAGCATCTGGATAAAACAACATACATTCACCAATGTGTTCGCCTTTTGTTTGCTCCGAACACCGGCTCTTACTTGGAATCCAAGTTTGAGAAGCTCCCTGGATACATTACGTAGTAATTTAATTAAAAAAATTGTGTAAATTTTGATAATGAAGCCTTCTTATGGACAATTATTGCTGGTTTTGCGACCTTAAAGCACGTGAACCCACTCTGCCGGTGGCACCTGCAACGAATGCAACATCTCCATCTTTTGGTCCAGAATCCTGCCCAGAAGCCCTAATGGTTTTTGCCCTCGATTTTGTAGTGACATGGATTGGTCCTTTAGAAAATTGCTGAAACTCAGTATAGTTTTTTTTAAATGACAATGAAACTCAGTATATCTGTCAATGTGAATGAGCCCTTAATAAACAAAGCAGCCTCTGATTCAAGTACGCCATAACAAATTGCTTCCTTTTACTATCTCTTATATCGTCAATATAAATCCAAGTTGACAATTGACATCCTTAAGAAAATTGATACAACTCAGTATACTGTTTTTAATGACAATGAAACTCACTACATCAGTCGATGTGAATGAGTCCTTGATAAACAAAACAGCCTCGGATTCAAGTATGGCATTAGTCATTACAGAAATTGATTCCTCTTTACTATCTCTTGTTTCATCAATGCAAATCCAAGTTGACTGTTAAGCATGAAAAATACACATTTTTATATGCCTTTTTACCTATTTGTTAGTCATGTTTTCCAATTAAAACGAGGAATAAAGTGAATTTTGGTAATTTTCTAAGTAATTAGGAATTAATTAAATAAGGCTCTCTAAATTGCTCAATTTAACATTGTTCCGTAATTTTATAACTATTTGGTACATTTAATTTGGGACATGTTTTATTTTGTATAGGTTCAAATGCCCATACTGCTGAACAGCCAAAAGTGAAGCCGTTAGACGGGTTTTGAAATGCCAAAGCGACCCAAGATTTGAGATCACGCGCAGAGATGATCTGGACCGTTGATGTTCACTGATGAAGAAGACGGGCGTGAAGTAGAGTACAGAGCATTCAGATTTGATCCGACGAATGACATTGATACGACGGGTTTTAGCCAAGTTAAAGAAAAGAAAAAAAAAAAAAAAAGAAAAAAAAAAGAGAAGAGAGAAAAGCCGAACCGTTCGGCCGGTTTAATGAAAAAATAAAATAAAAACAAAACCCGAGCTCGGGTGTTAAGCTGAACAGAGCGCTCTGTCGAGCTCTGTTCGAGCGGCCGACAGAGGAGTTGGCAGCTGGGTCCCGGTGAAGCTCGACGGCGGCCTGAGGCGGCTGGGCTCGACGGCGGAGGTTTACGGCGGCAAGGCTGATGACGGCGGGTCTGGGCTCGACGGCGACGGCAAAGGAGATGGCAGCAGAAGCTCGACGACAGCTGGGTTTCGAGCGGACGACAGAGGCGGCGGCGGTCCTGGGTTCTGGCAACACAGAGCGACGGCGGTGGAGCTCACGGCGAGGTTGGAGGCTGATTTGAGGAGGAGGATCTCGAAACGGCGACTGATTTGGAAGGTCTCAGAAAGGAAAGATTTATGTTTTGGGCTCTGTATTGGGTGTTAAAAATTGGAATTTTTCCTTTGCAATTGGACGGGATTGAATCTGAATCGAGATGCAAATCGACGGATTTGGAAGGCGTCCTCAAGTTGGAGATTTTGGTTTCGTCCTCAATCTGGAGTCTGTATAAAACAGAGCATATGTTCGAAGAACAGGGGGTCCCGACCAGAGCGAGAGAGACGACCAGAGCTTTTCTTATTTCAATTTTGTTCTCGTTTCTTTTCCATTTTTCATTCCTTGTTGCTGCTGTGTTGATTTGAAGGTCGAGTTTGTAACGAACTGTTGCTGTGAACAGTAACTCCGAGAAGAGGACCAGTACTTTTTGGCTTTATTTTCCATTATTCAAAAAGTCCTGTAAGTTGATTTTAGTTATATCAAATGAATTTTATTATTTTTGCAGTTAATTTCTATAGCATGAGTAGCTAAATCCCTGTCTAGGGCTGAGATGAAGCCATGATTAGTTGTAGGAATATTATTCATTTGATGCAATTGTTTTGTCTAAATTAATGCGTTTTAACGATTGCTATTCTCAAATTAATTGCATTGGATTATATGTTGAATATGATATTTGGGTATTACCTGTGATTCATCGTATAATGGATACATGTAATGATTTGAATCTCATCTATTGATATGCAAGAGAATGCAAAATTCTATTTAAAAATCTATATGCTTTAATGCTGAAATTTTCCGTAGGAGAATAGATTGAATTCCAATTCTCTACGAGATAATCGTGAAAACAATTGCTGATTTTAAAAGAAAGATTCCTATGATTGTCATGTGCTGATTCTTATGCCCTAGAGTTTTAAATTCTTGATTAAAGTTTCAATTTTTATTTGTCAAGTAGTTTCTTTTTCATAGATTATTTAATTGCCTTTAGATTAATTTTTTAGTTAAAGCTGTTTAATTGCATTGAGTCGTAGATTAGTCGTAGTTGTAGTGGATCAAATCAATTTAATTCTTCAACAAGGGTAATAATCTGATCTTCGAATTAGAATTCCAAAAACACAAGTCCCTGTGGGTTCGACCTCGTAAAATTGTGCGATTGTACTACAAACACGATTCGTACACTTGCGAGTAAAATTAGGAGACTAATTAAAACAAAACATTGACATGCTTTAGAACATTGATGAACTGAGCATAATTTTTATTTATATCAGTCAATGTGAATGCGTACTTGATATACAAAACAGCCTCTAATTCAAGTATGCCATTACTCATTACCCAGGAATTGTTTCCTCTTTATTATATAGCTTCCTTCATCAATATAGATCAAAATTGGCATCCTATGTAACACAAATTAGCAGTTTTTACACCCGCAACACAAAAAGGAAAGCATGTCAATTAATAGTATAAGGCACAAGAGACTAGACGGAGATATACCCATTTCTCAGAACAATGCATACCTGTGGTCCAGGAGCCAAAGTTGTCGACACAATTAGGACTCCTGGCATTTGAACGCCTCCTGGTCAGGTCTAAAGGAAGAGCCTGGCCGGAGAGGAAAGAGGGTCGTTCAGCTATGCTACTCCTGGAAACAGGAAGAGCGACCAATGGAGGAGAATGGGCAAGCAAGAGCTCCATGGCCAGGCTCCAGCTCTGCAGTTTTGGAAGCCACTGTTGAGCTTCAAACTACCAAAGAAAATTCTATCATTGTTGTCTTGTACCCTTTCCAGCATGGCACTTGGCATGAAGTCCAGGCCTCCGCTGTCTCTTGGGTGGGGTATACAAGGAAGATAAGGGATGACCGGCCAAGCAAGGTCCTCTTGGCCACTTAAGGCTTTGCTTTGGGCTCAGGTCCACTCAATGGCAACCTTCACATCCAAGGAGGAGCAAAGCTCTTAAATAGCCAATAGTGAGTTATCACAATGTAAAGATAGTGATTTACTATATCCAACAATCTACCCTAGAATTATACATAAAGAATCACCTAGATTCTTAAAATATTACCTTCCATCCCACATTAACTGTCATTTTTTTAACTGAAACTTCCATTAGAAGATACAAGCAAGACACTATTAATTGAATTTGGTCTGTGGACGACTTCAAAGCTATACTTGGAAGTTCTAGGATCATCCTCTGCAAGCAAAAGAGCAATAAACTGAATCATCATGATCAGTTATAGTGTTATCCAAAACCTTATTACGGTTGATGAGATAGACTCTTCATATCCCATTTTAATATCTTAGGACTTCCACCCTCATGTCTCATTGGCAAACTGAAGAGTTCCAGAATTAGGATATGATCAGGAAAAGCTTATTTTGGACTCAGATGAGAAGAATAATTGTTGAAGCGTTGTTATCAAGTCCTAAGTCATCTCTATCTTACCATCACGAGTGAGCTGGGACCATGAAAGTTGATATAGTGGACAACCCAACATAGCACCATGGTAGATAGACTTGAAGCAAGACACACATGGGTTGCATATCAGACATGGACATTAAGATATTATGTATGTGTACCTGCACGCTCTTGCTTTCTAGATTCTCTCATGTGCTTCCTTTGCCTTCATTTCTCAACTTTATATCATTTCAAATGCCCAGTAGCTCGGAAAGAGATGAATGCTGTCACATTGTTGTCAAATTAAATACACAAACGACAACCCCAAGCAACAGCCTGTATATTAAAATTCTATCAACTGATTCTTCAGAAGAAAAAAAAAAGCAAAAACTTGCCATAAGATAATTCCTAATCATGACAACAACCACAAGGTAGAACTTCAACCATTTTTTTTGTCAACCCAGAGATTTGCTATGGCATATGTATATGCTGTTAGTTTTCTCCAACTTCTATTAATGAAGGCCAAATATTCGATAAATAAGTTCCATTTGTTTCTTTCCTTTTTCCTTGCACTTAATGTGCCATGTACCAAATGATGCCTCATTTCTTACTTTCCATCCATTCATTATTCCTTATCTAAGTTATTAAGATATACTCCTCTACATTAAATCAAAAAACAAAAGATACCCCTCTTCATTGAACTGATTCAAAAAGTGGCCAAGGAAGTCTTAAAGATGTTCCAACTTCCAACATAATGATTATCTATTCTGCAGTTCATTCACTTTCTTGAAGTTCTCAAGTAGTATCTACTGTCAAAAGAAGTGGAAGGCTCTTTACCAAGAATGGCCTCAACGAGACAAAAAATAAAATGAAAATCTTATATAAAAAATACTCTCTCCGTTCTAAAATACTGTGTATATTTGAGAAAATTCTCATTTTTATTAAACCATGAAACCCACGAGGAAATTACATGACTTCTTTTCTAATTCGTATGCACGTTCACGAGCCAAGTTCAAGTCAATTCTTCCAAGGCTCCTCTAATTTTAGAAAGAGGAAATCTCGCGATTTGGCAAAATATACACAATATTTTTAGAACAGTAAATATTTCCAAATATACATAGTATTCTGGAACGAATGGAATATAATACATGCTACATACCCATAAACCGCATTAAAATGTTGAAAACATTAACATATGGCTAGGCTCATGGACGTATGTGTGAACTGGTGCCTTGCTAGCCATCGGATAAAGATCCGAAAGCAGGCATAAATAGAGGGGGTAGGCTTGTGTCAACAATTACGAGCGTCCATGTGTGCCTCATGTATTAACGCATGCCTTCTGGTTGGTGCCTACTAATGGGACTCTAAAATTTTTGTAAAGAGTAAAACCTCACTTCCTGACAACTTGTGATTAAAGCAAATCTTTCATCTAAAAAGCACTGTTTGTGGTGTTTAAGTTGAGCCAACAACAAATGTTTGGTGATCTTATTGGAACTCTTTTTGGAAATGAACTTTGTAAGCATGATATTAATTGACTCAACATATCCATATATGGATCAACTAGCTTGTGTTGACTGGGGAGTTCAATGAAAGAAAGGGTGTGGTCCTCCTATATGCGATACAACTAGTAGCCTAGTTTGCAAGCAATAGCAAAGCTTGCAGATTCCAAGAGCCTCCTGATTTATTTCCATATCGTTTAACTCGTCATCTCCAGCCCAAACATTGTCAAAAGCAAAGGAAAAAGAGCTCTGAACTCAAACCAATGTCTTGAGTTATCCTTCTAATTTGGATTCTCAGCTCAGGAGGGGTGATATGAGCATTTGAGTAAAGAGCAAGGGGGGGGGGGGGACAAGCTTCTGTCCTGGCTCTCTTTCCCTTGCAGTCCCTGCTGCAACGGTAGAGAAAAAGCAGTAACGGAAGAGAGCTTAAAAAAGTAAAAGAAGAAGAAGAAGATGGAAAAAGAAGGGAAAGGCAAGCGTGGGTGGTGATCAACATGATGATGATGATGATGAATGGAATATGTTTTGTTAATTCAAAAGCATTTAGCTCACCAGTTTGAACAGAGAGACAGAGCTTAGGAACCAGTTTGAACAGAGAGACAGAGCTTAGGAACCATCCATCATGTTCTTCTCTGGAAATTCACAGGTTTCTGGTCGGTTTGGTGCTTGACATGCAAACTTGGTTGGAACATTGGTGGAGGCAGTGAGGGAACATCTTCTGAAGTGGCATTTCAAAGCCTGTAGCAGAAAGGAGGTAGGCCACCATCTTCTTGATATAGCATTTCTCAGAGATCTTTATATGGTCCCCTGCTCTTGTAGTTGTGAAAAAAGATGATGCATTTGGAGATTGGCTGAGTTACTGAGTTTGTTTGAAGAAAACCCAATTTGTGGTTGGATATTTGAAGATAAATTTAGTTGCTTTTTCAGTTTAGTTTCCTCTTTTTGAGTTCTTTGTTTCCCACAAACAGCTTCTGCCTGTGATGTTGTTTTAGAAAGTAGAAGCTTTTTTTACCTGGTTTTGATCTTGGTACTGTTTCAGAAGGATTCTGGTTATGACTAGAAGTTGTTGGTGGTGATTAAGATGGCTGATCTTCAAGTTAGAAGTGTAGAACAAGGACATGCCAAAATCCGGAAGGTCCCAATTGCTGTCACCCCAGAAGGGTTTTGGTGCTGCCCATCTCCGGTTGTGTTTCAGAAAACTCTCAAAGTGCAGCTGAATCCCCCTACTAAGCAGAAATCCTCAACCACCTCCCAAAAGAGTTATATGCCCAAGGCACAAAGCCATTCAACAGAGAACAGTCCTGATCCTGTCCCTTCGAGGTCAAGGGTTGTTTCTGACGATCAGAGTAATTCAAAACCTGATAATGGTAGTTCAACACAGCCTGCGATTAATCAAAGATCGCCTAAGTCGAATCCAGAAAATATCCAAAGGAAAGTGTCTATCGAATTTGGCGAACCAGGATCAAGTGATTTAAAGGTTGTTTTATCTGGAAAGCAGGAAGTTGTAGTTAAAATTAGTGTCCATAAGAAGGTGCTTCTAGAACAAAGCAAATTTTTTTCTGAAAAGTTTCCTGATCAGTCTTCTGTGTCTTGTTTCGAGATTCGGGATTGTGAAGATGTTGAGATTTATGTTGAGACTATTGGATTGATGTATTGTAAAGATATGAGACAAAGACTGATAAAGCAAAGTGTACCAAGGGTTCTTCGCATTCTCAAGGTATTCTCATACTTATGCTAAAAACTGAGTTATTTTCCCTTTGTGTTACGGCTATAATAATCAACATTCGTTATGAAATAAAATAATGATGAGAGTAAATTTTATAATATGACTCCATTTCCAAGTTTTGTCAAGTTCTGTATTTGACATCTGAAGGAAATATGTGACAAATTCTGATGTTGCAATTGTGTCAATTAGTACTGATTACCACTGATTTCAATAATTCAGAAGTCTTTCAAATTTGTGGATTCCGCATTTGTTATGATTTTTCTCTTATATTCATATGAGCTTTAACTCATATCTTTCCTTTCTTGTGGCAAATTGCTGTCTACAACAGCAAAATCCATGGATTGCTGATGTGTGATAGGAGCTGGCATGTTCTATAATATCAAAATGTCAGAGTATATGAGCTTGATCAACCAGCCGAAGTACAGCTGAACTGAATTCCACCACTATGATCTTACGGTAGCTGAATTTATAGGAAAAATTACTAACGAGTTGCAAACATAACTTTCTGAAAGTAAGGTAGCTAGTTTGTGGGGAAACAGGGAAGTGAGAAACTTGTGGGCAGTCAAATGTCTGAACCTCTTCTTGAGAGTTGAGAATTTGTCCTGCGCTAGTGCTGCAGAACATTAATTTTTACCTTTGTACCAGCCTTGTGAACAGATATTTTTAAAGTTCTGGTATTCAGGTTATAAACTTTACAAGTTTAAGGCTGAGTTAATGGCTTTGCCGTTTACACATGATGAATGTTCACATGGAGATTATGTTTCTGTATAAAGATAGTGCTCAGAGAGACTCTATTTTTGGTCTGATTTGGTTTGAGCTAATGGCGCGGCCATTTATACATGATTAATGTTCACATTGACAGAATGTGTCTGTATAAAGATAGTTAACGGATAAACTTATATTTTGCCATTTATAGCCCTTCAGGTACTCTCACCATTCAAATTATTTTGAAATTTTAGGTTTTTACTTAAAAGAAGACTAAATACATTTTCCTTGCTCTTCTAGAACCTTATTTTGGAGAAGGCCATGGGAAAAATGGTCTTCTTTCTCCTTCGAACCCTAATTTCTAAATGTGTATTTATCAAATTTCCTTGGTAAATATGTAATTTGTCAGATTCTTTCAATCAAATATTTAGAACCAATTTTGTTCCAGTCTTGATGTTATGATTTTTGTGTATGAGGTTTTGGCTTGTCTTTTTATTGTATTTAAAGAAAAAAATGAAGCCCTTGCACTTGTTTATATGGTTAAGTAATGGATGTTTTAATGTTAATAGATTGCAGAATTGCTTGGTTTTGGCACTTGCATCCAGTCATGTTTAGAGTACTTGGAAGCTGTTCCTTGGGTAGGAGAAGAAGAAGATAAAGTCGTTTCATCAATTGTCCGGTTGCAGATTGACAATAAAGGGAAGGGCCCAGTGCTGAAAAGAGTGTCCTCGGAAATCGTCAATCCGCCTACTGATACTCTGCTTCAAATACTTGATCTGGTTCTAAAAAGCAATGAGGAAAGAGCAAGGCGTGATATGAAAGCTTTAGTCTTAAAATTGCTTAGAGAAAACAGTGTTCCAAATAATGGCATTTCTGACACCTATAATGAAAATATCTACAGTTCCTGCAAAATCTGCTTAATTTCTCTCTTGACCCTCTTCAAGGAAGTAGCTGAACCTGGATTTACTGAAAAAACTATGGATAGTAAAGGTCCTACAGTGAGGCAGATTGCTCTTGAAGCAGACAATCTTCTTTGGTTGCTGGAGATCCTGGTCAATAGGCAAGTCGCGGATGAATTTGCTATGTTGTGGTCCCAACAGAGTGAACTTGCTGCACTTCACTCAGAATTGCCTATTGTGTCACGCCACCTGGTTAGCTGCGTTACAGCAAGGCTTTTTGTTGGAATTGGAAGAGGTGAGATGCTTCCGTGTAAAGAAACTCGACACCAATTGTTGCAGACATGGTTACAGCCCTTGATCAATGACTATAGCTGGTTGCAACATGGGTGTAGATCTTTTGACAAGAAGATGGTGGAAGAAGGCATCGGAAGGACTATTTTGACTCTACCATTGGAGGAACAGCAAAACATTTTGCTATCATGGATGGGTACTTTCCTAAAGGCTGGAGATAATTGTCCAAATCTCCACGGAGCATTTGAGGTTTGGTGGAGAAGAACTTTTGTCAGACCGTATGTTGAACAGCAAGGAAATGTAGTGCAATCATCCGGAGATGGGATGGCACCAGGTTAGATAGAAGGGAGGTAGTCTTCTGATTCATATTCAGTTGAGGTACATATAACTAATGCCTGCATTCTTGAGTTTATATGTTCTGGGCTTTCCCCCTTCAAAAATGCAAATCAACTATGTGGAGTCAAGCTGTGTGTCAGTTGCATGATAATCTTCTTTTGTCAACCACCTTGGTTATTTTAGGGAACAAGGAACAAAAATTTGAATTCTTATTGTAGGTTTGAGTGAGTTTGTATATGCCTCTTCAACACCAGAGTCAATGTTTTTCTTTCAAAGGTAATGTTGAAGTTTTTATTATTTTGCATCGTTCGTTGTTGAATGAAGCTCTCCGATGCTTGCTATTAAGGGATTAATGAGAATGCTTCCCTATACAAGGGTGTAATGGGAAAATCAGTAGCACACGTTACCAAACATTTTTAGGCAGATTGTTAGGTAGCAAGTTTGTGAACCACTTCCACTCACCTTGTAGTGTGATGAGGTAGTCAAAGCAGGGGATGATGTTATATTTCTTAGCTATCTTGCTGCTAAGAGTTTTTTTTTTCAATTCATGATTCAGTAATCAATTCTTCCAGAAGGGTTTAGCCTTGCTAATTTGTTTCCTTGAGTTGTTTCCGCTAGATCTGGCTCAATCATTGTGAATGGGTGCATAGTAGTTAGGGAAGTTCAAATGTGCTTCCAGCTGAGGTCTTGAAAACACTTTGTTCTGTTTACTGTATGTCTTTGATACCAGAAATAAAAATTCAATCCATGATGAACTAGGAAATGGAATAGCTGTTTTCTTGGCATGGAATGAACCCAAAGCTCCCATATTCTAGTTTCTTTTATCTCAAATCAATCATCAATCATTTTAATCAGCAATGATTAGCTTACCCATTAATTAAGGTGAGACATGAACCATTAGAAAACACTTAAGGATTTTAGTTATTCTTATCTGCATCTTGTGTAAGATGAACTATTCTGATGGTTTTTAGTGTTCAATAGCAACTTTTTAAATAGTGATTGATAATCTTGTTGTTCCCTAATCTCTTTCCTTCATCACCGATGCCTAAAAACCACTCAAATGAATAAACTAAGAAAGGGCAACTTGTTTCCTGAGTGTGGAATTGCATGAAATTCCATATTTTGGTTTACATTATACTTGTATAATTTGTCGGTCGTTGATCAATAACCAGGGTAGTTGAAAAAGATACCCAAAGTCCACATAGGGCATGATATATATGTAGGCTGAAAGGTTGTGACAAGAGCCCTATAACTTTATAGGTTATCTGGTTATTGGTGGTTGATAATTAACTTCTTTCATGATTTGCGTATGTATAGTGGTTTCAAACGTATCACGCACAAGGGATATTTGGCTAATTGGCTTTTATGGCCATATATATTTTAAAGTCCATCTTCATCCAAACTGCCCATCGATATTTCTAGGCACGAGCTGTCTACATATATTTGACAAGGAAAGGTTGGTCCCAGATACCAAACCATCTTTACGTAGAAGTCACCATTTCGTCACGTCGCTTTTACACAATTGTATATAGGGTGGCCAAGTACAGAAGGGCATCCTTGCTAAGGTAGATGGAAAATGATATTTGGCATCCCCTTGCTTAATTTAATTAAGCAAGTCTTTTGTGGGGATGAATAAAGGAGGCAATGAGGCAGAATCATACAAATTTATAACAATCAAGGAGCATGTGTTAGGTGGAAATGTTTAGATTACCCTTAACTGCCTGAGCTTACACTAATAGCCATGAAAGAAGCTTTATCCTTTTTCTTTTTTATTGTTTGTGCTTTATCAATATTGTGTTGGCCACTGCATGGAAAAAAGAATAAGAATTGCAGCACATATTTTGAGTGGGCAGGTTATTTGAAAACATGCTTGCCTTCTTTTATGTGGGCCGTGTGTTTTCGATCACACGACCCAAAAGTGCTTGTTCCATGCAAGAACGCATTGGCTGGGCACATACAAACAAGAGTGACTTCACAAATTTAGCGGATTTGATTAAAATACTCATGACCCTTGCCAGAAATACATTTCATAAGTGAAATGGTTAGATTGACAACTATATAACTGCAACTTAACACATATATCTCGCAGTTCTAAGTAATTGATAGTTTTCACTTATGAGAGGTATCTGGTCATTTGTCATCGGAATTAGTATTTGTAGTTTAGGTATTTTGGAGAACATTAGTTGAAAACTGTGTATTCAGCGAAGTTCACGAGTATATCAATCAAATCCCCTTAAATTTATAGCAATCACAAAGCGACTTCCCATCTGTTTAATGCTTTGAGTTTCCAGCCATTCAACAAATGGCTGGCACTGAAAGGGTCACATGGAGCAAATCTACTCATTAGAATTGGCCCAATGTTCGCAAGTTTTCTATTCGAGTTCTCCTCTTTCAATCCCCCCCATCTAACGCAGACCCCTGCCTAGTCCTGTGGATCTTGCGTATACACAATCTAAAATTTCTTCCATAAAAAAGGGAAGGTTGAAACTTCATCTGAAAGTAGAAACTTCATCACACAAGGAACCGTTTGTCCTAGAGTAGTGGTAGTGTGGGGGTTCCCTATAGGTTGGGCAGGGTGGCAGTTGTCAACTTTGATATAGCCTCCTATCATGTCAATGGCCCAACCTACCAGGAGAGGATCACATTTTGTCTTGTGTTCATTCCGCCGTAAGAATCAATATTTCAAATTAGTGAGGGAAGATTCAAAGGTTTTGACTTGTGCGCATCACATTTCAGATTAGAGAGGGGAGATTCAAAGGTTTTTGACTTGTCGGCATCACAGCTGCACCGCCTAAGATTAGAATTAGAAGGTCGAATTCGAGAGAAAGTCCTTCAGTCCTTCCCCTTTTTATGCATAGAAATTGGTCTCTCATTTCCATATGAACATATCATATCCGACCAGTTTGTCCATCCACAAACATGGTTCGGGTTCTCTACGTTAAAGGAGTTTTGGTCTTGACCCAGCTTTCGTTTCATCTTCTTCCCACTTCATCTGCTAGAAGGAAATTAGCATGGGATACTGCACCTCTAAAAGATCAGGAAGGTACACATCATATTCTGATTTCTTTCTTTTGTTTTAATGTCACATCTAATTCTTCTTTCAAATTCTCCCCTCAAAAAATGATCTGGCCTGAACATGAACTCTTCTAATTTGTTTGGAACTTCTTCTAGCCTTACACAGTAGGCTATATAATAATGCATTGCATGAATTTGGATAAGAATGGAAAATGGGTGTTTGCAGAAGAAGAGGGTACAAGTCTAGGCTGGAAGCTCTGGGGACCCATGATCAGGGGACTCATGAAGGAATACAAACAGTTGGGATTGAGAAGCTCTGCCAGTTCCCGGGCAGGTATTCTCTCTGCATGTGTATAGTAACGTGGAACATGAATGGGAAGGTAAGGTCACGTTAATGTTACATCTTCTGTTCTTATCATATGATATGCTTCTGCAAATAAATTTTTCTTTCTTGAATTTTGATTATTGAAGGTGTCAAATGAGGATTTGGAGAAGCTGGTGGGACAGAACCGCAACTTTGACATGTTGGTGGTCGGGTTGCAAGAAGTACCAATTAGGTGCAACATGGCCCTGCAGTTGCAGCAAGTTGTAGCACAGACTCACAGGTTACGCACCCATTTTGTAATTTTCGTATTGACAATAGCTGTTCTGATAATGGGCAAAACTTGATATCTTGATGTATTATAATGTTGTGATCTTTTTTGCAGACTTGTCGGCAAGGCCATCATGCAATCACTGCAGCTATTTGTGTTTGGGCCCAAGAACACGGAACGTGTTACAAGAGGTGGGTGACCATCCCTATAGGCAAATAGAATAGATACCCATGGAAGAATTTAGTTCTATATTCCACTTTCGTGTTTCATGTTATGAACATGTTAATTTGCTGTGTAGAAGTAAGGGTGGATAAACTTGCTGTTGGGGGATTGGGAGGACTTATTGGAAGAAAGAAGGGAGCTGTGGCCATGAGCATCACCTTCAAAAGAATTCGCATGTTGTTCATATCATGCCACCTTTCAGGTAATTAATTAATTAACTTGTCTACTTCATCCATCCATTTAAGTGCACACGCATATTTGAGGCCTTTCATTTGGTAAGTAGGACCTCCACTGTTCCCCAAGGCCCAGACCATGGAGAATAGATAGCATTTTAGGTATTTGTGGTATGCATTGCCAGTTGAATACTTCTTCTACAGCATGCAGGAAAGGATTGTGCCAGTCAATTTATTTTAGAAACGTCATGTGGATAGATTAGACTTAAAGAGTTAAAATTCATGACAAAAGCACTGCAAATAGACTGGTTATACTCGGGAAATTTTGAATTAATTCTTAGTTGCTTCCAATTCTTTTGTGATTTCTAGCTCATGCTCGTAATGTAGAGGAGAGGAACTATCAGTTCAGGCGGATTACTCACTCCTTGGAGAAGAAGAGGAACCCCTATGCAACTCCCTACCACATAACCGTCTGGTTGGGAGATCTCAACTACAGATTACAAGGCATTGACACACAACCAGCAAGGGACCTCATACAAGAAAACCACCACAGTGTAATTAAGCACTAGATATCTTCAGGCAACCAGGCATTCAGCTCACAATTTGTTTCTCTAACAATGGTGACTTGTCTACTGCAGCTGCTGACCAATAGAGATCAACTCTTACAAGAGGCCAGAAAGGGACAAGTCTTCAATGGCTATTGTGAGGGCACCTTGGCATTCAAGCCCACTTACAAATATAACACCGGAAGTAGCGATTATGATACGAGTTATAAGGTGTTTTCTCTTCATTCCTTCACCAATCAAATCAGTAAAAAATTCTTTCATAATTATTGATATAATTTATATACAATATCTCTAATTTTTTCTTTTTTTCCCTTTTCATGAGGTACGAGTGCCTTCATGGACAGACAGAATCTTATACAAGATACATGACATCGACGCAACATTGCTCTCTTACGAATCTATTGATAGCATCAATACTTCTGATCACAAACCAGTCAAAGCCCATATATGTTTGAAGTTGATGGACAAAATTTGATTCGCAGTGCTCAACCAAGTCTTCTAGTTCCCAAATCATCCTCTCATTTAGAACAAACCAAAACGAGTACCTTAACACTTGTACATTATCTTCACCTTTGTTACTTATTCTTCGGTTTCATGTCACATAAATGAGTATTTACTTTTTAATGTTTGTGGCTAACCAACTAGAAGATCATTCGAGTGCAATATGGCTAGCTAGTATGTTCTTATGTTAGGTCACCTTCCAAGTACGGGAGGGTACCTGTACCTTGCAGTACAGAAACAATTAAACCTGTCAAGTGTGTGTCGGACGTACATAGCATATATGCAAAAAGATAAGAGCAATACCCAGAGTCTGATCCGAAAGGAACCCGTTTCAACTTCAGTTTTTGTAATTAGACTCTATTCCACATATATTTGAATGCGACATTTCAAACGACAATTATTTCTTGAAGATGTTTCAAACCAAATTAAAATGATCATAACTTAGTCAGCTAGAGTTAGCTAGTGCACCAATTGGGTAATTAAGAGCTCTGCCATTTCACAGTGTTGGAAATAATGTAGTACTCAAGAGGGATTGTACTTTACCCGTTCGTGTTGAATAATAATCAAATAGATCCTGAAATTGTAAATCCAAACCCAACTGTCCGAGGCACAGTAATGAACTGCTGACTTTGAAATAGATATTACCACCCTCTTGTGCACAGGTTTTCTTCTGGCAATCTATTCCAAGATACTACGGACCAGAATGATAAGATGTGTACTTCTCCTTGTCAAACTCGAACTCAGATAATCAGAAAACTATTGCCTTTGGAAGAAGATCACTTTTTGAAGAAGAGAGAAATCCATAAAAAATTTGTTCTTGGTTATTATTTTTGAGTTTTCCCGTTCATAATATATATGGAAAGACTCAAAAGTTCATTATTTATGGAAAAGAAGCAATTTTTTCAAGAAAAATGGCAAAAAACGCAAGAAACCGTATAGTAACCGCCGGTGGCGATTGATCGCTTCCATTGGCGATCGATCGCCTCGGGTGCTAAACTGCATTTTCGTTTTTCACAGTAGATACGATCGATCGCATTCACATCCGATCGATCGCGGCCAATCATTTAGAAAATCACAGTAGATACGATCGATCTCTTTCACAGCCGATCGACCGTGACCGATCATTTCTTAGTTTTATGAAAATCATAGTAGATACGATCGATCTTTTCGCGCGCTTATCTAACCAATTGATCGGCTCGTAATTTTCACAAAATAATTAGTCGTTTGATCAAAATCAAAGGCTCTAGATGTCCAGTGCCACGTGCTAAGTGCTAAGTGCACCTCTAAAGCGCCACAATGCACCCATTCGCCCACGCCACGCGCGGGAGTGCGTGTGTGCACCTTTAGGTGCACCTATGAATGAGTGCACTATCAATTGGGGAGAGTCACCACACCAATAAGATACATGAAGAGGAAGATTCCTTCCACTTATATACCTTAATACACTCGTGTGTTTCCTATGTGAGACTAAAAGAAAACCTCATTCTAAGGAGTTTTTCTTTCTCTCCAAACTTAGCACATAACTAAACATTAATCCTAGTTCAATCAATCTCATTTACTTTAGGCTTAGGATGGGTCATCAACCCATACCCAAAACCCAACATCAAGACCAGATTCTGTCAACAACTTATAACACAATAAAACTGTCAAGAGGCAACAAAACTGAATTTAAATGTTTTCCTATCAAGAAAGAGTAATCACTTAACTAAGATAAAAAAAAGAAGTTATGTTCTTTGAAATGTCCTCCTAGGTTATGTACTTCCTCCGCCCAATGAAGCTTATCTTAATTTGAAAAAAGAAGGGTCCTACATTATATGGCTGACTTTGCCCCCTCATGATCGAAAACACTAGAAGAGGAGGGAAAACTTCATTTTTTTTGTATGGGCATTACAATCCTATAAATTTAACTCATTTCGCAATGCAGAGTAGTTTCACTGGACGGAGTGAGTATAAGTTTTAAGGAACGTTGATATGAGCCCCCATTGGACGGAGGGAGTATAAGTTATAGGAAAAAATTGAAATTATAGGAAAAAGTTGAAATGAGCCCGGCTCATGTGCCTTGGCATGAGCTGAGACAATCTCAGCTATTGGATTGAGATTTAATGAGGCACACACAGCAACGATGGTGATTCAAGCTTGCCTGCTCCTTGTATTAACGCTCACCACCAGATTTAGATCGGACGACTCAGATCGTGCAAACGCTCGTGAGCCCAAGCTTATATTAACGGGATTTTTATTTATATACTTAACATTTTCTCGTGATTTCTTATGCACTTCCAACTATCCTACCCTTGCAATTATTATTGTCACATCATCTTGATCATCAGCATTGTCTCAATCACTCTCTGAACCGTACAATAATTAGAAAGTCGTGATTTAAAACTCCAAGATAGCTATAATCAAATAAAAAGCGCACTGATATAAGGATTGAAGTCAAATCTCTACAGTCACAACGTGGTCCACATTAGTCCTTGTCGGTGAAATAGCAGTACCATCTTCATTATAACACACCGGCCTGTCATGGCCAAGCACAGGCAATTGGAATTCTCACCTATAGTAAGAAATCTTTGAACATGTATCAGGTCCAAATTTTGAGCCACGGATCGATCTAGAGTATATTAATTTTAAGAGGCCATTTGGGGCGTGATAAAAAATAAGATGTCTACCGTGGATGTTTTAGATCACTATTTATTTCAGATTTTTTTTTTTGAAAAAAATCTAAAATAAATAATGAAAGTGAAATATCCAATGTAGATGTTTTGCTTTATTTACGCCCTAAACGGCCCCTAAATGTTAAAGACTTGAACCGTCACTTATAGTAAGAAATCTTTCAACATGTACCACGTCCAAATTTTGAGCCACGGATCGGAGTGTATACATTCTAAATGTTAAAGACTTGAACCGTTATAGATATGTTGTCATTCATTCCAATACAATGAGCAATATGTAATGAAAATAAAATATGATAGGTTATTTGTAAATAAATTAAGAATAAAAATAATAACATGAAATGTTATGATGGTTTAGAGTCATATTACATGAGTTCTTAAAATAAATAATTTTTTTTTGTATAACTATGGTAAGATTGACTTTGTCGTGTTCCGATCCGCTTTAAACAACTATCCTCTAATCTTTATCTGCTACTGAACTTGCATCAGAGGATGCAAATAGCAGAACATAAAATCACAGTAGAAGAATATGAAGTAAAAAAATCAATGCAAATAACGGAAGAGACATTTTCATTAATATAATATATCAACAAGTCATAGATCAATCAATAGACTTTTCAACTCTAACAATGATAATTGCTAATATCTTAAGTGAAACGATCAGACTCTATAACATGAAACACATAAAATAATACTAAGAGTAAATGAATTTCTGCTCTCAATTAATGGAGCTGCAGATGGACAACATCGTCCATACACCTCTAGGGGTTCTCATATAACCCTGCAATGAGTTCTGGAGATGTGGGTACCGTCGGTGTTCATGGACACAATGGTCGAAGACTGTATAGGTCTTCCATTATATTTAATAATTTAATTTGAATGTGCGGAATGCCTCAAAAGGGTAGGGGCCAGACGGGTCCCAATGTGCAAAGACTAGGCGGGTATATAGTGCAATCATGACTTTATGGTGAATTAGTAAGGTCACAACCATCATATTTATGTAGTAATAATACGATGTATGACAGGGAATTTCATGTACTACATGGAGTTAATTAGATAAGCAATAACTTATTTGAATTTACTATATATATATATATCATATTTTTTACATGGATGATAGCCAAGGTCATAACCTAATAATTATAGAAACTCACCTACCAATTGATTTGATCTTGATTTGACAGCTATAAACGGCTATGAGGGACTCACCTACTCATTGATTTGACACACTCACATACCCACTAATTTGATACCCACCTTAACATCGGAATCCAACGACCCAACATGCTCCTTATATATGAACAATCTCATATAAACTGTCCTATATATATCCCCATACTATCATCCATATTATTATTTTTTTCACATGGATGACGGTCAAGGTAATAACCTAATAATTATCTAATTGGCATCGGGCTCATGATTCAAATTACGCTCCTGAACAGGAAAATCCTTCCATATATACCTAGCATATGCAATTAGATATAACGAGCTTTGGGCTTGCTAAACTTTTGATAGGTGTATATCAATTGGATATGAGCAATTCATTTTGAAATTTATCATCACTTGTTTTAGTTATTGTCATTAGTTTCATTTGCCAAAGTTAATAAGCTACTTTCAGTGCACAACAGATTGCCAAGTCATACATGTTAACTAAAGCCATAGACTTTAATGCCTTTGCCCTAAGTTTATAATTGCTTACGAACATTGTTGCATGCACAAAATAGGCTCGGCAGACAAGTCGTACATGATGTTGGGTTGTAAGTGTGATTTGACCGAGAAACAATGCAAAGTAGGCAGTCATATCATCTTCATTTTTGTTTTCGATGGGATATCCTGTTGATTTGTATATGGATACAATTATTGGTCCAATGTAATAAAAAGATGACACATATAAGAACATGAAAAAACATGATGCATTGCTTTAAAAAATGCTACAATGTGACAAAAATGAAGAATTATTAGAATAAGCAATTGAAATGCAAAATCGTGATAAATTATTCTTATTAATATTATTATTATTATTATTATTATTATTATTTATTACTGTTACCATGTTCTGTCGTTTATTTCAACTATCTTGTCAATTTCATGGATCCATGAGGAGCAGTTAAATTTTCATGGAATTTTATGTTAGCTCGTCAAGAAGAGAATATATTTTAAAGACCAAGCGTAGTTTTTCTTTTCTTGAGAAAATAATGTAAAGACAGAGTATTAACTAGGCCGTTTGGGGCGTAATTGAAGCAAAACATCAAGACAGGATGTTTTGGCACCCTGTAGCATCCAAGTTTTTCCCATATCCAGCTGAAACACCTTAGGACGCGTCTGACTGGATATGGAAAAAATATAGATACTACACTGGACGTCCAAAATCCACTATGGATATTTACTTATGACACGCCCCAAACTGCCCCTACTTAGTAATATCAGGGCTTACTTGTGCAGGTGGTCTTTAGCCATTTTCTAAGAGGTCCAAACTGAAAGTCTGGTGATATCATCTGCACTTGCAGTTATGAGGTGCCTAGGGATTGCTCCTGATTCATGCTTCAAGTCTTGATGGGACATGGTAGGTCAATCAACAGCAATGAAGATTGATGTAGGTGGATTGTCACATGCAAGTGAGCCCAAATTATTTCAGCAAAAAGAGCAATTTTATACTATAATACGGTGAATATTTTTCATCAAAATTAGTGATATAGAAAGAGAGAGAGAGGGAGAGAGTTCAAATACCTACAATTTTATCTTATATACGTAAATAGATTCCAGGTGTTTTTGCCATCCCTAATGTTTCCTCAAAATTAGCAATAACAAAAAACAAAGAGGTTTAAAAAGAAAAGAAATGGAAAATTACACAATATAAGAATTATATAATAATTTAAAAAATAGACCTGTCACCAATTTTTTTCCTTTTACAAATTTCTTTCTTTATAATCTCCCTCTTTTTCTCTCTATTACTGCTAACAGTTACCAAAGTCCCTAACTGAAAACCATCCCTTATCCGGCAGGTTACCGGCGTGCCGGAGGCCCAACGTCAGCGACACGTCCCCGGTGGAAGCACCAGCGGCAGGGGAAGCGCCGAACCTCACATCCACATGCCCTGCACCACCGAGGCCAGCGGCTACATCTCCCGGATCCGAGGAGTCGGGCTCACCCGAGAACTGCCCGACCACTAAGTCGTCCCCGGAGCAGTCGGCGGACTGGCCGTCGGAGGAGAAGAGGTGGTGGTGGTGGCGGTGGTTGAGAGTGTGTCTATTGATTGACGTGTGTGAGATGTCACTGTCGTGAGCATTAATGTCTGCTCTTTTGGCTGCTGATGCTGCTGCTGAGGCTGAAACAACTGAGGCAGCAGTTGCAGCTGCTCCTGCTGATGCTGCTGTCGCTGCCGGTGGAGGTGGCGGAGGAGGTGCCGTTGGTGTTTGTGCTGTATGGTTGCTGCCATCTCTCTCATCATCCTCCTCCTTGGACTCTTGCTGGTACATCTCTTCCACCATGGGTTTCCACAAACGGACCCTGGCATTAATAAACCAGTTCGAAACCTGGAGAGAGAGGTCAAATTAAGGCACAGGCATGCAGAGCAGGGAAATCCATCAGGGAGAGACAGACACAAATTGAGGCCATTTAATGTCTGATGGGATTTTATGTAATCAATCGAATATTGGTAGGCAGATTGCTTCTTGTTTTTCTTGGTATTTGGTGGGATTATGTATCAACCTATTATGCCCATGCATGTGTGTTGTGTCATGTGTGTGTGGTCATCTGTAAGTCTGTAAATGTTGTTTTCTTGCGACTTGTGTGACTGGTCGAGTAGGATCTTGTTCTTTTGTTGGAAAGATGCATTTAAGTGTCTCAACAATGTGAAATAAATGCCATCACTTAGAAATGATTATTGAAAAAAATTATATATATATATATATATATATTGATGTTATAATTTTATTTGTTGGTAAATTTCAGTATTATGATTACTTACTTGGACTTTTATTTATGTCATTATAATCTACTTATACAGCAAACATATAGAAGAAGGTGAACTTAATAGGGAAACCGTTATTTTAATTTTATTTTTTGTTTGCTTGACTACATGAGCTACTATTTCCCTACATTCATGAAGTGGAGGAAATTAATAGATATTATCATTAACTAAAAAATAATTTGAGTATACTTTTTATAAATTTAGTAAAGAATGAGTACTCTCATGCCCTCATTTTAAATAAATTGTTTCTAAAACAAACGTCGGCAACAAATTTCAGAAAAATAACCTAACGGATAATAAGTTATGTAATGTGATAAGATCCTAAACAAGCTGCTTTCAAATCCTATCATCTCATATGAAACTTTTTACGTGCAAGTGAACAACCTTGGTTGGTATTCAAGGTGTCAGATTAGGAAGGTTGTCATATCCTAAGAAGAGTTAATTTTACTAATTAGTGATTTGTCCCATTAGTAAGTTTGTTATCATTGTTACTAGCAGTTGCTTTTACTTCAGTAAAAGTTAAATTATAAAGCAGTGTTTTTCACCTTTGCACAAAAAGTCTAAGAGACGTAGGACCCAACATAAAGCAGACAGCGTAAAGCAAAGCCAAAGTGCATGCACGAGCGTTAATCCTTATGTTGTTTACTATTCACATTGGAAGTATGATTTCATGGAATAGTTAGGGTTTTGGAAGGACGAACCTGATTTCTGGACAAACCAGTCTGCCGAGCGAGCAAATGCTTATCTGCATCACTGGGGTATCTGAAAAGAAAAAAGATGAGAAAATGTATGACATCAGGGCCAGGCTGAGCTTCCTGTAATGTTGGGTACCCAATTCGATAAGATTGGACATCATTAAACTCCCTGCTAAAGGTCAGGCGTGGAAATCTAAGAGAAATAAAGCACAACTACACATGCAGCTAGTAGGCCTTTTTAATGGACGGCAATTTAGCTCTTAACTAACTTAAAGATGGAGAGGTGCATGCATTGGTACCAAATGTAGAGCATAGACACACCATTAACTCACTCAACTGTATCACATGATAAAAAGGGAAAAAAGAGAAAGAAGCTTTTGCTCAGCTTTCTCGTCCTAGGGGACAACATCACACGACCGTTTGCATTACTCTGCACCCATCGCCCCCCCCCCCCCCCCCATCATTAAAGAAAAGGTGTTGAATAGCAGTCGTCCCTGATCATCCCCTTAAAAGCTCTCTAATTCATCATCAGCCGTACCATAATAACAGTAAAAGCCTGAAAACTCACAGTCAATGCATATAATACTATTTGTAGGGTGACCAATGAAAATGTAGTAAAAAATGTCCAAAGAAAAAATGAAAATGAAGTCAATCTAATAAACCCGCCATCCCACAGGACTACTAATTAAAATGGGACAGAGGAAGTATAATGCTTGTTTTAGAATTTGATGAGGATATTCAGAATAATGACAACAATAGTTATTAATGACATATTGTGCAAATGCTAAACATGTTCTAGAATCCAATGTTCCTCACTGAAGTAGCTCTTAAAATGTTAACAAAAAATAGCACTACTAATGACGACAATACTAAAAACAAAAACAGTACTGATGACAGTAGTAGTAATTGGCCACAAAAGAGGGTTTGGTAATAATTATAAGGATAATAAGTTAAGAAGTCAGAAAAATCAGTGATACTTTTAAAGTTATCAAGAAATATAAAAAAAGGAATTGTAAAAATAAAAATGATAAGATAATAGAAGTAAATTAATAGTAATAATGGTAATCATCATGATAATGATAATGGTTGGAAAAAAGCTGCCCAGATGTATTCTACTGTTCTACACTAAAAAGTCAGAAATAAATCAAAAATAGTTTTTAAGCGATTAAAAACATAGGTTAAACCAATAATTATGATAAGGAGAAGTAAGAGGAGTACGTACGGATGAAGGAAGTGTTCAAAGAGCCAAGCTCTGAGGATATTGACGGAGCGCTCAGGGAGGCCTCGCTGTGGCCGCCACGCCTCCTGCTCCATCATCCCCATCTGGTGGAAGGCCCGCTGCTGCCTCAGGCTCTGCTCTAGTATCTTCAGCCTCGGAGTCTCTCCTTTCGTTATGCCGGACCCCCCCGTCGCGTCCTTCTCCCCTAGCAGCTCGCATATGTGCTTGAGCTGCTCCACGATCGCGTCCTTGAGGCACCGGAAGTGCCTCGACATGGCCTTCTGCGCCAGCGCCGTATACGGCATCGCCGCCCCGAACCCCATCACTGAGTCGAACGAGTTCACTACCATCTGCATCTGCTCGCAGTAGTGGTTATATCTCCTGTCCACCTGCAACATGCATCACCACCTCTCACAATTAAATTAAGCCCATGAACAACATACATAATGTATATATGTTAAACGCTCTTATAGCATATTAATTACATTTTATTTACAAATGTGGAAATAAGTAACAACCTTAAGGTTCATATAGTTTATTTATTGGATTATGGTCATGGCAAATGACATTGATATTTTCATAATACTTGAGTGGACCATACTTATAATTAATTTCGTGTGCAAGAAGTATATAATAAGTAGCATGTTTATGCTTCAATAACACAGAAAAAACTAGCGATGGACTGAGTCAAGAGTATCTGTTGATGACGAGAAACGAAGCAATATAGAAAGTAGTAATAAATGTACGTGAGACTGTTGTTCTACTATATGACTTGATGACATTTCATTTATATATCAATTGGTGAATGGTCATTTCTATCGTTTCTAGTGGTTGTTAGAGGAAGACAAAAGAAGAGAAAAAGAGACGGAGGAGCAGAAAGAGGAAGAACAGGACAAAGGAGAGCAACAGTCAAGCATCCCATGTTGGGCTGTGTTCATGTAAAGCCTTCGGTACCCATTTATTCCCCATCCCATCAACGGAGTTAATTTCATGTAGAAGGAAGCCAAGGAGCAACAGTGGGCGGAGATATGATTGGAGGTGGGTGAGAGAGGCACTCTCTCGAGTCTTTCTCTTTTTTTTTTGGCTCAGCAAAAACTGGAAAAAGCAGATGACTAGATAGAGAAAGAAAGAGAGAAACAGGTAGAGACAGTCTATGGTGCATATCACACCTCAAAATGGAATCAAAGTCTTCTACACAACAGAGCAGCATCAAAGCCGCCCTCGATCTCCCTGCTGCAGTCGAATGATTGCCTATCACAAGAATATCCGGCCATCTCTCCCCTTCCTAGTGGCCACTTCGATATAAACAGAAGAGAGAGACTCATCACTCTCTCATGTATATATATATATATATTACAATTCTGCAGTGTGGCCTTAGGTCAAATTATGGATGGATGAAAGTCAGTGTGGCCTTATTCTCAGCAGTTTTTTCTATGCTGGGTATGTATCTCTCTGGGGCCTGCCCGCAACCTTCTTAACAACTTCCCTTTCGTGTGTGTTATATATATGTACAAGGGGCGATTTCTTCAAGCCAAAGGGAAAGATCGTCGTTTCCCTATGGACATGCCTTGTATAGTAAGCTCACAGGTCTTGCCCCTCTAGAAAACTCCAAAACACAGACATGCTGCAGAACCATGAAGTCCATAACATATAAGAAAACTACACACCAAACTCTAACGATGACCCCTTAACCATAACTAAGGCTTGTAATAGTATAGGATTATAAGCTTCCAGTGGAAATGGAAAGAGACGAGAAGAGAGAATGTTTTAATTTAAGTGAAGATTTAATATACGTGCCTCATCTAGCATGCTGATAAGCTTGGCCTTCCTTCTCTGATGCTCAAACCTATCGGCAGGTGACAAGGGGGCCACTTCTTTGGAAGACGAGGATGACCCACCACCAGCTGCAGCAACAGACGAAGACACACCGGCACCGGCGCCGGGGCCGGAATTTGAATTAGGGTTTGAGTGTCTGGCATGCCTGGAGCCCTTGAGCTGACCCCTCCCAACGCTGCAAAACTCCTCTAGCAGCTCCTGAGCCGCCTTGGTATATTTGGAGTTCCTCAGCACGTTGACGACCCCCATTGAACCGTACCCCATATGAACCTGCTGTTGTAGGTGCAAATTCCCCAAATTCTTGACTGGATACGAGGAAGACGATGAAGAAGCACCTCCGGCGCCGGCGCTACCCTGGCTGTAGTACAGAAACTCCTCCGGTTTACAGGACTGGAGAGAGGAGGACAAGGAAAGGGATAGGCCCTGGCCCTCCACCATGCCGGTCTGGAGCTTGTGATGGTGGTCAGCTCCCCAGGTGAAGTGGTGGGAAGAAGGAATTTGAATGTTGTTTGCTTCTGCGCCGCCATGAAAAGCTTGCATAGATGGAGGAGGGGAGGGGTGATGCTGGAGGATCATGTTGAGAGGAGTCGAAGAAGACGGAGGAGGGGAAGGGGATCTTGGTTGTGGGTTCATGAGGAAAAGCTGCATGGCTGCTGCTGAGTCTGCATTAATTCCTGAAATCTGATGCTGCTGCTGATGATGATGATGAGCAGAAGCCATGGTGTTGTTGTTTTCCCGCTTCCCGTCTCCCAACACCATCCCCGGCCTACCACCGCCATACCACTCAGCAATTCCGGTCTGAGG
Organism: Houttuynia cordata; assembly: GCA_039654745.1. Lineage (NCBI taxonomy): Eukaryota > Viridiplantae > Streptophyta > Magnoliopsida > Piperales > Saururaceae > Houttuynia > Houttuynia cordata. Next base: position 5,845,642 of record CM077512.1, read on the forward strand.
CCTGGATGGAAGCCTGTATGAGGGGATCTGACTGTCCATTAGCAGCTCATGAGCCTGATGCGCCGGCTGCGATGGAGCCGGGAAATTGAACATCTCCGATAGCATGCCGTAGACGGGAAGCTCAGCCTGCTCCTCCTCGATGGCCACCAAAGGTGGCGGGGCTGACTCGAACCCCCCGGCTGCGACACCTTGCACCCTCAGCTTGTCCCTCCGGATCTGCTGGGCCACGTGCTGCTGCTGGTCCGGGTGGGAGGAAGGTCGGTCGAAGCCATCGGAGAAGCTGAAGAGGCCGCAGCTGCTCTGGTGATGGAAGCCCTGGGACATAGAAGTGGAGGCGGAATCGGCCGGATCAGGCTTGACGACTTGACCGGTGGAGCTCAACTGGTAGTCTAGCTGGTGGTGGTGGGGGAAGAGAAGCTGCAGCGGGGATGGCGTCGCTAGGCCCATGTCAGTGTCTCCTTCTTCATCGTCTCTGCCTTCTCCCTCCCCTGTCGCCTCCCTCGCCTCTCCTCCTCCTGCCGCGACCCATATCAATAGTAGTAGAATGAAAATCAGACCACTACTTAACTCCAAATTCACCAATTAAGCTAATTACATAAAAAAAAACTGATTCCGACCTGATACATGTGTCTCACAGGATTAAACAAAAAGACCCATTATCAGAATTGGAGCTAGCTCCAAGTGAGCTCAAGAGAAGAAGAGAGGAGAGGAGGAATCAAGCAGAGATAAAAGAGTGCGTCTTTTCCTTTGCTTCTTTTGGGTCTGTTTTCTTCTTTAATGTGAATATCATTATCACTTTCTTTTCCTTTAAAATAAAATAAAAAGAGAAGATTCATCGTTACCTCAGAGACAGAGCTAGAGCTGCAAGACTGGAACTGATATAAAGCTTTCATCCATCGTTGTCTGTATCAGCCTCTCAGGTACTAGTGACTAGCTAGCTATAGCTCAATTCCTCTATCACTTTCTCTACAGTCTATCCTCCTCCTCTTCTTCTAGTTCTTGCTCAAATTGTGACGGTAGCTCTTGTTGACAATCAAAAAGGGTACTAGCGAAAGTATATTATAGAATAAGTATGAAAATGAAAAGAATTGGGACTTATCTCAGAGAAAGAGAAGAGAAGAGAGGTCGCTGTTCTTCCTGCTTGAAGGCTTCTTCTTGGTCTCTCTTTCTAGCTCTTCCCTCGTCCAAGAGAAACTTGGTAGTGAAAAGACAGGATTGGTCTTAGAGTCTTGCGACTTTATCAAGTGACAGCGATGCTAGTTTGGTAAAAGAACGTTGTGGGGGGTCTCAGCCTCGGGCCTGATATGTGTGTGTTTCAGAAAGCGATAACAAGTTGGGACGGATTTACGATGGAGCCACGCATCTGAAAGGGATTTGTCGAATTTACTGAAATGACTTCTTCTACCATAAATTGTTTTTTTTTAGTTTTTTGCTTTTCAGAAATTTGCTTGATCAGGTCTAGACAAGAAAACCATGACAGATTGATGGATTCAGTTCGTCTACTTCAGCTGCTTCTAGTCCTAAGTTAGATTAAATTATGAAAATTCTCTTCTCCATCCACTTATGAGTGTTCAACTTCACCTCACTAGTGTTTGACACATAAGTCTCATGATCATTACAGCTAATTCAAATGCATTATGCATTAGTGCCGATTCGCTCGTGAAAACAAAATGATGGCACCCAGTTCAATCTGCCTTCATTTTCAGTTTGTTGGACCAGATTCTTCTCTTCTAGCAAAAGGTTTCTTCTTTGCTTCATAGCTTATGTGGGACTTGTATGTCTCCCCATGATAGTATTTATTCAATTTCCATCCCAGCTAGCTCAGTTAGTGATAAATTTACACCATTTTCAACGAAAAAGTTCCCGTTTTCTGTTTGATAATCAAAATATGTATGGAGTAAATTAGTTACCTGAACTTAATATATATAGGACAAAACCAAGTTCCCAAGAGACTTCAGCTGGTGAAGTTGTGTTTTCAGTTTTACATGGATTTTTCTTATCTTCTCTAAATTTGATGCTCGTATAATTATAATATCGATGTAGGTAAAGTTACAATAAAATAATAAAACTAAGAAAAGTTAACATGAGCCCGAGCTCATGTGCACTGGCATGAGTCGAGACGATTTGAGCCATTCAAATTGAGAACTTATGGATCGGAGGGCAGACAGTGATTCAAACCTGCCAGTCTCTTAAATCATCTCAACTCACACTGAAGAGCTCATATAAACGGGATTCATAAAAAGTTAGAAGAACTGATATTATTTTTTTTTCTTATATAACCATCTCGATACGTCACCAGAAGGCCAATGGAAGAGATACTGAAATTTTTAAAGTTGTAGTGTTTAATTTAAAAAGAGCAAAAAAATGAGCAACTGCAAACCGGATTGATAGTAACATCTCAACCTTCCTCGCTCGCATTATGTTATGCCGCCTTTTGGCTGATGTCACGTGAACCTCACCCTCTTTCCCCCTGCGAGACCAGCTTACTCACTTTGCATGACCATGGAAGTAGCTCTCCTTTATGTTTCAATGGATGTAAACCAGCTCAACTTTGGCCTTTTTAAAATCAGCTTTATACAATTAAAAAAAAAATCAACTTTGTATGAATGCCCAACTTCACAACAAGTGTACTACACTGTTTTGTGTTAATAGTCTGATTTGGTTTTTCAAAATGAGCTAAGGTGATTCCATGGGACTGAGTCCCCTCATCTTCAGTGTTCTTTCTATTGTGCCAACCTCCTCTATTCTCATGTACTCTAGTAGAAAGCTCACGAACACAAGAAATACTCCCTATGTGCAATGAAGCCTGCCTGCATTTGAAAATAAGTTATATTTATCAGACTATAAGGTCGTACCTCTTTCTTGTTTTTAGTCCTGAGGGAGAGTAAGCCATGTTATGATGGATCCGTGATTTCTTAAATTCAGACAGTCTTCACTGGATGGAGGGAGTACTATATATATCCAACATTTATTAGTTTTGTAGAAAATTCTTCATATTATAAATGTCAGAAAAATTGGTTATGGCCAATCTACTTGTCCTTCAAGAACTTGCTTAGATAGCCTATCTCCTAAAATGACCTACTTAAGTGAATGCTAAAATTCCTCATAAGCTTTTAATGCTCGCGCAAATGGAATGAGAATGATGAAAGAAAGAGATAGATTCGGTGGCCAGTTTAATAGTCATGGACTGAGTAAGGAAGTTGAGCTACACCAGTAAGCACTTCAAAGAATTCAATGAGAATTCCCCACCTGGATCCATCCACGTTAGCAATTAAACTAAGTTATCAGAAGTTTCTTAGTAGCCAATCATCTTAATTCTTTTTGAAGAAAAAACATTTCAAGCCAAAAAAGCAAATATAAAACAAGATATGTGTGAAAATTGAAAGCAAATCATCTCAGAGTACCTAAGTAAGTAGAGATTAGAGTATGTTTTTTTAAGGGAAGGACTAAGGGTGGGTTTTCTCTTCTTCAAATTGCAGATATGTCAGTTTTGTTATTTCTAAGAAATGAAATAGTTATAGAAAATGAAATCCAATTCTAGTTACTTTGTCCACTGAAGCCTGTCTGCATTGACAATGAATAATATTTATTGGACCTTAAAGCCCATAAAAAACAGTTTATACCCCTCTTCTTGTGGTCTCGAGGGAGCAAAGTCAGCCATGTAATAATAGACCCATATTTTTTCAAATACCGACATGCTTCATTGGACGGAGGGAGCGGTAAAAAACACTGGTGATATGCAGTAATTGGGACCACTAATTTGTGTTGTAAAAAAAAATTGTTGGGACCACTAATTGAGGAAGCACAACTGAGTGGGTTACATCACACGACGAGCCTTTCTAAGCTGTCACCAGGGGGAGGCACAACATAATGGTTGTGGTTGTGCCAAACGTACTTCACCAAGTATAGGTTCCTTTTTTTTTATATACTATCATCACTAAGCCGAAGATTGGGATCTCCAACATGACATCAGCGGTAGCGGCCGTCCATCGTTGGGATTGAGCCGTTGATTAATGTTAAAAAGAGAATACGGGTTCAGAGTTAAAAGGCAAAAACCGTAGAGATGAGATCTGACGGATTAGAAAGATATAATGGATTTTGAAACAAAATAAAAAAAGAAACAGAACAGCGGGAGCTCTGCTTGGCCGCTCGAACCAAAAGATGCTCGAGCACAAGGGACAGAAGCTCATTGTGAGGAGCAAAACATTCTCGAGAAAAGAAACAACATGTGGGTTCTAGCTCGGCCCTTCTCAAGTCGCACTCATCAACAAAGGCAACGCCCTGGCGCAGATTCAAGGTTCTTGATTCGATCGGGGAGGAGCAAAGACTCAAATTTGGGCTCTTATAGATATTTGGATTGGTTTAGATTCAGAATTAGGAAGTTTTAGAAGCGTCCTCGAATTGGAAAACTCGGAGTCATTTTTGAGCTCGGAAACAAAGATTTGGATAGGCTCGGATTCGCGTTTGGGTTGATCGGAACTCGGATTTGGAGACAAGCTCGACTTGGATTTGGCTGAGGCTCGAGTTGGAAGGATTTGGATGAGAAAGTTTAAACTTAGGGGCCGTTTGGGGCGTGATTAAAAGCAAAACATCCTGATAGGACGTTTTGCTACACTGTAGCATTCAAGCATTTTATATATACAGCTGAAATACTTCAAGACGTATTTCAGCTGGATGTAAAAAAAATATGGATGTTACAGTGGATGCCCAAAATACAATGGATGCCCAAAATTCACTGTAGATGTTTTACAATAATCACGCCCCAAATGGCCCCTTAACCATTGGAAAGTGCCTGATTCGGACATTGAGCTCTTGTTTGGGGCTTGTCTATATAAGAAGAATATAGACGAAGAACGAACGACCGATCATGTGCTATAATAGAGTTAGGAGTAGAGTTTAGAATGGAAGAAGGGGGAGAATTTAGAGCAATTTTTACGGGTGGCAGAGAGAAGAGCAAGGAGTAAAGGGGCAGTTTTTTCTACTTTTTTTTATGAATAATATGTTTTATTTTGTACACTTCTTATCTATACGAATAAAGTGCTCGGTGGCTATGGCGGTTATCCATCGTCTATTGTTAACGGTATCCTTCTTAAGAAGAACTTGAATATGCTAGTGACTTTGAAAAAAAAATTTTACTGTGTTAGAATATATAATAAATTAATAAAAATGTTTGTTTTTTATCAGCTTGAGTTTTTAGAAAACTTGATTATCTTACATGGTATTGACTGTGGAAGGTCCTGAGTTTTAGTCTTGCTGGGTGTATTTATATCTCAATTATTATCCATGTGCCACGTTTTGTGAATGCTTGCACGTGAGGAGGGATGCTAGAATATACAATAAATTAATTAATAAAGATTTATGTTTCCAAATAGCTCGAGTTTTTGAGAAACTTGGTTATCTTACACAAATATAGGAGCAAATATGCATATACAAAAAATGTCACCTGATTGTAGAGGCTACCCACTCTAGTGCCTCTTTCAATGTTTGCATATAAAATTATTTGGTGAATTTTCACCCGTAATCGACAGCCACTGAAACTTTCACTTATGACTCTTGCTCATGAAGCTTCACTAGCAGATTCGAACTCTCTCACGAAAGTCCTTGCCTTAAAATGTTATTGCGGGGGGATGTTAATTAGTGCACCCAACATGCTACTTGGGTTCGTCAAAAACAAAAAAAAACATGCCACATGGGATGTGCACCGAATGGAGAAAGATGGATGGTGTGCAGGCGAACAACAGCGGGAGAACTAGTAATAGAGTAGTACCTCAGATTGATGACTCTTGGGTGCAAATCCCACATGGCAGGCTAAGTGCATTAAAACGATTTTCCTATTATGTGCCCCACATGATCTTACGGCCCCCACCCCACTATATGAATCTATGTTATTAGGACACCTTGATTATTACTCCCTTTCTCCTGGTTGGTTTAGATGCTCCATCTGGAAAAGAGGACAGTCCTGTTTTTGATGCTCCATATGGTCAATTTGAGTGGATTTTAGACCTCTTCTTTCCACCATTTATTGGGGTTTCCACCAAATATTTTTTTTCCGATGGAGCATCTAAAATTAGACAAAGAGATTATTATATAATCCCCTATAGTCTACCCTTGGCTTTCGCATTGCTAAGTATTGCAGCTCAGCCTTTGGACTGATGTGAGTGGCCAAATATCAATTTAACAGCTCATGGCGCGCACCGATGCAGGTGAGCTATAGCGCACATTTTATGTTCAAGATTGAATCTTCTCAGCGGTTGACCAGGTTGACCCAACTGTGTTAGAATTGAAAATTCATACCATACGAATCAAAGGGGTGAACACCCGTCGACCACCGGAGGAATCTTGTCCAGAAAATGGAAAATTCCATCCGGGAAAAAAATGCAAAAGCAAAACGTCATAACATAAGCTTCCAGATTTCTACAGTCAGTGACTTATTAGTAATCACTAGTCATGACGACGATGCATTAAAATGGCTCCGCTTGCATGCGCACGTGCTGACGGCTGCATGCGCTGATCTTCCTCCTCTTTATATTTTGCCGTACAATCATCGGCTTTGGGTGAAAAGCGACGACACACAGCGTAAGCAGTGCTTGGTCTTCTCCCACCATCCCTTCCGCCTTCTTTTCTATGCTACTACCGCTATCACTATTCATCATCCTCGTCCCTCTCCTCGTTGTGTCTCTTTTTTCTGTGAACACAGTCGACTTATCGCTTGGTCACACTGATCCAACCAGCAGGGTCCTTTTCATCCAACCATATCACAACACACCTCAAAACCTAAATGGACCGACCCAAAAAGAAGCTCTGCATTTGGATGAACCTAGTTTGCCCACCGGGTTGGTCCGAGTTTAAGACAAACCTTGTTTCCCCATGGAATTGCTTGCACGTGTTGAGTTGTATGTGTATTTGATACTTTGTTGAGTTATATAATAAGGTAACCATTTTCTACCAGCTCGAGCTTTTGAAAAATTTGGCTGATTAACATTAATCAGCAATCTGCCAACCAAGGTTAAACATGCCTTCATTTCGGTTTTATGAAAATTTTCAATTATCCAAAAAAAAAAGGTTAAACATGCCTTTGTAGCGTGGGCATTCTACTTCCGATTGTCTAGTGCCAAAGAACTAAAATTATGCTACTTCCGGTGGTCCTAATGTCTAAGAAGAGTGTCTTATGTGGGGTTGAAATCATAAACTCGCAGTCCCACTTGGTCGACGATGAACTCGACCAAGTCGACTCGTCCATGTCAACTTCCTAATCACCGATTCGATAATGAAAACACCAGCTCAAGGTTGAAGAGTGTCTTATGTGGGATTTAAACATGAACTTTGCCCTTATGAAGTCAAGTCAACTAGGAACCACAATATGGAAATTGATAGAGGATTTATGCAAATAACTGGACTCTATATCGACCGGACCCTATTCTGCCGTGTGGACCCTTTCTACTAAAGGTTCGTGGCATGGGAACTTTAAATTTTGTGCTAAGATGTCTAAGCTTCACTAATTAGTAAGTTTGCAAATTTCGATGGATTTATCTCATATGGCAAGTTAAATATTGTCCAACTTACTTTTAAAAATGTCACTATGTCAGTGTAAAAAATAAGAAGAAGTGTTCCGTAAAATTTAATTAAAAGTCGACGGTTGGGCATGTCCATCAACTTGGAAACATTAGCCATAAAGTGTCATTAAGCTTAGGTAGTTGGATTACGTGTGCTTATGTAATATAATTAGCATAAATTTGAATATACTAATTTGGGGAGGATCTAGAATGATTGTGATCAAGGCCAAGCGCGCTAGAAATGAGTGTGCCAACAATGGTGAATTACTAGTTGGAATTATTTTTCCTTTTCTAATAACTTTGTTTTTGTTTGCTAAGACCTTTTTTATTGTTGCATGTCAATTGTTTGGGATTTAGTGCAAAAATCAATTCCCACTTGGTTTGATTAACACTTGAAAATTCTTCCAAGCATACATTTTTTTATTAGTTTTGGAACAGCTCTGCAATTCATGAAGGTACCAGTACAAATTAATTAAAACAAATTAATATGGTAAGCATCTGATTAAGACCCCACGATTTTCATGTCTTAAATTTTTAGACCACAGTATAATGCAGTTGGTAAGAATGGAATCCTATGAGCCTATGGAAGACCAAGAACCTCCTGCCCTTGTTTGTCACACTCTCACTCCATTTGGGTAGACTTCTTCCTTGCATGGACTTGATCAAAACTTCGCCCTAATAATGCACATCCCTTATATCTTTGCAAACATAATCAAGAATGGGCCAACCCATCTAATCTTAGACACTAGTATGCATGATAGTATTTTTTTAACTAGCCCAAAATTTTGCTACTAATATGTGTGCTACTTTTCTCCAGGTCCTTGTGTCCATATGAGAAAGTCACCTCTCCTATTGGAGTGGAAAGTTGAACCAGACCCACGTTTCTATATAATATTACATCAATGTGCAAAATAATGCTGTGCTTTTTTGCATGTCAAAGGTGCCAATCATGTCGCATTTAAATCCATTAAGATATTCAATGCACTATATATTTATGGTGAAAAGTAATATAAAAACCGAGGCAAGTGCCGTGTGGACAAACAATTCAAGAACCTGCCTGTGGAGGGGATGTCATCCTCAGTAGTCTCAAAAAGTTTGTCAAGGTAGTGTTCATGTTCAATTATCTATATGAATCTTTTGATTAAAGTGAAAGGGAAGTATACATGAAGCTATTGGAATTCGGAGCTAATAGTAAGTCCTCTCAGGGATGGAATTGAAATTGGTCCCCCTCATTTTGCTGCCACTTTCAACATGGTCCTGCAGGGATTAGGAAACACGACTTTACATGTCTGTTTTCACCTCTTTGTCAATCAATTTATGGTCCCCCACATTTATTTAACTCATCTGAAGTCTGAACTGAATCCAATGTGGTCTCATCCCCTCCTTTACTCAAATTTTTATGTTTCTCTTCTGAATAACCAAATAATTCCTTGTAAGTCCCTTGAAATCAATTGCTCAAGACTATCTTATCTTGGAAATTCTTGTTAACTTAGAATATGTTGCACTAACTCTTCCAAAGATCATCAAGAGATTTTTTACGTTTTCCTCATTTGAATATGATAGTTTTGTTTGGTAGCTTTATCATAAAATTTTGATGTGATGGTGATGGATTGTCTGTCTTGATAGTGGTGGTTAAAATTTCCATATCATATGTCTTCTAGGTCTGAACATGACTTAATCCAAACTTGCCTTGTCAACCTAGCAGACCTTGTACCCAACTGCTGCCGCCACACCTTTTAATATTTTGCCTTTTCGTCTCATATGGGAATCACTGTTCCAAGAAGTACTCATCTTGGGACAACCCATTTCGTATCAGCACACCATAAATTTACCACCATGATCAGTTGTTTCATCGTCAAGACAAACTGAACAGATATTATTCGATTTTCACTTCGTTTCTTTACAAGTTTTGAAGTTTAAACCAGCAGCACTGACATAGTTGCCAACCTCGCTCTTCCTGTTAGCTGCAAAATTGGGGGCGAGTTTACTCCTGGAGTGACCAAAGCTCCAACTGGGTCACCACTATTAAAAGCTTCCTTTAACAAACCACCGCTGTGTATTTATTCCCAAGGATCGATAAATGGACCACCTCAAACATGGCGGAGCTTCGGTACATATGTGTAGCCAAGAAAAGATGATCTTGGTTCCAATCATGAAAGAGATAGAGGTGCTTCACTATCTTCTACGAAAAGATAACAAACTAACATATATCAGGGGACCCCTAAGATCCCTTTTTCAAAGCCTTATCTTTTTTGTTATTTGATGGAACATGTGTCAAATTTTGTGATGGCCTTTTCTACGCACATATCATTCTGCCTCAAATACCTGGGGGTATTGTGACTTCTTTTGTCAAAAGGCAAAAGTAGTTATTCATATGCTATTTATCATCAGGAGATGGTATATGCCCTCAACCATGATTAAGGAGTTTAGGATGGAATTGAGTTCTTATTCAATAATGCATTAGAACAAGGTTTTCCACATAAAGGTACTATGGCTTTTCTAGCGTAAGTAGCATATATAACGAAAGCTAAATGTGACTCTTGCAATGGTAATCTTTTGTCATCTAAAGAGAAAGCCACAGCAGTACTTTAGGTATTCCATTGTTACATCTATGAATATTTCATTTAATTTTTTGAAGATTTTTTCAGCTACGTATGGCTCCATATAAGTCCCAGTCCAAAACTCCTTACTTGCTTTATATCTGCTCTGTAAGAAAATACCATCCTATTTTGGAGACTGTAGAAGAAGATTAAATAAAAAAAGAAAAAAATAGCAGCACTATTTTTTTACATTATTTGTTAATTGCTTTCGTAATTCATTTCTTAATGTTGCACTATATTGCACATTTAAATAAGTGGTAGAAATTTTAGAAGGCTACCAGATATTCCATAGAAGTGAAACTTTGGTAAACTAAAAGTACATTCCTATCACAAAAGAATGGATTAGTGTACATCATTATCATCATACACCTTATCCCAACTACTCTATGGGGTCGACAACATGGATTATATACAATATTTCACTCGTATCGGAATCAAAATGGTGCAAAATCCACACAAATAAACATAGTGACAAGTTTTTATGCTGGATGCCCTTCCTGACGCAACCCTCAAAAGAGGGACGATGATAAGAAGATTCAACGTCATCATATTCATCATACATCTTTCTAATTATGTGGATTGGCTTCATGAGATGATAGTTGCACATGAAATATTAATATGACTTTCTTCTATTACAAAGCTTGTAACAATAAAAATCAGTCTGCTTTTACATGGGAGCATAGCATAAAGCCATTCTTTGAATGCAGACATGCTTCATTGCACTGAGAGAGTATATAACAAGATTACATAAATAAAAAAAATGAGATATATTAGGCATGCAAGTACTTAATTACAAAGAGAAGGTGGGGTATTCACATTGTAATTGTCAACGGAAGAAAGTTACAGTGAAGTTTGATTAATGCAGAAACCCTACCAAAATGTATGCATGGGTCTGCAATCAATTTAGGGAAGGACCACATAAGCAAGGATTGCAACTCATCTTCCATCCCCTCCATGACATGTTCACCACTAATGGGCCCACATCTTCTCAACCGCGGGCAATCTCAGGCCCACAAAGGAATTGCCTTAGATCTTGAGATGGTCCCCACACTCCCCAATTCAATTTCCCTGTCAAGATTTATAGAGATAATGTGACCTCGACCTGATAAAAGCCGCACCCTCCCCTTGTATGGACGTGGACCCTTTCAGAGAGCCCAATACCCCAAAATTTAGTACGGATTTAGTTACCTACATAAGGGTCCCCAAGTGCATGATGGAGCATGTAGGTCCCTCGTCAGTCTCACCTTGACAAGTCAGTGTACATGATGAAGCATGTAGGACCAATACAGGGAGAGAGAAGGGCATGCAGTCTCATTGCGAAGTTATAACCAAGAGTAACCCTTTCTGCCTGCAGTATGTAAAATTTGAATGAGTCTGGCCTGTTGTTGTTAATGAATAGAGTTTTTTTTATTGGTTGGAAGCACAAGGCAGAGGGAGGGAGGGGGTCAACATCGACCCCAAACAAAGGTCACTTTCTTGCCCATTGTACCCTAAAGCCAACCAACATTCCCCTGGTATGAGTGTGTGTTGCAGTGGGATGGTCCCTAGCAAAAATAATGTCTTTCACCTGTTGTGTCTTTCGTCTGCTAACATTTCAATTTCTTCCATGCAAACCTTCTCAATTCACCTATTTCTCATTGCTCATGGAACAACTGAATCATGCCCAATTCAGGCCTTTGCGCGTATCAAACATAATTAAGATCTTCAGAGCTAAGGCAGACTCAACCCTGGTGATTCCCCTTCTATAAGGAATTCAAATCACAGTCCCCGCACAAAGTTTGTGCATTTAAGTATGTGCCATCGGTTATCTAGATCAATGGTTTGTGAGCATATTTGAATTCTCCTATAAGTGATGCATGCGAAAATACTTTGCAGCCAAAATATGCTTGTAAATGTGTAGAAGTGGCCCAAGTTTTTCTTTTGGTCAAAGAAAGGTCCATCACAAGGTTGTTCATAACAATTGCAAGTTCTCTCCATAGTAACTACTAGCTCTTTCCTTGTGTCCTTCTCACTGTAGATCTCTCATTCTCCCTTATGAGAGAAAAGGGCAAAACTAGGAGATAGAAGATGTAAATGGGGAAAGTGGTCAGAGCTCCTCCTATCGTTGATGCCTTTTGGGGCATGGCAATTGGGTATTAGGGTTTGGCTCTGATTGGGACATCGAATTATTAAAGTGTGGACAATGGTGGGCCCTGTGGTCCTTTAACACGTGGCAATCGATGCTCACTGCCCAAGCCTGGGGGCCACGTGATTGTGCCTGTGGTCCTCCCCCATTTGTCATGGCACGTGTTTATTTTGCAGATGAAACAGGCTGGCGGCTGGCCTTAGGATAACATAAGCTAATGCATCCGGGGCCCATGTTGCTGAGCCCATTACCCTACAGTGAAAGTTTACTTGGAATAGATGTCCATCTCAGGTTTATCCTGTCTCACCCTTGGGTAATAGGTATAGGTTTAACTGGGCCAGACTAGGGAAAAAGGGCCCAGTACATGGGCCCACCGATAAACTCATAAGTGAATAAATGCATTGTAAGCCGATTATTGTTAGATGTTAAAGCATCTTTGGCGCATATTTCGAATATGCGCCTTGCATAATCGGCGGTTTGAAATACTCCCTCCGTCTTACTAACATAAGGTTTTTCAAAATATAGGAAAAAAGGATGGAGGGTTCATATAATTGGGACCTGTGTGCGGACACCGTATAATGCAGCCCCAAGGGGAAGCGTGCAAATTTTTTTTTTGGATAAGTAAATTTCATCAAGAACACGCGTGCATATTAATGGGACTCAAATAAAGAGCTAGCGTGCATGCATATGTAGTGAAAAACATGTAACCATACTACAAGGGTAATCACCATGCTCTAGAGAGCATTTGGGATTGGGGAGCTTGCCCGAAGAAAGGCACTTCAAAGTTGAAATATGCATGTAAATCATTCAAATGGTCAGTGATTGGCTGAGAATACACATGCAGTCGGTGTCTTTCTGGAAGTAGAAACCTTGAGAGAGAAACCGAGAGGAGACAGGGTCTCAAAGGCACATATTCTTGATGGGCACAGCCACAAGCAGAGGTCCAACGCACAAGTTGCGCAAAGTGACTGGTGACATTTTGAGACACATCGCAGTCTCCAGCTTCTTGGCTTTGTAGGAAAGCGGCTTTCAGGAGTCCCGAGTTACACACCACCACCAGAGAGGGACCATTCTCCCCTCCCTTGAGAGTTGAGAGTGACCCTTCCCCCCCTTTCCCCCATCTTGTGCATGCCATGATGCCTGCCTTGCCTTGTGATAGATAGCTCATGAGCCTGCATTGTGACTGTGAGAGAAACCCTACTAGTATTTATCTCTTCTTCCTTGGAACCAACCCTGGAATTAGGTGAATAACACTAACTGATCGACAGGTAAAGGATACTGATATCGTGAGCTTGTTACCAGATGGACCACTTTTCGTCTCAAACCTGCATGACAGCATGAGCCATGAACGTACGTGTTTCTGGCGTTTATCTATCTGTTTATCAGTACCTGGGCCTGAGCTGTCCAGGATTGATTTCGTTCCGAAGGCCCATCATATATTCTAAACCTCTAGTATGTGAAAGTCTCAATTGTCTCTATAATTCTTTCTACAAGTGTTATTTTCCGGTCATGTTTGGCTTCGTGCGTAAGGGGTGGTGCTTCATGCCGACTATTGGAGACAACCCTTGTGGACTGCACTACCAATCCCTTGCAATAGAAATATTTGATTCATTCACCACTAAGTTGCAGTTTGTGCCTACTTCAGATGTTCTATTGCATCTGGGGTAACCATTCTATTTGATTACGTCTTGTTTATCTGTAATGTTTCATTGTGTGCTTGTCGTGTTTTGGCTTCCCCACAGCTACTCCATGTTATGTGCCGCACCCGTTCTATGCAACCTGAGCGCCTCTTGTAATGTGGTCTGTTTTAATGCTTAGTGTAGCCCCTTGGGGGGGTTCTGTTGATCATAAGAAAAATAGTGTTTCAAGATCTCTTGTAACACCAAAGTGACTGCTGCTAAGGCTTGCAGATGCATGTTTTGACCACAGACTAGAGAGAGCATGGAAGTAGTGCATGCAGCTAGTGGAATCATTATACAAGAATTCAGAAGAATAGCTTGAAAGATTAGAATTGCATGAAGCAGCTCGAAATATCATTTTATTCAATAAGCTAGAATGAAGTAGAGAATTGAACTTTTCTTAACACACAGCATTTATTAGCCTAAAGATCAAAATCTCATTTTATAAGTTGTGCTCAGTGGCCACCAACAAACTGTCTGCTTAGACCAGGCCATGATATTGCTCATTAAACATGGAATGCTCCACCCATGAAACACAACCTTACAAGCTCTCTAAAGCATCTGAATGACCATATTTACATTTCAAACAAAAAAGAAAAACGAAAGAAAGTGAGATCTGAAACACCATTAATGAGCAAATAAAGAACAACAAACGACAGAAATTAACAAAGGGGAGAGACAACAAGTGCTTAAATTTTATCTCATTAATTCCATGGCTTGTTCTCTAGGAGTACATCAACTCGTACCATACATGACAGCAAGCATTTAAACAAAGCATTTACGGATTCACTTATGCCCGTGACAGAGTACACTTCTTCCTTGTTTCTCTCTTTCTTCTTCAGCCCCTCCTCCTCTCTTCTACCTCTCTGCAGCCATCTCTTTGTCCTCTCCCCAAATGTCTCTTTCCTCCTACTAAAGGTGTAGCTCCTCAGGTACTTCTGCCTGCTGTCATACCTCCGTCGTCTTACACTAGTAGTAGTATCTTGGATGTTGCAGCTTTCTTTGTGGGTCAGTAGCCTCAGGAACTCAGCATCTGCGTCCGGCCATTGGTAGACCTTGAAAAGGCTTATTCTGATGGGCATCTCAGCATCTACTGCAGCACAGCTGTAATTCATCATTCTCTCCCTTTTCCTGCCTCTCCTCTTCGTTAACCAGTCGGTTTCAGCTCTAGACAAACTGGGTTTGTGCAGCAGAGCTCAGACTCTGAAAAAGTCCATATAAATGGTACAAAACAATAATAAAAAATACTCCCTTTATTGCACCTTATTTATCAAATTTCAATTGCGAAATTATAGCATTTCTCCTCAAATTCACTGAGAAGAGAAAGACAAGGAAAAAGGCTTTCTAGTCCCTATCATTTTGTTGGGGAGAATCTACTTGTGTTCCTTTCATGCATCTTTCACATTCTCGGCCATGGGGTGAAGGATTGGATCTAGTGATATGTCTAGAGAAAGACGAGACAAGCATGCACGCCGGTCTAGTAGAGTCTGGTTATTGGTCACAGATGCCAACACAAGGACTCCAGGAAATATAACAAGGTTCAGAAGCAAATCTAGCAAAATGTGGTCAGTAGATACTAGATACACTGGAGAAGGACTTGAATGATATACAGTAACAGGATTGAATAACGACAGACAATCTTGGCATCATGATAGACAGGTTTGCAGTGGTCGATATCTAAATGGTCTCTTCCCCCAAATTTTGCTGCAGAGAATCTAATATATACCCATTAGATTGATCAGGACTCAAAATATTTGAGAGGCTTCCCCATGGCCATGCAGAACATGGGTTCATATTGATTTTTTGGGACTGGATGTCCCGGGCTACGAACGAGGCCCATTGGAGGAGACTTGGCCTTGTGTGAAAATGGGCTTTTTGCACCGACAGAAGATTGGGTCGAAGAGATTTCTCTGTCAGAGGAGAGTCCCCACATGAATAAAGCACAGCTTTCGCTTCCTAAGAGCAGTGCAACGGCCAATGAATAGGCCAACTCCATAAGTAAGAGCTTCGTATCTTCCAAATTTCCAGTTTGTCACACGCCAGGTTACCATTCTCAATTTTCTGTAAGTTTGTTTATGCCTTTCAGTTATCTTTTGTTTTCTTCCCACTGTTCATCGTCCTTGTCTGATTTTTCAAACTGTTCAGTATGAAAGCGATTTGTCATTTTCTCCATAGGTAAGGCTGGACTTACGTACGCACCGCACCCTCTTACTCTATATATCCAACCAGCACAACTAAGGCTGGATCAGCAAAGTGTTTTTGCCAATTATCCGTCGTTAATGGATTCACTTCCTGCATTGCTGCCCAATATGTACTTGATATATATGCCTTTTGAAGGAAAAATAGCCGTTTTTATACTTGTAATTTGTCGAGCATTATGGAATTTTCTTCTCTACCATCGTTTTCGTCAAGCATTGAGGAAGATTTTTTTTTGCTAGAGAAGCAAAGTATATTTGACCCCGAAAATAGAAAAGGAGAAATAGAAAATGGTCTAGGCACATTGTTGTCGAGGCATCAAACTTCAGTAGCATTCTCAACCTATTGATGGGACGATTGATACTGATCAAGCGTGGTAAGCCCATAAATGGATGGCGTTGCCATCATATTATGTGATCAGTGTCCAAGCCACATGCCTGGGCCTGGCCCCTTGATAGGGATGTTCACCAAACTGTATGCTGGCTCCCCTTGGCTGGTTTCAAAAAGCCACCTTCCTAAATCCAATTACAAAGCCATTAGTGAAAGTAAAAGTC
The DNA here is from genome assembly GCA_039654745.1 of Houttuynia cordata. Lineage (NCBI taxonomy): Eukaryota > Viridiplantae > Streptophyta > Magnoliopsida > Piperales > Saururaceae > Houttuynia > Houttuynia cordata. The sequence continues at coordinate 5,862,349 of CM077512.1, forward strand.
AAAATGCCGCCCTCCTTTGGCGGTTCTTAAGATAGTAAAAATCTGTGTGACACTTATCCGACAATGTGTATATATGACGGTATTTGTTCAGGCATCCTACAAGAAAATTGCTTAGGTTAACATACCTGTGGAAAAGTATATAGCAATTTTTATCGAATGGAGCCAGTCTCTTAAATTAGGAGCCTCTTCAACTAGCTCATATTCATCCAGCCACCTAAATTGAGCCAAATGGAGCTATCAATATGGGACAAACTTTTTCCCAATGGAGACATTAATATGGGACACGGGAAGTATTATGCAAAAATTTTTATTATGCTTCTTTCGGGCTTGCCAAGTCCAGCACTCATGATCATTAGTTTTACAAAATCAAGGAAAACTGTTAGAGGTCATCTTCACCATCTGTAGGAATAAATGATGTTTGTACTTGTAACATAAGCATTGTCCCTTTGTACTCTAATAGTAAGAACCTAAGCCTGTTTGGCATACTTCTAGTTATCATATTAATTGCCTTTGTTCATGTAACCCAACTTTTGAGTTGTTTTAGGTAGATGTGAGGGAGGCAAATTTCTGTCTGCCTTCATTTATCAGAACTTGCTTTTATCTGGCAAAGCCCTATCTTTCTAAAGGAACAACCAGACATCATTTAATTAATAGGTTTAGCTGACAGCCAAGATTGACATTATCCTGCTTTGGAAGTTCCTGTTGGTATGGATAGGAGTTTGGAGTGCTTAAAAATTCATGCCATGAAAAATGTTTTGATCTTTATGGATGATTAAAAGAGTAAATGCACAGGGGTCATTGGCTTCAAATGCCTTGTGACCTGTCCCACCTTCTTGGCAGTGGAAAAACACTTTTGTTATAGAATGAAACACCGTAGCTGATGGTTAATTTGAATTGATCAAGTCATGGTCACATCATTATGTGCCACAATTGATCAATTTATAATTAGTAGAGAGAGAGAGTCCTAGTATTTGGAAAGATATTTCAACTAAGTAGTTGAAACTTGACTCTCTATTCTCCTCCCGGTACAATGAACACATGTCAACATTAATTCATCTGATTGACACCTAAACTTCAGTATAAAAGGCAATAAAACCACACGGCCAGATCCGTCTGATTCATTCAAGTTGGTGGACAAAGGTCTCTCTCTTCAGCAGGACTCAGCCCCATGCCCCATCATCTAGTAATCAAACACACCATCCCAATCTCTATATTAGTCCTCTGACTTTCATGCCTTTCATAAGTGGCATACACAATATCATAATAATCTTCACATGCAAGACTAGCGTGTAAATGAAGGTTGATTAGAAGTGAAGGAAGGTAAACCCTTTCCTGATTTACTAATACTGGACTTGGCTTTAGTATAATGTGAAGTTTTAACAAAAAAAAGGCACCCCGTAGGGAAATAATAAACCAAAACGGTAGATCACCATGAGGTTACCTTTTGATCATAAGGTGCCTTTAACTGCCACACCTGCTTATGAAATCACAAGTCAAGTTGTATGTGAAGAATCTGATAAAATGGTGGGGGAGGGGTGAGGAGGAGGGAAGGGACAATGGAATTTGTCAAAAGCAACAAAAGCATGATGGGGGCGGCCATCGCCACGTTGTCTTTCCATATCTTGCCTTCCCTTGTAAAGGCCAAGAAGGGAATTTGGTTTTCATTTGGCCATTTTCCCACGGCAAGCTAAAAAGAGAAAAGAAAAAGGTTCATTCATCTTTACCTTCATTTTAGTTTATTTATTCCATCTTTACCTGCAAGTGACATGACTATGTCTCACCTCCTTGTACATATCCATCTTCTTGATGATAATCTCATTTTTTGTGGACACTGAAAAGCCATAAGGTACTAATTCATTTCATAAATGTATGTGTTGTTAGAAGGTGAAGACTCTTAGGCCTTAGCAACCACTGAAAGATTCAGCAACACCCATTTCAAAGGGCCCCATGTAGCAACCATGTGGGATGAGGACTAGACTAGTCAATTTCTTTGAGACATGAGAGACCATTTTTTTTTCTTTTTTTTTGGCAGAAGAAAGAACATTTCAGCTGAAAGCACTGGGGCATTATTTACAATGGTGTTGGTCCATAAAAAGTTAAAAGTTGGGGGGCTGGCCGACTAGAAGGGGGAGGGCAACTGGCTTCTTAGAGTAATGTATCCTATCGCCAATCCCCTCTCGTATGTATAAAGCCTGCATAAGGATATATTTATACAATACTTTCCTCTTCCTCTTCCTAAGGGGCCATTTGGGGCGTGATTAAAAGCAAAACATCCTTGCTACACTGTAGCATTCATATTTTTTTCATATCCAGCTGAAACACCTCAAGTCGTGTTTTACGCTGGATACGGAAAGGACATCCAAAATCCACTCCGGATATTTTGACTTTTTCACACCCCAAACGGCCCCTGAGGCGCGGTCCTGGCTATCCCACCAACACCCTATTTATTAAATTAAAAAGTAATTTGTACTCAACTCTCATGAGTTTCTTCGAAAATGCTCGTAACCTGCATCTCTCTTTTTTTTTTGCACAACAAATGAAAGCTCAAAAACTGCACATGACATGGTAAGCCCCATCAACTTGCTTTCCTAAAAAAACCGAAGTAGGAGTAACTACAAATAAAATACTAATAGTGTTTAGAAACATTGTCATTTTATTCATTTTCATGTGCTGATCGACTTTGACCATCAGGGTGTTTTCTCTCATCTTTTTGTTAAATTGTTATTTTTTAATTAAGGATATAGATACGTTATCACTTACGAAACAGCTAGCTTAAAAGAATATCTCTTGACGTCAAATTGTTGGGAAAGTGTTATATTTGACGCAAAAAAAACCATAACACTTTTCTAAAATAGTGAATTGAAATTAAAAACACATTCTTGAAGGGGACTCATGAGTAGGATTCCCTTGGACTCCATGAGGGTCCCATACAACTTCAAAGCAATTTCAGCCCCTCCTCTGTTTTACTTGTGCACACTCTGTTTGGTTTGATTTTGGCATATTTTTATCGGAAGTGGTTGGGGAAGGAAAGTCACCCCAACGGCTGTTTTTGAGTTTGATTTTCTTACCTTTTATGAGGTAGAGTAGAGATCACAAGGCCTTAGTAATTTGGAAAACTTTCACATTTATTGACTTTCATCATTCCTTTCTTCTCCAAATTCCGTAAAAAAAGAGTATGACATCTTTACTTGTAAAAGCCATGATCTTGGAAATTTCTGGGCTGCCGCTGAAAAGGCCAAAGACTTGAATTTTATGCCTTTTTTCAGCTCATCATATCTCCATATTATTGGGTCTGGAAGGACAAGGCTGGATATGATGGGTGGGCTTCCTTCCCTCCTTTTGACTTGTATTGGCAATTTGGCATAGAATTGAAGTACCCTGTATCTTCCTGGCATGTTCCCTTGCTGCAACATACAGAAAGGAGGGACCTTTGAAGTTATGTTATCAGAAACATATAAGGAATATAAGGATTTTGATAGATTTGTGTTTTGATAGATTTCTCTTTGGATTGGGAGCTGAATGCAGGGTCTTTTTGGGATTGCTGCATCGGCCTCTGATCATTCCTGCTGAAGGCGAATTTGAAAATCCGGACCTTTGTTTCATCTGGGCCTTCTTTCTCCCTTGCCTGAAACTTTTTTGCAGATTTGAAGGTCCTCAGGTGAGCCTCAGAAATCTCTCTATTCCGTTCTTCAATAAACAGCTGAAAGAAACTCTGGATCATTGATTTTTCTTTGGATTGGTGGGAGGAACAAGCGTTGGTGGTAATCTATAATTTGGAATTTGACGACTTTTGGAATTTAGCATGTCTGGTGATTGTTTCTATGCTTTGTGATGTTTGCCTTAAGGAATGGAAAGTTTTTTTTTAAATTCTTTTAGTACCTATTAGTACTAAATTTCATTCAGTCCTTGTGCAAATATGAATAAGATTGCTATTGTTTTAACTTTTCCACATCGAGTCAGTATTAGTTACTTTATTTTTCATGTTTGGGACTACTTCCTTTGGAAGTTATGTTCGTTTGATGTCTTATCTGGCCTGCAATGTAAAATTTGCTCCCCTCCCTGAGGTCTTGTTTGTTTGAGATATGACATAGCTTGGACATGGACAGAATTTTGGCATTGTTTCCTAATGTAACATTGCTTTGAAATCGATGATTTAGAGCTCTATGGTTTTGTTATACTCGATTAAGCATCGTTATATTGATAATTTCCATTAAGTATCCTGCTGGCGTAGTTTTCCTAGCCATTGTATCTATTGCACTTCTTTGGCATCTGAAGTACGCAAATAAACAGGAGAAAATATCAGTCTTAGATAAATGTAGCTTGAATTGTCCAATCCAAAAAAAAAGTAGCTTAAATTACATGGACCCATTATGTTATATTTCTTATGATTGAATTCGTCGGCATTTGAAGGTTTTGAGTTTCTACTGCCAATAAGTGCTGATTTTGTTCATCTTGAAGTACAGTTTAAAATCCAAATACCATCTTGAGAGCTGGGTTACTCTCAATTTGAGTATTGCATCATTAATTGTAATGGTTCTCTGTTTTGGTCTTTTGCTTCAAGGACTGAAAATTATTTTGGAGAAGTCAATACATTTGATTTTTTCTTTTATGTTTATTAATGCAAACTTTTGCCTCATATTACTTCTTCTTTTACATGATTGATGTCTTCTTTACTAATATAAAAATTATGCAAACTGTTTTATGTTCATTACTCTCAATTGGAGAATTGTATCATTAATTGTAATGGTTCTCTATTATGGTCTTTTGCATTCAACAGCGTTTAATTCTGAGAGTTGCATCAAGGACTGAAAATTATATTGAAGAAGTGTCAATTGAATAGATTGACATTTTCTTAATGATTAATCGTGCAAACTTTGGCTTGACATTAATTCTTTTTTACTTGATTGATGCCTTCTTTACTAATATTGATATTGTATAAAAAAAGTACTAAGATTAATATTTTAGTGCAAGCTGTTTAAAATTGCAATCTGCTGTTTAATGTGCAGGCATAACTATTCCTGGCCATGTTCAAATAAGTATCTGAACATGGGTTGGCTCAGTAAAATATTTAAGGGTTCGAGCCATAAAATTTCGGAGGGGCCGTATCTTGGAAAAGATAGAGAGGATGTAGTTTCAAATGCTCATTCCAGCTCGGTAATTATGTTGCTTCCATTATTTTATCTCTTTATGCATACATTATGCAATCACGTCTAATAAAGTTTCAGTTTCCATACTAATAGCATATCCTACAACTTCAATTTATTACAAATTCGAATATAGGGTCGCTTGTCTGAGACTGAGAAGGAAGACATTGACCGTGCCATTGCACTTTCACTTGCAGAAGAAGAGGAGAGCAAGGACAAAAATGTGCCAGGTTATCATCATAACTGTGGCTTTTTGTTCTGTGTTTCCTAGCAAATTATGGAGCTGAAACTCTCGTTTTAGAATTGTAAAGCTTTAATTATGTGTCATGAGCCTTCTTTGCTAATCCACTGGGCTTGAAAATCTTCACAATGTTATTATAAGTTTTCTGGACTAGCTGTCAGCGTTTATGATTTTTATGTAATAATTTTTCTTAGATTTTTTAAAACTCCTTAGATAATGATTCCCACGTGGATGAAGATGAGCAACTTGCCAGAGCTTTACAAGAGAGTTTAAACACTGAGTCTCCTCCACGTGAAACACCACATGAAAATGGCCACTATTTCCAGCCTTTACCTTTCTCATACTCTACTGGATTCAGGTGAGATTAATATTTTTATCTTCCATATATATAATCCATCAATCCATTTTGTTATTTTAGGCTGGGCTGTACATGTTCAGACTTCAGATTAACTATGTAAAAGTGTGTTTAGTCACTATTTAATGACCATGCAACTTCATATGTCATGATTGTTAAACGTGGTCATGTTTGAAATATTTTGCAAGCTCAACTGAAAAATCCTTGTCTTACTTGTTCTAAGTTTTTGTCCGTTGGTTCTTAATTTTCGAGATGGCTAAAAGTAATTTTATGTCAATAGAATTTGTGCTGGCTGCAATACTGAAATTGGACATGGGCGCTTTCTTAGTTGCATGAATGCTGTTTGGCATCCAGAGTGCTTTCGTTGTCATGCTTGTAACCAGCCTATTTCAGACTATGAGGTACTGAACGTTGTACATTGTCTGTTGCTGTCTGCCAGAACTGATAACTTGTTCATTGTTTTTCTCATTTCACTTCTGTGTATGCTGTTTTAGTTTTCTATGTCAGGACAGTACCCCTATCACAAGTCTTGCTACAAGGATCATTATCATCCAAAATGTGATGTTTGTAAGCAATTTGTGAGTGTCTTTTCGAGGAAATTTCTTTTTAAAAGATATATGTATCAGTTTTTATTGTAAAAATGTAAAAGTTGCCGCTCTTGTTTTCTGATTGAGTCAATTCTCTGTTGCATAATCCGTGCAGATACCAACAAATATGTCTGGCCTCATTGAGTACAGGGCACACCCATTCTGGCATCAAAAGTATTGCCCAGCCCATGAACTTGATGGAACGCCTCGCTGCTGCAGCTGTGAGAGAATGGAGGTTGGTTTGAACAAGTTCAGCTTAATCTGATAAAGGCTCTTTATATTAGGTGAACCTAAATTGTTTTGAACTATAAACTCTTATTAACTATAACTGAGCTAATTATGCAGCCAAGAGACACTCGATATGTAATGCTTGATGATGGTCGAAAGCTCTGCCTGGAATGTTTAGATTCTGCAATCATGGATACCAGTGAATGTCAACCTCTTTATCTTGACATTCAAGAGTTTTATGAAGGCTTAAATATGAAAATAGAGCAGCAAATACCATTACTTCTGGTCGAGAGAACAGCACTGAATGAAGCCATGGAGGGAGAAAAGCCTGTAAGGCAGTCGTTTAAGATGATTCAAAGTTGTTTTCTGTTTCTATTTAGAATGAGGTGTTTACTTCTAATTGTGGATGAACAGGGCCACCATCATCTTCCGGAGACCCGGGGACTGTGTCTTTCAGAAGAACAAACTGTCAGCACTGTAAGGATCTATTTGACAATATTCTGGCACATTGGAAATAGCACGGATTACCTATTTCTATGAAGTTTTAAGATAGTAGTGTTTGATGGTTATTGAAATTCACAGATCTTGAAGAGGCCAAAAATGGCAGGCAATCGAATTATGGACATGATCACAGAGCCATATCGGCTGACACGCCGATGTGAAGTTACAGCCATTCTCATTCTGTATGGACTCCCAAGGTAGACCTTACTTTTCCAGTTTCCCTTATTTCAATTTATTATAAGAGAAAACTGCTGATGCACCTTTTTTAAAATCTATACCTCGCGAGTCATTTTAACATTGTTAATTGAAACAATATTTTTACAGATGAAGTGAATGTACCTAAATGTGGAGATTAAGGTAAATGTGTGGAATAACTAGGAGAGACACGATCAGAATGTACCATATCTGTGAGAACTTAGGGGTAGGGGAGAAGCTTAAGGAGGGTAGGTTACATTGCTATGGGCATATTCAAAGAAGACCAATAGATGCCCCAGAAAGGAATTTAAAAGCAATGCACATAGAGAAGGTCAAAAGAGGGAGAGGGACAGCTAAGAGGATTTTGATGGTGTTAATGAGAAAGGATATGCTATACTATCTCTTACATAAGGCTAGAGTGAAGGTGCAAGATCCATGTGGCCAACCTCAAATTGTGGGGGAAAATCCTTCTCGATTATGATTGTGTACTATAAACTTTAAAGACGGAAATTAGAAATTAGATATGATCGTCATGAGAACTTTGATATTACTACTAGACTAGTAATTTGAGTTTCTGTTTAGTCGTTGTGCCCCAAATCTGCCCAACCTCTCAAATCTTTGCCAGGAAGAATTCTTAGATCTGTCATGCAATTCTTTATTTCCCCTCCTTTTGGGTGCTTAATAAGATTCTCGATTATAAAAAAGAAAAAAAGAATTCTGAATCCTCAGCTTTATTATTGTTTATAAACAGATTGCTAACGGGGTCTATCCTGGCGCATGAAATGATGCATGCTTGGTTGCGACTTCAAGGTAGATCTATTGAATTTAGTAAATTCATACATGGTTTTTGAAATTCAAGGATGGGCAATTATGTTCTAAGTTGATGGTTGTTGAACTGGAATTTTTTTTGCGACAGGATATCGAACTCTTAGCCAAGATGTTGAAGAGGGAATCTGTCAAGTATTAGCTCACATGTGGATTGATTCTGAAATTATTTCGGGATCTGGCAGTAATGTGGCATCAACTTCATCGGGATCTTCATCCTCCTCATCGACTTCATCGAAAAAGGGCACGAGATCTCAATTTGAGAAAAAACTTGGAGAGTTTTTCATACACCAAATTGAATCGGACACATCGCCCGCATATGGAGATGGTTTTAGGGCTGGAAATAGAGCAGTACTCAAGTATGGTCTTAGAAGCACCCTTGACCACATTCGTTACACTGGTAGCTTCCCATATTGAAATTGATAATATTTTATTATCATTATTTTTTGCATATAGGAAAATTTGCTCAGCCCTCCTATTACAGTCTAGGGCTGTTGCATATATTTAAAAAATTTCATCAACAAAATAATTAACTATGCCAAGTGCGGCTGGCAATGTGAGGTGAAGCTGGAATAGCAGGGTGGCTTGGCCTATTTTAACACTGGCTACCACTTGTACGTAATTATAGATCCTTTTCCACATTTATACCAGGTTTTCATAAGGCAATGATTGTTTTTATGGGTGCGGTAATTGTATTTATTAATGTGCTTAAGACCCACGGCTTACTGTCTTTCTTGTGTCATGAAGTGTCCTTGTGAGTTGTGAATCCACCGTGGAAGTACTCGATCAGTTTTTTTTATTTGCTCTCTGCAGCATATTACTACTATTTGAGGAAGTACTTGATTAGTTTTGTAAGATAACCAAGTTTTCCAAGAGCTCGAGCTGTTGGAAGACATAAATCTTTACTATATATTTTATACTCTTAACATCCCCCCTCACATATAAGCGTCCACCAAGTGCAACATGTAGAAGGGTGTAAATACCTTCAACAAGACTAGAACCGAGGACTTCCTACAACCTGAAGCTTTGATGCATGTAAAATAATCAAGTTTCTCAAAAGCTATGAGTTATTAAGAAATAAAAATTTTTATTATATATTTTATGTTCTAACAAGTTTTTTGTGTTTGCTATATTACTACTATTTGAGGGAAACCTAGTTGCAGTATATTAGGTTGCGGTAAAGGCATTGTAGGCAACTTAGTTTGTTTGTGAATTCGTAGCGTAATGCTTTTCACCTAACTATTGGTTTGGTCACCAATGTTACTTTCTAACAATGCCTTTTTCTTTTCTCTGTTTTTTTTCTATAAAAGCTAACAAGGTTTTCTGGGTCATAGGATTGGAAAGTAAATTTTCCATTAGTATTAGGAAAAAGTTCATATGATCCCAGCCTTCCGTGCAGGAAAAACAAGTTATAACAAGATATAAAAAACTTACCTGCCCACTGTATTACGAGCAACATAATTGCAATCGCGCAGCCCAGATGTGCTCAGTGCATGTTAATGGCAAAATAGTTAGATCCTATTAAAGAGCAGTGGTCATTCTATTTCCTTTTTAGCCTCTCATTGGAATTTATGTGAACATTTCTTCTACTTTCTGTTTTACCAGTAATGAAGTCTAGCCTAACCCACTCCCTCTTGCCTTCACTTAAATTGCAATGTAACATGTCTTTCATTACACTCACGCCAACACACCCTACCCACTCTCTTTGCCTTCACTTGCAGTGCAACTTTTACTGTGATTTTAAAAAGAAGCTGCAGTAGCAAAGGTGGTCAGTAGGTACAAGAAACCTTGTTTTCCTTATACCGTGTGAGCCCCTCAATTGACTATGTATGGTTTTTAATGAGCTCATATTGTCATTGAACGTGATATACTCGCTAGTGTTTAGAGTCTTGTGAGAAAAAGTTGGACTCTTAAGTCATCCTTCTGATTAGTTGGATTTATTTAATCGCTGATGAAATGTACACAAAACATGAACGAGAATACATGATAGATCAATGCAAAAAATAAAAAGAATACGTGATAGACCCGCTGTTTGATAAATGAATACGTGCCCGGCTCATGTGCACAGTTCATGCCGGGGCGCTGTGAGCCGCGCGATCGAGATTGGACGTACGTGTTACTCAACATGATTTAAACCCGCCTGACCCTTGATTTAAAGAGAAAAAATCTGGGTTATCACAACTCTAATTTGATTAAGTAAAATGAAAAGGCTCATTCTATCAAAAAAAATGAAAAGGCTCATGGAAAGTAAAAAAACCGGTCGACGCCTGAGAGATTCGAACTCTCGCGGGGAAACCCCATGTACTTAGCAGGCACACGCCTTAACCACTCGGCCAAAGCGTCGTTCTTGTAGCCCAGTATTTTTAAATGATATTAAAATATGGAATATAAAGTAATAAATTATGAGCTAAATATGTTGGCAAAAAGAAATAGGATGAGCCAATACCGGCCAATGTAGGAACCTGTCTTTAGCATCTCCACTAGAAACAGACGAGAACAAAAACAGAATATACATGAATCCAAGGAAGAGACAGACAACGACTCCCCCACCTTATTCTTTAAAGGCCATTTTCTTCATTGGTAGCTTCACATTAACAATAACACAACTTCATACATCATCAACTCCTTCAGGTCTCATATAACAAAAACGCACCCATTCAACTCTAGAGTCTAGACACATTCAAACATCAAGTGCCTGTGGTAGCATCTCCTGCAATGGTCATGTCTCTAACCTTCTTAGCAGAGCTCTGTTGTATCATCCTCCTCTTCTTCTCCATCAGCTATGCCCAGACTGCACCCATGAACACCACCACAGACTTCTCCTGCTCCCGTAACTCCTCGGCAACGTGCGACGCGTATGTGTTCTACCGGGCGCAGTCGCCGGACTATTTGGAGGTGGGTGCCATATCTGATCTCTTTGCAGTCAGTCGTTTGAATATCAAAACAGCCAGCAATCTGGCCTCCGAGGATGCTAGGCTTGTTCCCGGCCAGCTTCTACTTGTGGGGCCCATGCCATGTGGTTGCACCAAGAACATGTCATATGCCAATAGGACTTATGCGATCAAGGAGGGTGACAGCTTCTACTTGGTCTCAGTCAACAACTTTGAGAGGCTCACTGACTATGGAGCTGTTGAGGCCCTGAATCCCACTTTGAATCCTACCTTGCTCAAGATTGGTGTTCAGGTAATCTTTCCATTATACTGCAAATGCCCCACAAGTGCTCAATTGGCTCAAGGGATCAACCATCTGCTCACCTATGTGTGGCAAGAGCAAGACACTGTTACACAGGTGAGTCATAGGCTGAATGCATCAGAAATTGACATTGAAGCTGCGAACTTTCGGAATTTCACTGCTGCAATAGGATTCCCAGTGCTGATTCCTGTGAAAAATCTGCCAGTTTTGTCTCAGCCTCTTTATCCAATGCCTAGTGCTGCACAAGGTAAAGCCGCTGGCCATTCGATTGTACCGATTCTTGTAGGTGCAATCGCAGCTCTTGTCATCGTTGTTATATGCTGTATGGTGGTCTACTTTAAGCACTATAGAACAAGGAAGGATAATCTAACTAAACCAAAATTAGGAGTTGTTACTTCAATTCAGTCGAAAAATGGTGCGAGTGAAGAAAATTTTAGTCCACGCACTCTACAGGATAAGCTGCTGCCAGGAGTTTCAGGCTATCTGAACAAGCCTGTTATGTATGACATGAAGACAATCATGGCTGCAACAAACAATCTTAGTGAGAAGTATCGAATTGGGGGTTCGGTTTACCGGGTCTACATCAATGGAAACTACTTTGCTGTGAAGCAGACCAAGGGGGATGTTGCACAGGAATTGAGCATATTGCAGAGAGTTAGTCATGCAAATCTTGTTAAGTTGAGTGGTATTTCAATGAGCACAAATAAGACTTGCTTTCTTGTTTATGAATTTGCTGAAAATGGTTCTTTGGATAAGTGGCTGCATCCCAAGCTGACAGGCTGTTCAAGCAGTTCTTTGATGTTTCTGTCATGGAGACAGAGATTAACCATTGCTCTTGATGTTGCTCATGGACTCCAATACATGCATGAACACACTAGTCCAAGTATTGTACACAAGGACATTCGAACAAGTAACATACTCCTGAGCTCTCAATTTAAGGCCAAGATCTCCAATTTTTCAATGGCTAGACCAGCTGCAGATAATGTGGCCCTGAAGACTGATGTTTATGCCTTTGGCCTATTATTGTTAGAGCTGCTTTCCGGCCGTAAGGCGATGGAGACTAGAGAAGATGGGGAGATGGCTATGCTGTGGCAGGACATAAAGATGGTACTGGAATGTGAAGAGAGAAGAGAGGAAAGATTGAAGGAATGGATGGACCCAAATTTAGAGGGATTTTTCCCCATAGAAGGTGCTTTGAACTTGGCAACCATGGCCAAGGCTTGCACATGTGAGAAGCCTTCTGCCAGGCCAATGATGGGGGAGGTTGTGTTTGGCCTTTCTGTTCTCACTCAGTCCAACATAGAGACGCTAGAGAGATCTTGGACAGACGGAGTGGCGGATGAAGTGGTTGAACATATTATTCCAGTTGTTGCTCGCTAAGTTTTGTATAGTTAAACTTGTTTTTCTTTGTTACTTCTTCTCTGTACCAATATTTTAACTTAAATAGATCCAATATCAATGTAATATAGGAATTTGTTTCATTTTTTGGATCATCCTTACTTTACACAGCTCAATCCTTACTGTTGTATTTCTGTGTGCTTAATAAGAATACAGCAATGAAATATTAATCCAAAAACTAGGATGCATAACATGACATTCTATCGATGGTGTGAGATTTTACATTCCTTCTCATCTTTATGGTCAATGGTGATTGGCCATAATTCTTCGAAGCAATAACATTGGTCTTTTACTGAAGTATACGCATCTACGTATAATTTACTATAATCTCCATTATCCTAATGACCAGCTGTCTCCTTGATCTAAACTCAAAATGCTTCGAATTTGTTACATAAGAAAAAACAAAACTACCAAAATTCGGTACAATGAGCAATTTTCAGACACTTCCAACGCTGCTTTTCTGCCACTTCTCAGATCCTACTTGAATTGCCAACAGAGTAGATACAACCTCATCCATAGTTGGCCTCTTTGCTGGATCCTTTCTCAAACAAGCTGTACTTAGTTTCAACATGGCCAGTATTGGCTCCATCTCATTGCTAATTGGAAGAAGAGGGTCGATCCAAGCCATTAGCCAAAGTCCCTCATTTCCATTGTCTGAGGAAGCCACTGCCATCGATAAGAATTGTTCACCTCTTTCAGTCTTGATTATAACACTTCTTCTTGTAAGTAATTCCAATAGCACAACTCCAAATGCATAGACATCAAGCTTTGGCGTCACCAGCCCAGTTTTCAAATATTCTGGTGCCATGTAACCAACGGTTCCGGCAACTCTAATTGTTGAAGGGAACTCCTCTTCCTTTTTTCCTGTTGGCCTTGCCATGCCAAAATTTGCAATTTTGGCTCTGAGATTGCCATTCAGCAAAACACTCTTACTGCTGACATTCTTATGCACATACGAAGGTTTTACAAAGTTGTGAAGATAATGCAGTCCACTGGCCACATCTAAAGCAATCTGAACTCTCTGACTCCAACCTCCATGGCATGAGCTACTTGTGTTGTTTAGCCAATCTCTAAGAGTCCCATTCTCCATGTACTCGTATATGAGGAAGCAGTTACCTTGGTTTATACAAAGTCCACAAAGGCTAACCAAATTGAAATGATTGGTTTTGTTAAGTATACTGACCTCCTCTTTCACATTTCCAACAGCAGTCTTGATAGCAATTACATTTCCATCAACAATTCCACGATAGACAGAACCTGCAATGTTGCACTCGGAGCTAAAATTGTTTGTAGCTCCTTCCAGTTCCTCAATATTGAACACTTTCAAGATCTTACCAATTTCGGCAATATCAAAAAGAAGGTCTTTTGATACTACATGTCCTTTGGTTTTCAGGACCTTTGCTTTCAGCAACTTATAATAACAAGAAATAGATAAAATCAAGAGGATCAGAAAGGATCCACCAACACCAAACCCAACAAGAAGGTGAAGAGTTTTCAAAGATTTTTTAATCTCCCCATGAAAGTTAGGAGATGGAGAAAGAGCTGATGAGTCTTGGAGGTGAAGCTTTGTCTGTGAGCTTGAAGGTTCCCTTTGCAGAGGAATTAAGATTGTAGTGAATGGATAAATAACTGGATCAAGCTCAGTAAACTCATTGGCATCATTTAAAATCTTTGCGCTGATGTTAAATCTCTCACTAAGTTGAGAGACATAATCATCCCAATAAACCGAGTAAGATAGCAAATACTTAATAGCTTTAGTGGTCTGGTTGCTAGTGGGGCACGCACATCTAAGAGGTACTCTTAACTTTATACCACTCTGCAACTTAAAAGCATCACAATCATTTTCCTTAACAAGAGAGCTGCATGTGGATAGCCCTTGATATGTATCATTTGCTATGAGAAAGTATGTCTCATCATCACTTTGTATGACATAAGATGTGTTTGACTGATAGAACTGACCTGAACATGAACAAGTTACTGGGACGATAACTTCTTGATTTGTAGGGAAGTTGGTAGAAATTGAGACGTTGTTGATCAGCGCAATCTCAGAAGGGTCAGAGGAAGTTAGATTGGATATGGCATGAACAGAGCTGTGAGGGGGTTGTGATCTAAAGATCAAGAAAGCTTTGCAAGCTGAGGCTTGACCATTGCAGGAGTAGAGAAAGGCTGAAGAGTGGTCTTTAACATCTTGTTGGTTGTTGCAATCTAGTGCTGAGCTACCTGAATATCTTTGTTGGCCATTCAGCTTTGTTACTGATGAGCAGAAAAAGATGAAGAAGAAGAAGAGGAGCATTTGCTTCATGTTGCTGGAACTGTGTGTAGACTTGTTTGAGGAGTCGATGATATATTGCAAAACTTGGCTTGCAAGGTGGGGAACAAATGTTTTTTTTCTTTAAAGAAACAAACAAAGAAAAAAAGAAAAATAACAAAAAAAATAAGTAGTGCTTGACTAGGTAAACGTAGTTGTTTTCTGGTCTTCGATTTCATGCAAGTTGCGGCCTATGTAACTGACAATTAGGTCATGGTTTCTTTTATATTAGTTCGTTTTTTGTTCTTGTCTCAAATTGAGGACCTCGAGTTGGACTATGGATGATACAGGGAGGTCCAGGACAAGCAGATGTTCTCTGAAAAATCCAAAAAATTATACTAGCTGTTATCATGCTAGCTTTCACGCTTGCCAGTGCATTAGTTTCCTCGGTGGTTGTTAAAAATATTCAGCAACACCTATCACCTTCTTATTTGGTAAAAAAAAAAATCCTTCCTGTTTACCTTGTGAAGAAGTGCGCAACACTTTTTTTTTTCTAATATTGCTCATTGGTGAAATCTACTAAACTAAAAAACTGCTGTAGTAGGTCAGACATTTATGCAATTGCTTGATGACTAGTTGTGACTCATTCAAATTCACCAGAATAACACCCCTACCTTTGAGACGTCATACATGGACATCGATGAGCTCATGCATTTTCCTTTCCGATCTATAAAGATACAAGGTGCAGTCCTCTCCATTGAATAAATTCAGCAGGAAAAGGATCGCATTATATGATCATCAAAAACAGCCATGAGCTGACAAGACTAATCTACAAAGAATAAAAGCTCATTCCACATTATAATACCTGATGCCCAAATGCATCTTCTAATGTGGGGCAGTAACAGAGAAAAAGGGTGGTGTTCCAAAACCAACCATAGTTGGTGGCATGCCAGGAAATGGAACATATCCTCCAGCTTGAATTCCACCTATTGCTTCAAGCAAGCGACGATATCGTGCCACTGACACTTCTTCTCTAGACCTCTGGAAGAGACGAAGCTTACATTCAACCCAAGCACGAATACAAGCCAAATTGTTCCCCACATGTACAAATTGAAGTTTGTGCTCTGAGTTAACCTCGTCACGGAACAGTTCAATGGCATCCTCCATTGATTTTAAAGACAGAGTAGGAGCAGACTCACCTGCTGCCTCTGCCTGTGCACACCTAAGCTCCCAACAGCGACGGTTGAGAGTTTGAACTGGTATAGATTCAAAAGCAGACACTGGATGAAACTGATTCCGATATATGGCAGAATCATTTTCAAAACTCTCTTGTTCCTTCTGTATCTGAGTTACTAATTCCTTTATGCTACTCTCCATTCTCTGCCTCCGTTCTTTGACTGTCGAAAGATATTCTTCCCGGAACAGTTTAAAAGACTCAACCCATGCAACTTGCTTCGTACTGAAGGACCCTTTGCCGCTTTTCATAAGTTTCAGCTCCAAAGAAGCACGAGCAATCGCCTCCTTGCCAGTCGGAGTCTTTAACCAACTCAAAAAACTTATAAGCTGGGCGAAGGTCAAATTACGTATGCCAGTGATGACCTGATTAGCTGTGGCAGCATCAATGACATGTTCAAGCTTGGCTGGCTCAGTATGACCAGTGAGAATACGCAGATATCCAGAAAACTGTTCGGAGGTGAGAAACCCCTGGTGAAGAAACGATTCTTGAGTAAAAAGATTTGCAGGGAATCCTACTGCGATAAGAGCACGAGATATTTGTTCAATGGTAGCAAGATCCTTAGCTACTTCCTCACAAACAAAAGGTGTAGAAGTACTGGTTGTAGGAGCCACGCCTGCAGAAACTGATAACCATAGCAAGTTTAGGAGTAGAATTAATAAGCAACTGGAGTTTCAAGAAACCTTCCTATAAACTTTGTCATTTCCTTATCAATTTTTGTTAGTCAAAACTCAAAACCAGTAACATGGATCTAATCATATGCATGTCATTATTGCAGCCAATCAGCAAAATATACAGCTTAGTCTTCCTGTCAGGTTTTCATCTTTCCGAAGTTCAGATTTTGAATTACAAAGTTAGTGTCATTCCTTGAAACAGGATAAGAATGCAGTTCAACCCGTCACCTTGTTCTTAAATGTAAAAATGGTGCTCGTGGTTCAAAAAAAATAACAAGACTCGGTACTGTTGTTATGACAGTATTTCGTCCCACTTATGATTAACGACACAGATTCTGATTTTCAGTTTCCGCATTGTGTTACACATGTCCACTTTTAAATCACACAAAGGGACAAGATAATCTACCTATTACAAGCCTAAACCCACATCATGATCTCACAATATATGATTATGTAAAACATAGACATATCTCACCTTTAAAGGACTTAGATAAGGCTGACTTCGATGAACCAGAATCATGATTGTGATCGACGATAAGGTATTCCAAGTGGTATAAGCCATCATCACGGAACCTCACAACCATCTTAGCCTTGCAGTTTGTCTTCTTTGTCTTCCTTATCCGGTAGGCAATACCGTTTGGTAGCCTGGGTTTCCGTTTACCCCACTTGTCACAAGCTAGTACCATCGTGTCAAACTGACCATCTTCTCTAGATTTTGAACTTCTTTTCACTACCTTAAATCCCATTCGGAGACCATATTGACGATAATACTCGTATGCTTCTTCAACAGATTTGAAGGTCATTCCTAGTTTTGGTGTAGATCCATCATCCTCAGTTGTTCTGTCCTCTCCAATCTCTTGTTCTTTCCCATTAACCAACAATTCATCAACATCAGCTAAATCTGCGTCTTCACTCAGTTGTCCTTCCATTTACTCGGCGAAAGAATTGAAGGACAACCTGATGTTAGCCTAAGACAGGAACAAAGAGCAAAATTTGTAAACAAAATAAGAACACTAGTCATCAATAAGAGACTTTCTCCATCTAAAATGAGTATACACACCTGAAAAGAAATTCATTTACAGAAGGAAGCACCTTTCACTCACACATTCACCCAAGCATCACCAAAATTATACTCCCTCTGTCCCATATTAATTGTCTGGATCAAAATTCAGAAATGAACTAAATTAACTTCACTTTGGATTTCCAATCCAGACAATTAATGTGGTGCAGAATGATATAACCTTCCTAGTTTAAATCAACTGTCCTATAAAGGGTGTTCGCTGTTGATTGCATTCACAAATTCAAATTTCTGCGTAATACTCCATATTTAATCCCTTTGCCTCCCCTTCTCCCACACTAAAAGAACAAAAAGTAAATAAAATTCGAAAACAAAATCCCAAAAAGCCACCTCCTCTAATGAGTTCATGCTCATCAGCTTACTCTACTTCTAACTGATCATCCAGAATAGGAAAGTAACAACCTTTTTTTCTTAGGCAGATATAAAGCGAGAAATGCATATGAAATAATAAAATGCTGAACATCAGCTAGTGAAGGTTCAAGAGAACTATCTGCTTATGTAAACACAGAAAGCAGAGAGGGGCAATCGTATGAAATTGGCAAAGAAGGTAGAGAACCCACCAGTGACCTGCCTCAGGACAAACTTCACCAGCAGAAAAGCCGAGAACGGATTGATGATGGCGCTCGCTGCACCTTTGCCAGTATGAAAAGGGGTCGGATTGGTGGTCGCTTTCGCTTTCGTAAAAGGAAATGAAGACAACAAAGAAATGGGGTTTTCTTATAGTCTGGTTTCGACGCAGGAAGATGCACCGGGGAAGAAGAAAGATGGGAATTCTACACCGGATCTGTACAACAAATTTGCACACACCATACACTACTTTTTTACACCAGAAGCGTACATCGAATCCTTACACTAAGATTCTGTTGCACGGGGAAAACGTTGGTGGCCCCCGTTGAGGTTTGCTACTTTCAATGTCCAACTAAAACATGAGTGTACAGGTTTGGTGGACAGATTCACCAATCTCGATCTAACGGCTCAATCACATGGTAAGGAAAGTACAAAACTTCCAAAATGTAATATCCAATTGATTGATATTGTTTTTGTCAAATAAAATTAGAGGGTGCTTCACTTCTTAACTGATGTTTATTTTTTTTGTTAAAATAGACAAGAGATCATGATCATGAGTGAAGCATGTGTATGATTTCTTACCTATTTTTTTTATACTCAAAACTCAAAAGACAACCTTGGTTCATCGCAATTCAATGTTGCAACAATTTGCAAATTTTATCTTGTATTATAGGTTCAATTTAATAGTTTACGAACTGAATTTTACCATGATTTTTTTGGGTAAATTGCACTTGACCCCTATGTATTATAATGAAATTACACTTAACCCCCATGACTTATGAAAATATACATTTATCTATGGGTGTTCACGGATGCCCGTGGCCATTGGTCTTTTTGTGTCCATGTCAATCCACTATTTAACGGATGATCCGTATGGACCACGGACACAGACGGGAGCTTTCTGTTCATTCTAGTGGGGTGCTACGTTACATTAATATTGTTGAAGAATGAGGTAATTTTATTTTTCAAGTTCTTTTAGGTTTTCCTCTCTTTCTTTTAGCATCATTTGCATGCATCTCTTCTAATATTCTCACGGAGGCATCTATTGGTATTCTTTATATATGCCCATACTAACACAAATACATTATCTTATCTTCTCACCTAAAGGTACCCTTAAACTTTTACGAATATATTAATTTCTAATTTTATCTTTCATAGTTATCTCACTCATGTACTTTAGCATTCTCATTTCATCTACATTCAACTTATCTATATGACTTCTCTTTAATGCTCAGCACTCTGCTCTATATAGTATTACAGGCCTAATGATTGTCTCATGGAACTTATCTTTAAACCTTTTTGGAACAGCCTATCGCACAATACTCCTGAGGCTGCCTTCCACTTTACCCACCCCGCATTTATTCTATACACCACATCACTATCAATATCTTTTTTTTTATGGATAATGGATCATAAGTAATGAAATTGATCGCATATTGCCACTTCTTGCCATCTATTTCATCCAAGGCCATACCTATAGTTCTACCTTCCTAAAAATTAAATTTCATGCACTCGGTCTTAGTCCTACTTATTTTAAAATATTTTGATTTTAGAGCCTCCCTCCATAATTCTACTTTCACATTCAAACCTATTTTACTCTCATCATTTAAAATTACATCATCGGCAAAAAAACATACCAAAGTACAATATCTTACAAATGTCTAGTAAGCCCATCTATAACTAAAGCGAAAAAATAAAAACTTAAAACTTACCCTTGATGAAGACCTACCGTAACCGAAAACCCCTTAGTTTTCCCCTCAACAGTTCATACACTAGTCATAAACCCCTCATAAATATCTTTTATGATATTTATGTAGCCTCTTATGACTCTATTCTTCTTTAAAACACTTCAAATGAACTCTCTCAACACTTTGTTATAGGCTTTTTCTAAATCTATAAAGGTCATATAGAGGACTTAACTTCAATATGACCTTTCAATTTTACTCCATTATTAAAGCTTAATGATAACCATATAGACATGACAAACAACTAACTTTTCTAAAAATGGGGAAAGAAAATACCGGGCATTGCCACTATTAAAGAATATGTTGGGGTCCATCAACTTTGCCATGGCGAAAAAAGTTGCATGGTGGAGGGAGGAAAGAGGTGGGTTTAGTAGAAAAGAAGATGGGTAAATTTGTCTTTCTTTGTAAGTCATAGGGCTTAAGTGTAGGAGTGTTCACGGACACAAACGGAAAATCAAGGGGGGTAGTTAATAAAAAAAGATTTGACTTTATTACCTCTTATAAAAGAGGTAGCCCAAAATAGGCCTGAATGGAGGAATAAAATCCATGTCTCCGACTGTAAATAGTTGGGAAAAGACGTTACTTGATTATGATTATGAGTTGCATAGAGGTTAAGTGCATATTTTCATAAGTCATGGAGAAGTGCAATTTCATCGTAAATAATACGGGTCACGTGCAATTTACCCTTTTTTTCACTAGCTGATATTTTCCCCTTCTTTTGGCAATGAGCCGATGAGTATGAACAACAATACTCGAAATATGATCTGCCAGCACAAAACGCTACTGACTTGGCAGTCTATTTTTCTGGAGCTGACTTTGGGCTTTGATAGAATCCATGTGATGGATATCTCTAGTGTTTTAGACTTATATCTTATATAATATATATAGAGAGAGAAGACGGTTTACATAAGGAACATGAGGCCAATCTTTTGAGCCATTGGATTCCGATCCGATGGTGGATATCAAATCAGTGGGTAGGTGAATGTATCACATCAGGGAGTAGGTGACTTCCATGTAGCTGTTTATAGCCGTTCGATTAAAATTCAATGACTACGAATGAAATTGTCCTCGTATAAGCCAAATAAAAACGATCTCATTTCACTTACCAATATGATCTGGCAGAAAGATGGCCTGATATTGTACCCTTGACCCCTCCCATTTATGGAACCATGGATTAAAACACATGTAATTCCGACGCCCAAATTATTGAAGGAGAACCAGCTTTATAATGGAAAAGTTACCAATTACCAAATAGTCAAAGCTATTAAGTGAGAGCACCGTGAATTAGAAAAATTGTGCGTTGCAAAAACCTGAAATGGCAATAACAAACGAGGCCATTGTGTTGATTTTCCACCAGTGGCATAATCAGGAATACAACCTATGAGACATCAGATGTGTAATTAATCGAACAGATTGACATGAGTTTGTGGCTGGAACTCTGAAACAGTCTCCCAACATCTCATCCCATAAAATTAAGTTAAAGCACAAGATCACATCGCATACTACTGATGGGTGCACTTTTGTTAGCATGTAAAAAAGAATACAGTCTTCAACAACAAACTGTGAAGATAATCGATCTACTTTCTAGGTTATGATGCAAGTTGCAGCCAAAGTGCAACCATCTGATGATTTAAGAAGAAAACCATAGCTTACATGTACAAATACTGAGCAAACAAGCAATTTCAATTCTCAAGGATTTGTATCAGCGCTGAAACTTTTAGACTCAGAGGCGTCACTTTGAAATTCCAGACTCAATGAAGCAGCTAGCAGTCCTGATAGCGTCTGCATGATTTCATCCATACCAGGCCGAGACATCGCATCATTCCGCAAGCATCGTTCAATCAATCTAGCCATGATGAGAGCTAAGTCGGATGGGTAGCCACCTTGCAAATTAGGGTCTATAAAATCTGCAAGATCCTCCTCTTTTGTAGTTTCTTTGTTCAAAACACTTCGTAATGCATCTGATAACAACAAATTACTTTCTCCCCAAGGGATTACAGCTTCCTTTCCAGTGATTACCTCAAGCATCACTATCCCAAATGCATAAACATCAAGCTTTGGAGATATTAGTCCATTTTCCAAGTATTCCGGTGCCATATATCCCTTTGTTCCCACTATATGCCTTGTCAAATGGAATTCACCATTCTGACCTCCATTGGATCTTATCTTACCAAAATTCGCTATTTTCGCCCGAAAGTTGTCATCCAGAAGTATGTTACTGCTATTTAGATCTTTATGTACATAGCCGGGCTTGATATAGCTGTGAAGATAGTTAAGACCCATGGCAACATCTAAAACTATCTGTAGTCTTTGAAGCCATGTCAAAGCATTGGAACTGTCCACATTGTGGATCCAATCTTTTAAAGGCCCCTTCTCAGAAAACTCATATACAAGATACCAATGACCCTCTCCAAAACAAACTCCAGAAAGCCTTATCAAATTAAAGTGATTAATCTTCTTCAATAATTCTACTTCCTCAGTGACATCTCCGACCATCTTCTTTACGGCTGCCCGGTCACCTTTGAATACACCGCGGTAGACCGATCCTCCCAAATTGCACTCTGAGCTAAAATTATTAGTAGCCAGCTTAAGTTCTTCGTACTTGTACATTTTCAATGTATGACCAATGTCAGAAACACCAACAAGTAGTTCTTTGGGTGTTTCCACCGTTTCATACTTCTCGACATCCTTCGAATTCTTAGACACAACACTTGTGCCAAATTTCCTTTTCTTGTTTCGGCAAAAGATGCAAAAAATAATGCTAGAGAGAATTAAAGCAACAGCACCAATTGCAACCCCTATGACCACATAAACCCATGTTTTATTGGATTTGTTGCCTGATGGTGTTGAAGGAGGTGGTGGTGGTGGTGGAGGTGGAGGTGCTAGTGTTTGAGAAACTGAGGGCTGGTCTCTCAGAGGGATCAATAAAGTTGTGAAGAAATTGATGGTAGAATCCTGCAAAGAAAGCTCATTGGCATCAAGGCTACTTTGCATATCCACACCAAACCTCTGGCTTATACTCCAAACAGAATCCCCCATGCTAACCAAGTAAGTTAGCAGATACTTTACACCATTACTAGTTTGGTTCCTAGTAGGACAAGCACATCTAAGTGGTACATCAATCACCACACCAAGGTTCAAATTTATGGGCTGAATCGTGTTCTGTTCTTGAAGGGCGTGGCATGTGGACAGGCCCTGGTATGTGTTGTTTGCAATGGTGAAGTATGTATCTTGATCAATCACTGTATACGACGAGTTGGCTTGGTAATACATACCTGAGCAGGAGCAGTTCACCGGAACAATCACCTCTTGGCCGACGGGGAAACTTGCCGACGAGGAAACTGAATTTATCTGAGAAATCTGAGATGGGTCTGCGTTCAAAAGTCTTGCAATTGAAGCAACAGAAGTGTAAGGTGGCTGGGATCGGAAAATGAGATAAGCTGGGCATGAAGAGGCCTGGCCGTTGCAAGAGTAGCCAAAAGCAGAGGAAGAGTTGTCTGTGCTTTCGCAGTTTGTATAGACTCGTCCGATGTAAGGCTGCTGAGCAAGAAGCAGGGCACAGTAGGTGAAGAAGCAGAGGAAACAGAGCAGTTTGGGAGGATTCATGCTGTGCAAGTTGAGATGGGTTGTCAGGAATCAGCTTGGATTTTGAGGTGGAAATCTATGAAGTGTGTTTGCTTTTGGTCTGTCTGAAACATGATGAACGCTTGTCTCAAAAAAAAAGAAAAAAAAGAAACAGGATGATTGCAATCCAAGATTTTTCTTGGCCAAGATGAGGAATTTGAGCAGTTAGACTATCACTTTCACAGAGAAACCGTGTGAGGACTTTAATGGTGGGAAGACTTTGACGAAAAGCTAATCAATACGAAAGCCGTTGATCATTGTTGTATAGTTTCTTAAAACAAATCGAAAGGAATTGAACTGTTTCTGGTGAAGCATTGGATGAGCCCATGTGTGGATTAGTTCAGTTAATCACTCCCTCACAAAAAGTCCAACCTGTGATTTGATTTGAGAATATGTCTAAAAGCGCCGTTTCAGAATAAAATACTGTTTTGAACAACCTACTCTAGCCGCCGCCCGGAACCAGCAGCTTGAATTCCAGAGGCAACTTTTGAAAAGTTCCAAGCTAGATAAGAAGCAGCTAGGATTCTCGATGAAGACCGGACAAGTAGATTGCAGAAGACCTGTGAATATGTCGCAAAGTTTAGTTTGATCATTGCTCCCGTGATCTTGCATGCTCCAAGTAACACGGGAACATGTTTCCTTGCCCCCTCTGGGGGCAGGTCCATGCAAAGCTCCTTGTTACATTTTACCCAAAGATAAAAACAAAAGCTTCTTGTTACATTAATGTTTCACAAAGTTACTGATCATGCTCCCGTGAGCGCTGCTGCTTGCAGCAGCCCTCTGACCCATTCACATGTCTGGGCTCACAAGCTTTGGAGCTTTGTTTAAGTACTCCTCCGCGTCCAACTGATCAAATTGTTGGAACGACTAATGAGTGATGACCCACACACAGACATACTTTGAAAGCAGATACAACTGAACCGGGAAGACATAAATTTTATAGCCTAAGAAGAAAGAAATGGTGGAAGAATTTTAGACTCTTTCAATGCATGCATATGGTGAGTGTCTTCCAATTCGCATCAGGAACCCCAAGGTGCAGTGTTCCTATCCTAAATTATAAGATATTCTGAACAGGAACATTCTGTGCACGGTTGCAAATTGCAATATGAGCCCGTTGCTGTATGCATATGTGTTATTTTCTAAGTAAAGAACATACTAGTAAAGTGTATCCTTTGTTTTTTTGGGACGGGATAACAGAAGCTAAATTTCTTCATATATTCTTTTTCTATATAATTGATTATCTCGTATAATATTCATTTGCATGGTTAAAATTAAACAGCAAAAAGTCTATATATCCTCCCTCCATTCCATATATTAGCCAATTTTTATTTTATCAAAATTAACTAATATGGAACGGAGAAAGTGTTATATCCAGATTTTCCCTTTGGCTTAAAATAAAAAGAAAGTAAAACTAGCTCTTTATTATTATAAATTTGCTATGTGCAGAGAGAGCATATCTAGAATCTATATGATTCAATACGTACTGCAGTCTGAAGAAATACAAAGCTCACTTAATTAATTAAACTATATTCCAAACACAAATGGCTGCACAATCACCCAGGATCATGTTATCCAAATAAGAAAAAATCGCCATAGTTTCATGTACATAAGTTTTCTCCATAAAGTTTATGAGCAGCAAGTGATAGACTATAAATCAAGCCATCATCAGCCTAAACTCATGAAAATCAATTATCCCATTGCCATCAAGGTCATAGCTTCGGATCATGGCCTTGCACTCCTCAAACGACCTATCGTCCCCCAGCCAGTTGAGTGCCCTCTGCAACGACTTTGGTGTGATGCATCCTGATCCCTTCTCGGCCTCATACATCTCGAATGCACTCTTTATGTCCTCCTCCTCCTCTTCCCTCTCTAACTCTGCATGGCACACGCCGCCATCCCCACCACCCCTCTCCCTCAAGAGCCTCACAAAGTCTTCATAATCCAGTGAACCGTCGCGGTCGGAGTCGAAGTCGGCGATGATCGCCTTGGCGATGCCGAGTGGCATGTCCTCCCCCTTGGAAGCAAAGAAGTGTCTCAGCTCTTGGCTGGATATCTTTCCATCTTCATCACTATCAAAGTGTCGAAACACTTGTAAATACCGCCCAGCTCCAGAGGAGCCCGGCTGAGGCGGTGAGGATGGTGAAGCCGGGGGAGTCGATGAGCCTGTCTTATGGCGAAGACGGGCAGGGAGGGTCACCTTGAAGCTTTTGCTGGAGAAGAGCTTAGGAGCCATTTTGGTACTAGCTAGTGCACTGCTTCTTGTTTTGCAAGGC
The DNA here is from genome assembly GCA_039654745.1 of Houttuynia cordata. Classification (NCBI taxonomy): domain Eukaryota; kingdom Viridiplantae; phylum Streptophyta; class Magnoliopsida; order Piperales; family Saururaceae; genus Houttuynia; species Houttuynia cordata. Next base: position 5,888,458 of record CM077512.1, read on the forward strand.
AAGAATGTATGTACTTATATATAGTAGAAATGTGGTGGGGAATTTCTAGTGGAGTTGCTGCCTTGTGAGGAGGGAAAGGTTGAGAAATTGCAAGGAAGGTAAGGAGGTTAGGTTGTGTGGGAGACAGAATTGATTGGAGGAAATTGCATGGTTGCTTCCTTTGGCTTCCACTTACGGTTTTGCTGTTAAAGTTTATATCTGCTTTCTCAAGTTCCCTTGAATAGCTCATGCCGATGGGAAGCTGTTTCATCCACCCCCTTGCAGTGCCCATGTCAGGCTCCTTGATTGAGCATAAACCCATTATGCAAAAAATTATGGTTCCGTTTGCAGCTTTGCTTTCATTATGGTATTAGAAAATTCTTTTGGTCAGTGGATTTTTCAGAAAGCAAAAAAGGGCTGGATTATGAAAGGTCAATCTTATGCATTTTTATCCCCACACAGATGTCATTTGACATCAAATGTATTGATTAACCTCTTCCATGTGTGTGACGGTCCAAACCACTGACGGGCTATGATATTGTGTAAAAAATATCGGTGGTCTAAAACTAGTTTTTACCATATATTTTCACAATATAACTTCTAAAATAAGTGATACTAATTTAGATAAATATAAATTTTAATATATGCATAAAAAATACATATATAATTCAAAATATGTGTTTGTATTTTAAACTTGTATCATTCCAATTGGCATAGGATGGAAACAAAGGGGAAAGTTGATTTTTTTTCTTTTTTTAAATACTGATATATATCGACGATATTTTAAAAAAACTTCAAAATCGAGATTACACAATATCGTTTTATCGGTTGAAGCCCTACATCTATATATCGACAACAACTTTTCATGGTTATGCACTGAATTTTTTCTGCGTCATTTTATATAGCTTTGAATGTGATGAAACTAGAGATAGCTGCGTTTTTCTTTCTGATACATAATAACTCATGCACCCTTCTCACACATTCGACCGTAGGACCTCTTCCTCCATAGGAAGGCAAACAGCACAATATTGGCTGGATAGGAGAAAAAATGAGGGCCAAATATTAAGAAGAAATAAGGGCAAGTCTGAAGCACAGTGGAAGAAGGGTATATGGAAGGTAAATAGAGCTACTAATATGAGACAGAGGGCTACACATGCTTGCATGTTGGCCCGCTTGCACACTCTCCTGCCACGGAGGAGGCCGGCACACCATGCATATTTGGGCACAAGCAAGTTGTAGCATTTTTTTGTGAGTAGTTCACCGCCCCACGGTTTGAGAAGTTATTACCTGCGCGCCGCACATGGTAACAGTGTGCTCATCACCAATGGGTGATCAGCACGTCTCCCTGCTTGTGGGTCCCTTTGGGGCAATTATTACAAGCAGGGAAGAGGTGCCTGTCACCCATTGGTGATGAGCACACTGTTCCCCTGCGTGGCGCGTAGCCAATAATTTTCCCCACGGTTTAGCCAGCCCACTCCTTTGCACAGGGGAAACAATATTTATACAGCAAATTTTTACACATTTTCCATACACATTCCCATACACGGCGCGCACATCATTCCCATATACATCAGCTGTGTATGGAAATGTGTAGGAATCTGTTGTAGGGTTATCACTGCCCCACACACAGTCCTCTTTTTTTCGCTATACAAGTTGTGCTCCCTCCGGCTAAAAAATCCTAGCAGCATTTCAAAAGAGTTAAATCTATTGACCTATAGATCAGGCCATAGCATTTCAAGCTTCTGCTTACACTGCACATGAACCTTTATGAGGATCTATTGGTCTGTAGGTCAAATCCAATCACCTAATTCTAGATTCATAATTTATCAAATACAGCCATGTTTTTTGGACGGAGGGAGTAACATTTTCCCTTTCTGAGTATTTGCCTATATATCTACTTCAAAAATTTCACCGATGAAATCCACTGTGTGAACTGTTAAGACGTCAAAATACGCTGGTTATGCAAACCGTTTGTCATGTATCAACTAAAGCATCCAGCCCTCCATTTTTTTTAAAGGGGGGGGAGACAAGGAAGACATGCATTAACAAGGCTATCATTTGGCGTTGATATTAACAAGTTGAAATTAATGCCCCTTTGTACCCTCTAAAATCTAACATTATACGCAGCTAACAAAGTCCAGAGGTGGCATCTTGAGCAAGGCCTAAGAGGGCACAACTTCTGGTGAGTAGCATCTCCGTCACTTTCAGGCCTTGTCGCTCACATGTGATGCTAGAGATGAATATATATTACGTCCAATCACATGTGGATCATGGATATATGACTCATTCTGGGTGAAGAAACAACCAAAAGACAAAATCTGAAAGAAGGGAATTCAATACCGGCAATGAATTGCACTTGAAAGACTACGACCTAAAAGCAACGTGATTATCATGTGTCATGACTTGTGGCCAAACGTGCTACTCGCTAGCAATTCCTACTTTCCAAATTATGGTTTCCCATCAATAATCGAAGCCTAACAAACAAGATTTGGTACCACAACATGTGTTTTGGACCTTTGATCCATCAACACTGGGTCGCAGGCTTGCTTTTGGTCCAATTGTGAAATTTTTGGACAAAGTACCGTGAGATCCTCATGTCACCAATAGGAAAATTGTTGTTTGGCAACTCGGAAGGGTACAAAGTAGTTGACATCCAACGAGCAAAACGAGTACAATAAAAAAAAAGTCCTAATTATCAGGATCCAATCAACATAATTTCAAGTGTCTTAAAAATTTTAATTACCAAGATACCCCTTATTTTAATAGCTGAAAACACTTCACCTTCTGTTTTTAATAGGAGAAAAATGATTCTTCTCCCGTTTTTTTTTTCACGGCCACCTCAGGTGCCTCTTATGGCAATGCTATTGACCCCTTTTTCATTTCCTTTTACCATACTAGCACATGAGGTTGGCTAAGCTATTGTCAATTTATTCTTGAAAAAGCCTAAATCAGGTGTTCCTTAATTTTCAATTTACCCGTGTGTATAATTGGACAGCAGGATATGGTAGTCGCTTTAAGAGGCCGGTTGCCCTGCCCCTTCTAGTCAGGTTCTTTGGACTCATACACCCTTCGCTATTTAAAAATATTGGAAAAAAAGGAGCTAGATAACAATTAGCCGCCTAATTATGAAGAAAAAATTCAAAAAAAAAATAGATTCATGAGGGTATTTAAGTCAATTCATAGAATTTCAAATAGTTAATCAGGATTAGTAGGTCAAACAACATTTAAACACTCCATTATGATGATGCCAAAGTGTGGGAAATGGGCAGAAAAAAGAGGATAAAAAGGAGACTATCTTTTAAGAGCTGGGCTCAGACAAGCAAGCATTTCTCTCATTTGCTTCCAAAGGCCATCTCCCTTTTTTTTTTGTCTTCTCTCTGTCATGGCCATCTCCCTCAGATTCTGCCGGATCTCTGCCGGCTCCGACCTCATCCCACCGGAGCACCGACCCAGTCTCCGCCCCAGATGCCGGACTTCCCTCTCCGTCCGCTGCTCCGCCGAGTCGTCCGCCGCCGGCGCTGTCGAGTCCGAATTCGACGCCAAGGTGTTCAGGAAGAACCTGACCAGGAGCAAGAACTACAACCGCAGGGGCTTCGGGCATAAGGAGGAGACCCTCGAGCTCATGAACCAAGAGTTCACCAGTATGTTTTTCAACTGAATTTTGCTTCAAGTTGTTAAATGTGAGTTCTTTTGTGAATTTTTTTTTGTGGTTTTGGATCAGGTGATGTGATAAAGACGTTGAAGGAGAGTGGAAATACGTATACGTGGGGGAATGTGACGGTGAAGCTGGCGCCGGCGTATGGGTTTTGCTGGGGAGTGGAGCGGGCGGTACAGATTGCGTATGAGGCGAGGAAGCAGTTTCCCAGTGAGAGAATCTGGATTACCAATGATATTATCCACAATCCCACGGTTAACAAGGTTCGGAATCTTTTAGCATTTACATGTTTTTTAGTTGAATTCCCGTTGCTTAGCTGCTTGTCGAAAAAAATTGGATGACCATCAAGTAAAAGCTGATGAATTTGGACTTTTAGTCTGCATTGAATAATTCTTTGGAAATTTAGGTGATTAAGAATTAATTAGGTTATATTAAAAAAACAATTAATTAGGTTATATTTAATGAAAATTTACTTTTCTTGTCTGGACGCCATTTTTCAATGCCTATTTAGAACTAAGAACGCTTGGGTACATGGATTACAATTTACTTGCATTTCAAATTGGGACACGGACCCTATGTGTAGCTTCGTCTGTATGAGAAGTGAGAATACTTGAAATGATTTTGCACTTCAAATTGTCGTTGTCCTAGATGGATCTGATGCTCATGTAGCTATCATCCTATTATTACATGAAGAGCCACTGTTATATGTTTTAAGTTTTATGCTTGGGAGATCTTGGTGGGTTGCCTTCATGAGGAAGAAGATTAAAAAACAAATTTTGTGAGAAACCGAGTGAATACTACTGGAATAGCTGATGTTGCAGAAGAATAATGTATATTTTAAGTCCTCTTTTATACTTATCTATATTTCTTGGATTATTGGGAATAGATTTCTGGATGAGCGTGAACTACTCACGTTGTTACAAACTTATTTTCCCTTCTTTTACACATTTTTAAGGGATGTTACTCCTTTTCTTATAGTTCACCATGTTTCTTATTGTAGAGGTTGACAGAGATGGAAGTCAAGCTCATACCTTTGGAGAATGGTAAAAAGCAATTTAATGTTGTTAGCAAGGGAGATGTGGTAATTCTGCCTGCTTTTGGAGCTGCAGTAGAAGAGATGTTGACGCTGAGTGACAAGAATGTACAAATAGTTGATACAACTTGCCCATGGGTATCCAAGGTACCCTTTGTGACATTGATAACCACTTAACATAAGTTCAAGAACATTCTATTGAAGTATGTTTCCTTTTACTTTCTTTGGGAAGGTCTGGAACACTGTTGAGAAACACAAGAAGGGGGATTACACCTCAATTATTCATGGAAAATATTCTCATGAAGAAACTGTAGCTACTGCATCTTTTGCTGGAAAATATGTTATTGCGAAGAACATGGCTGAAGTACGTGTTTTGCATTTAGTGTTTTTCCTTTTTAGTTCCTTACTCATATGACTCAAGTAATTAATTCTGAACATATGTGTCTCCATGTCTTAAAAGGCAACATATGTATGTGATTACATTCTTGGAGGCAAACTTGATGGATCTAGTTCAACAAAAGAAGAGTTTCTGAAGGTATCCTTATCCTTCTCCTTACTTCGCTTTTGATTTTTCCCTGGTTGAAAAGTGATCTCCCCCCTGGTTCTCGTGATATGTGCTAATATTGTCTGTGTTCTACTCCCAGAAATTCAAGTATGCTGTTTCTGAAGGATTTGATCCGGACACAGATTTGCTTAGAGTGGGCATTGCTAACCAAACTACAATGCTCAAAGGAGAAACAGAAGAGATTGGTTCGTCATATGGAATTTTCTGTATTGAAATTGTATTATATTTGGATGTGGTGCTTGTGAGTTGTGACATTTAAGGCCTGCTATTCTTTTTGCTAGGAAAACTGGTTGAGAAGACCATGATGCGAAAGTATGGAGTGGAAAATATAAATGATCATTTTGTAAGCTTCAATACAATCTGTGATGCCACTCAGGTAATTGACCTCATAGTGAAAATCCTTATATTGCGTATACAATATGTTGAAAAATTAGGTTTTAATTTTTTTTAACCTTTTCATGTTGCTTGTTTGGTTCATAACAGGATTGATTCTGGGAATTACGCGCTGTTGTATGACTTTATTGATGTAATTGGATCTAGTAGATTAATTATATACTCCCACCGTTTGATTTTAATACTCCGAATTGAAAAATTATGAAATTTATGGGACAATGGGCCCCACAATGTAGAGTCCAAAAAGCGTTTCCTGTCAGTGAGAAGCCTATCAGACATTCTTTAAAGATCCTGCAGAATGTGTAGGAACTTTTTAGTGACTTTTTTATAGAAGCCAGCCACTTAAATTGAGCCAAATCAGATTGTTAATATGGAACATTTTTTTTTCCGAATCGGACTATTGAAATGGAAGAGGTAGTACTTAATAAATGCTCCAAGTGCCTCAGATAAAACTTCAAGATAAAGTAAAATGAGTTCTTAAACTAATATAAGGGTCAGTATGTCTAAGAATAATCATTGTTCTTTTGTTTTCGACAAAATCTATGCACTCTTGCCTCTTCCTGTCCAAAGGGAGTTCAGCACTTCAGTTGACTGCCAAATACTAGCTCTGATAAGCTCATCTTTCTATAGAATAAAGTGTCAAAGATGTTCAGCTGTTATTTAGAATTGCCATTCGGCATTAACAAATTTATTTAATTATTCTTAAACTTTCTTGCAGGAGAGACAAGATGCGATGTTTGAGCTTGTGAAGGAGAAGCTTGACCTCATGTTGGTTGTTGGTGGATGGGATTCCAGTAATACCTCTCATTTGCAAGAGATTGCAGAGCTTGAGGGAATCCCATCTTACTGGGTAGACAGCGAGCAGAGAATAGGACCGGGGAACAGGGTCAGCCATAAAATGAATGTAAGCTTGTCCTGCATAACAGAATAAGCACACTAAAAAGTATCGGTTAATACCAAATAGTGAGGTTCATAACAGGTCCTAACTTGAGGTTCTTGTTTCAATGGGACAGCACGGAGAATTAATTGAAAAGGAAAACTGGCTACCTGAGGGGCCTATCAGTATTGGTGTTACTTCAGGTGCATCTACTCCTGACAAGGTAATCAATAATTTACTCGGAATTTGAAATTCCCATGTTAGTTTGTATGCTTCCTTATGTAGTTTTAAGCTCAAAGATCTTGATATAGTGATAATTTGGCAGTTTCAATTTAGCTGATTTTGAATGCTTCAGTGGTAACTGTGGAGAAACATTAAGTTTTAGTTTGTTATCTGCAAGTCCTATTCTCTTGAACAGAGCCAATTTCCTTTCAACTAACAGGCAATGACATACTGCAGGTTGTCGAAGATGTTCTTATCAAAATATTTGAGATCAAGCGCGAAAAATCTCTGCAGCTTGTGTAAGTTGCAGGTAGTCAGACAAATACCTTTTAATGCGGGCATGTACGACATAAGTGTATGTATAAAGTCACAATTAGTAAACATGAAGTTTCGCAATCAGTTGGGCCTGATTTTATGGACTCGGCGTCATTGTAGAAGATGTACCGATAAACCCTGGTCCATATGCAGAAGTATGCCTCTCATATGCGCAAGTATCACTGAAAAAATTAATACTTCACGTTATGTTCCTCGCCAAAGGCTTACATTCAACAATCTGCTCTGTTTGTCTAACTGAGAACAAAATTAAAAATGCTAGCTCAAAAGAACAATGAAAACAACATCTAGCCGACCAGGTAAATCATGTTTACTTGTTTCACACACATGCCTTAAATCTTGAGTTACTGCTGTGCTCAAATTGCTTGTAATGATTTGGGCAATGTCTTCTATACAACCTCTTGAGCCCATGGTTCTTCTCTATAGTCAACGCGGCCAATCAATTCCCAGACAGAGCATATCTGTTCCGTTTTCTACAGTTCAACGGGGGAGATACAACATTTATTGCTGATAAATCTGTGCTTCTTCTTTTTTTTGGCACTGCTGTATTTCTTCTTCATTTGTCTTACAAACAGAGGAAAATAATTGCATGCTCGCACGAACTATACAAAGTTGCCAGTTCTTGGCATTATACCAGGAGTCTTCTCAAGGTTGCTGAGGTTCAGATGGTTCTGATGGTCCACCCCACTCCCTGATACGCTCCTCAGCTAGTAAAGCCTGTTTTCAATATATAAATTCTAAAAATTGAGCACCATGGTCCTCTATATATTTAATATAAGTTGGGAAAAGTTTAAATGAGATCGCTCTTGTATAGTTTATATGTTCATGTTGTAGTCGTTGGATCTTTATCTGACGGTTGTAAGGGTGAGCCATAGTTCATCTCACCTACCCACTGATTTGATACTTACCTACCCACGGATCTGGTATAAACCGATCTCATATAAGTTTGTGGCTGTCATGCATAGTTTATGAAAGTGTTTTTTTATGGTAAAACTTAGATCCTTTGTATGTCAATGGGATTCAATCCTTGGATCTACTAGCCCATTGTAAAATCTCGTCTGTTGATCACTTGTCAAGATGGACCAGCAAAAAATGAATAAAAGTATTGATGCCACATAAAATTTCGATATTCAGTCAGTTGTGAAATTTAGTCCCCTGATGTTAATTTTTTCTTATGCTGAGATTTATTAAGGTTTTCTGTTTTTTCTATTCTCTTCTTGGCATTGTTACTTTGTAACCTCCCCCTGTCCAAACCTTTTATTTTCTCACATCCCCTGTCCAAACGAAATTACACATTTGTATGTAACTTAACCACATTAGTGTGACAGAGCCTTTCTGTAAGATGGGTTTTCGAAAGTTACCTCTTTTTGCCAGTTAGTTCGAAATATGATCACCATGAGAATTGCAGTTTGAAGCAAAGTTCCTACTAGCATTCCGGACCAAATGCCCTGCACCAAAGTTGGGTCCAAAATTGGTCACAACATGTAGTAAAAATTTGGTTTTGGGATTTGGTTTTAAGCCAGGACAGTTGCTACCATGGCATTCAGCTTGAACTTGAAGCCAAGCAAGGCACCTACGGGTAACCCAAACAAGTAGTAGCAACCTATATTTATAAAGGCAACCAATGTTTGCCAGCCTGCACCAACTGCCACTCCTGCAATTCTCGAAAAGATATTAGCTAGCTTTAAGTTCATAAGGAATAAAAAGATAAAAAATAAATAAATTAAATTACAGTATGCGTATGAGTATGGAAGACAGACAGACACACCAGAGAGGACAGGTTGAATGCTGTTCAACAAGATGGAGGCCCCTAGGAGATATCCAAGCTTTGATGTTTCCTTAACCACCACAGGTTTGTCAGTGAAAAGCTTGGGGAACTGGGTCCTCGATACCATAACTACATTCATGAAGATAATCCCAAACAGGACTGATTTAGATACTGCCATGGCTACCGAGAATTTTGCAGCATTTGGACGACCAGCTCCAAGTTCGTTAGACACCCTCACACTGCAAAACAAGGATTTAAGCTATACATCTCATTAAGAACCAAAAAGTCATTACTTGGAATTGAAACTTACAAACCTGACTGCTGCATTGAAACCGAGAGCAATCATCAATGTCCACATCTCCAAGTTCATGCTACAAAATCAGTTACACCATCAGATGATTTTTTGTTTGGTCATATCATGCTGCCCCTTCTATTCTACTTCACTATGCAGCATTAACCAAAGGAAATTATACAAATTAACCAAGACATACATGATTATGCTATAATACCATATAACATGAAAAAATTTCTCACCAAATAGAAATAGCATCTACAGCAATTTCCGGGTGTTTTAAAGAACCAACTAGGAGGATCACTGCTGTGAAATACCAGAGCTCCAAGCTGCAAACACGGTTAATGACCTCATGAGTAAATAACAATAAAAAATGGACACAATTAGTCAATAATCCGATTACTAACCACAACATAACTGCCGATGAGAGAGACAGCTTAATGAAGCCACCCAAAGACTTGAATGCAGCGAAGGAGAAGCCAGTCCAAGCATCAGGAAAGAACCCTGATACCAGGTAAACCAGCTGAGCTATGTTAATGACCCACCAAGAGATGTTACCAACAATGGCAGTTCCAACCACTCCATGTCCAAGCTTGATCACAAATATCCAGTTCAAAAGCACATGAAGGGCCAAGGCCACTCCGGATATGACAGTCATCACCCACACCTTGCTTTGAGCCTGGAAGAACTTCTGTATGGGAAAATTCACAGTGAAAGCAAATAACTGGGGAATGATCCATATGCAGTACTTCCCTGCAATCTCTGATATCTCATTAGTCTGATGAAGCACCTTCAAGAGGGGGGACGTGAACACATAAAGTGGTGTGAGAACTAAGGCCGTAACACCACATATGATCCAAGATCTCTGCATGTATATTCCAAGCATGTTGAACTTGCCAGCTCCCACTGCTTGGCCACACAGTGTTTCCAAGGCGCTTCCCATTCCTAACTGCGCAAAATACAATTATATTTCTACATATAATCATTCTATTAGCAAGAAAGAGTAAAAATAGTATATGTTGATGATGTATATACGGACCATAATTCCATATGCAAAGCCTTCAATCACGTTCTGGGCTACTGAAACAGCTGCTAGCTCAATGTTTCCTAGGTGCCCAACGAAGGCTACTGTGGAAAAACTAATGGTGAACTGCAAAACAGAGGTGAGTATGGCCGGGCCTGCTACTGCCCACATCTTCTTCCACTCACTCCAGCATCTAACGGCGAATCTGTTGATACCCATAAGATGAAGAGCTCCTTTCCCTGCCATGGCGGATCCGAAGCTCTATCCCTTTCTATTCTAAACAGCTTCTGGCTACTGATGAGCTGCTTGAATCAGATGGATATTTTCACCAACCCCAGGAACTTCATTCTCTCTTTTCTATAAACTTCTGGCCATGGTTGATGATGCTGAAGTCATGAATGTGAACGGATATGTATACAGAGGCCATTGCTAAATGTTACATGGCCTGCATGCAGGAGTTTGAGTCCTGAGTCTCCTGACCAGCCTGTTGGCTTGTTCAGTGACACGTGAGGCGTGTGAGCAAGTATTTGTGGACTATATCCAGTTCTGCTTACTTTGTTCTTGGTTCTTCTTTTGTCCTCTGTGCATGCTTAACAGTAATTAGGTTTTGAATTTGACTGGCTTGGTAGTGGTCAGCTACTTCATCAAAGTTCTTTTGAGGTCAGACCATGAACTGCTACAATTAGCTGGCAGCACAGACACACCAACTTTCTTTGCATCAGAGACATTGATTTGCAGGTTTTTATTGTTTTGTTAAGAACTAGATGCATCAGACGTAGAAGTTTTTTATTCATGCAATTTAACAAATGAATCAGCGTCTCACACATAGCAGATTCAAGGGCCAAAGCAACAAATTGGAACCATGCATATCTTCATTTGGCTCATTGCAGAGTTCATTTTCTTTTTTGGCCAAGATAAGCTCATTGCTTTCTTTGATCGTGGGTACCAATCTTCAAGGATCTATCAGCCAATTGGAAGAAAAATATGCAGTAGAAAAAGTAGATCGTGGGTGCCAATATTAGATCAGCCGTTGACATCAGATGGCTTTCAGAGGAGTATTAGTATTGCAGGTGGTTGGTGGCTAGCGGCACAACTTGCAACTACGAACATTGTGTCTTGCATGTCGACGCGAGGAACTCAATTTTCTTTTCAAGTCTAAGGCCTGGTCCCTAACCAATTTCAGGCTTTGGAGTTTCTTTGTCACAGAATCTATGAGGTACAGTCAGAAGCATCATGGCTTTTGACAGTTTATAGTCCACACATGGTTAATATCTGAAGGATAGAGATCAAGGAAAAAGGATGGTAAATGTAATGTGAAATCTCGTGCATTATTGATTTCTATCAGCTGCATCAATGGATGGGTGGGTTTTTCAATATAAATAAATCTCCGATGCTTGTCCTCCGGCTTATTGAAAATGCCAAATTTAAGCTAAATGTGAAAAAATCTAAAAGCACCTTTTCGATATAATAGGACTTAACAAGTCAATCATAATTTCTCCAGGCAACTGACCCATGAAAGGGAAATGAAAAAAATTCTTTATCCAATTTTTTTGCATGTACATAACTGTTTCGATTATTTTTTTCTCAGTCAATTGTTCAGAGTTAACATAGGACAATATCTTTATACAGAGTAGAAATGTGTGTAAGAAACATTCTTCACAACTTGAATTGATGTCGGTGTTGCTGAAAAAATTTGCTACACCTTTTGTTATATTGGTGAAAGACACCATCTGGCATCTTCTGGCCGAGAACTGCTAAAAAAAGTTTACATAGACCACAATGGTGAAGGGTCAGTGCTGTATAATGTTCTCAACAGTGGAGATCTGATGTTGTGGTGCCCAAAATGAACATTGCAAACACTTATTAGTCAAAACAGTGGCGATTCTGCAGTTAGTGTACCACCTCTCGTCCATTAAGCTTTCAAAGATTCATTACAACCCACAATTTCAGGAACCTGATTAAGTAGATGATCCACCTCATTAGAGAATTCAACTTTTGCACGATTTGTTTTTCCTCCAACAACAACTGTTGTACAATCTTGCAAAGCCCAGATCTAAGTAAAGCAGACAAGATACTGCTTAATACTAGTGGCAAAATTTTGAATGAGATATACAAGGAATGCTAAGAGAACCAGTTGGCAATTATAAATACCTGCGAGTGAGACAAGTAACTAATGCAGGTTGTGAGCATCAAAGCACCAAATCCAGCATATACAATTGGAACCCCTGGGTCAGTCTGAGAAAAGAATTTGCCAGCTCTAAGTTTTTCCTTTCATGGTGAAAGAGTGTATAAACAATATGGCAGTTACATATGTAACTCAACATGTCCTTAAGGTTTTTACGAGCTTTACCTTCAAATTAAGTCCACTGCTACCGATTGCATCTTCGATGACAATCTTGAAGCCGTCAATTTCAATTGGAAGATTTGAGCCAGGCCGACGAACCCCAGCAAACTTTCCTTCTTGGTCATACAGCACAATTGACTGTAAATCACGAGCAAGCATCGATCTAACCAAGCCAAACTAATTCTCATTAGCAACCTTTTTTTTATCTTCGCAAAGAAAAGGCCACTCAAGGAAACACAGAAACTCACATTCCTTTCACATTATGAGCATCTGGATCACCCACTGGAAGAAATGTCCCATACAGTTTCTTGTCACCATTTATTTGTAAAGGTGCCATGGGAAGATTAAAAGGACCTTCATTATCCTTATAAATTTGGAGCGCTGAGATACTCCAATCTGTTTGGTATATTGTAATTCCCTCATACCTCAATGGATCATTTACACTAATTTTTTTCCTCAAGACTTCCTTACCATTGAGATCATATAATGAAAGATCGGTGCGAAATTGAGACACCTGAACAATTGTCAAACAGAAAAACACAATTCTCATTCCTTTCGTTTAGATGACTCAAGCAAAAATATGAAACTGATCTACTCATTACCTCTCCACTTTCATAATAATCCATGTAGAATCTGTTGACATGGACTTCCGTGTTAAAAGCCTGAGTAGGTGCAGAGAGAAAACCTGTTGGACCCAACACATCTCCCATAACAAAATTGAGTCCTTGAGGCACAGTTACTGAGCCCTTAAAGCTTCCAGTAGCACTTAGTGTTGCTCCACCCATGATCAGCAACATAGCCAAGTGGACACCAATAGGAGCAAAGCGACCAGCAAGACCTTTGAAAGCATATAAAGATGGCCCCTTAAAGAATATCTACAAAAGAAAGAAGCACATGATAGTTTTTGGCCATTCAGAAGGTTATCTTAAAAGTGACATATGCCAGACTCATAGATTAACATCTAGGAGGCCAATGTAGATGTGCATAAGGGAGAAAAGAAATTTAGATATGATCCAACGATTCTGCTATCCATAATACGGTTAATGGGTGTCGGGCTTTTAATCTACATCAATTTTCTGAAACTTGGACATGACCTCAACCTATTGATCCAAACTTTTGAACTTTCTTTTTCTTCCAAAATGAAAAGAACTTTTGACATTCCATTGGATCAAATCATATGCTTCGAACATTGACTACTTCTTTATCTAAAATAAATATTGCTATACGTGAAACAGCGATAGATATTTAGTTGCAAATACTCTTTTTCTTCCTCTTGCCCTACACATAAAAGACAAAAAACTCTTTTTCTTGTACCTCATATCCAGCACCCATCAAAATAACACCCAAGTCTTGAACTGAAGCATTTGGGAGAGAGTCTGAAACCTCCATTTTGCGAATACCCTCAGCTGATTGCTGGAAACTCCATCTGCACTATAGCAACTGATTCCTGTCAAATATTTGGTTTTTGTTTGTAGATTTATCACTAGGAATATGTTAACACAAAAAACTTGCAGGAGTCCAACCTACGTGCAACTTTGACCAAGGGTATTTGTGTGGTGTAAGTACAGGCCATAAGTGATGCAGCAAGAAGAACAAGCATCCCTAGAAATACAGGAGAAGAGAACATATGGTCGAAACCCAGGCTTAGAACCCATCGCCAGGTAAAGAAACCAAAGATTGGATAATCTTCGGGATACTTTTGGAAATAGAAATCAGGGGCTTCCCCTTGGTCTATTACTGTACCTGCATGCCACGAGTATCATAGAAAGATGTTTTATCTCAAACTTGTGAAAGAAAATATGCAACAAGAAGAACTATTATCATTGATGTGAAAGCTTCAATTTAATAGTATTTCTTTCTCTCATCAAGAAAAACCAAAGCAACTATGTTGAACATTAAAGTATGACCTTTCACTCTCAAGTAAGTTTATACTGAAGCTATTTAGATACGAATCGTCATGTATGATAGTCAAACAAATGATTAATTACAGCACTCACTACTGAGGATGAGTGCTAGGTCCATGTCTCAGCTTATTGAGTGGTAGAACGTGGAATTTGAATTTCAAAAGTTGGAATCTTTACAAGCATTGAGGAAAGATATACTCTCTCCGTCCCATAAAATAAATCAATTTTAGTACATTTTGAAAAGTATTGGGACAGACAGATTGTCGTATTTAATTAGACGAACAACTGCGAATTCCTCCAGCTAAATATTAACTGTATAGTGTATACCGAATACAAAATTTGAACACTGAATTAAACGATAATAACATCTAATTCAGCTACATCAACTGCCAAGCATCAACTTGAATGCTATTATCCGACTTTTCAGAAACAATATAAAGTTAGAAAAATTAAGCGATACTATCAGAAGCGAACACACCTAAAGCCATGAGACCAGCAATTGTGAACATTTCTCCAATAGCCAAGGGAAGGTTGGAGAGAACCGCCAGCACCCGCCTGGACCCTTTCTTAAGAAAACCCATATTAGAAACCCTCTTCCCACCAGATTTCTGCAACTCGGCCCCAATGCTACCTCTTTCATCATCTTCATCTGGCTCTCCTAACAGGGAAGGAGCCTTGTCCGGAATCACAATCTTGGCAGGTATGGGCTTGTCTTTCCGGGCGTCCTGGGTGGTTCTCAGCTTACACCCAATAGTTTGAAGGAGGCATCTCTTGGCGGTTGTCAGGTAGCAGCAGGGGTGGTGGCTACCAATGGAGAGGTGGGGAGTCTTGGAGAAACTTGGCCGCAGTATAAGAGCCATGGTATACTTGATCAGAACCAAACGCCGGCCTTCTTTATCTGGTCATGCTTCCATGGCTCTTCTTCTGCTTCTTCTTCTTCTTCAGTCTGGATAAGCTCCGGGTGACCAGATACTCCGTACTCGTACTAGCAGATATTTAAAAAATGGCGGGACCCTACGTGAATATGGGCCTAGGCGGGAGCGGGTAATGAAGACTACAGGTGGGCCGGGCCTATGTTGGGAAAGAGGTGGGCTGGACCGGAGGGGCACAATTTGGCTGCCACAAAAATTTGAAAAAAAGTCCTCTTTTATGTTTACATACATTCTCAGCAGCATAACTAAACTTATGCAACTGAGTAGGACTTTCAAAAGTGAGAGTTGAAGCATCCTTTTGTTGATCAATTGCAAACACATCTACAGTAGACCGATCTTCCATAGAAGGGAAAAACATCTGAAAAATTCAAAGTGGCTATCACATAAACCTACAGAATATACATCCCATGCTTGCAATTGTAGGGTCAATCCCCAAAAACCATTGTAACAGTGACACTGGAAAGAAATATTGTCTGACTGAAACATTTAGTGTGCGTTTCTGCAGGAAATCTTAGCAGATTGGATAAGTGGAAATGTGGCTGAAATTTGCTTCCGCCAGTGTCGGAGAAACCGTCTACGAGTAATTTTGCTTCTGCAATAAAAATGTCCTTGTTTGCAACCACGCTGAGTCTACAAGCAAAATCTGGAGACATTCTGGAAGCAAGTTCAACTATATTCGATCTTCCACAGTAGTCATGCCCTGGTTTTCCAGCCTCGTTGCTGAAACTGGTGAAAAACAATTGGGATAAAACGACGTGAGAATTTGAGACCAGGTAAGACAGTACTCCATCCCATTTTAATAGCTCCATTATAAAAAAAGTGTGTCCCATATTGGTAGCACCATTTGGCTAAAAAAAGGATATGGAACCTTCTCTTCCTCACGAGGGCCATGAGAGTCCCTTGCGTCCAACCATTTTAAAAATCATTTATTTTTCTAAATGGTGCTGCTAGTATGGGATGGAGGGAATCACTCTTTTCTAAATGGAGCTATTAATATTGGAGAGTATGAGAATGCTTTTTAAATCGATTTAACAAATTGAGGATTGCACAAAATAGAAGGATCTAAATTTCAAAATGTTAAACCCACCACGTTAATAGGGATGGAGGTAGAATGAGAACAGATTATCGTTGAGGCTTCCCAATAGAATGCAAATAAACTGACACCGAAACAACCCTGAAAGGTTCTCAGTGGTTAATTTCCATACAATATAACATTGCATAGAATATGTTCAGCAACTGGCATATCCACAGAAATTTAACACTTACGTTGACCCAAGAAAGAAGGCAAGCGAAAGATTGAATCCAAACAAAAAGACTGACACAACAGCCGTGAGAAGCATTGCGACAGAAGTGGAATACACCTGTAACAATAGATAGTCACCAAGCAGAATGAGGTTAAAAATACATGCAAGGTAATCAATTTACAATATAGTCACCAAGCAGGATGTTGCACCATCGTGAACCTCAAGATTCAAATTCTTTACCTCCATAGGCAAGGCCCATAAAATTAAGTGTTGCTTTGGTTAATATCTATTGTCGGCCCTGTCTGTAACAGAAACATATAAGGATCGGATATTAAATCCCTTTTTATTTTTACCTCTAGAGGAAAAAGGTCACAATTCTTTAGGAGGCAGGAAACCTATTCCCTTCATAAGACAGTCACATACTCACTTGGTATAGGTAGCCATACTATGTAGTGTTCTCACTTTGTTGTTGGTTAGCCTTTAAGCCACAAAAAGTTGCATGGTTGCTTTTGAGAAACAACTGATAAGATCTGGCATTCAGAACTTAAATAGCAACGTCTAAACTACTGAGAGTGAAAAAGACAACTTTTCGAATATTTTAAGTTCCAACATTAGATATTCAGCAGGATGGGCTTGCATTGCCAGTGCTGCATGACTGAAAAGTCTATCAGTCTCAAAAGCCTCGTAATTTGGTTGTCCATAGTGTTAGTTCATTATATTATAGAGGGTAGTTTAGTCAAGTTTGGGTTATTTTGTTTATCAAGTAATTTCCTGTTTTAGGCTTCGTTTATATTAGGAATCTGATATCTATATAATGATTGATTCTCCTCTTATGTAATCAGCCTTTTCCATTCAGAAATACAGTTGTAATTACCAAAGATGACAGTGATGAGTCACCAAATTAGTTTGTTCATTTCCCTCCAAGCTTTGGGGCCAAAAGCCACAATTGCAATCCATTCTCCTTACTAGGAGACATTGTGAACCAGACTATGTCCCTCTATTCTACTCTTCAAAGAGCATGCAGAAGAGTTGTGTGATCGAAACATCTCACCTTGACAATATTATCAGCATACTTCATGACCATGGAAACGGCAATACCACTGCAGTTAGAAACACCATAGATATTAGATACAAGCCAAGCAGAGAAAATTTGAGCCAGTAGGGTTTGCAGCATATACCTGAGTGCATGATTGAAAACCATGCAAGTGGTGATAAATGAATATCCATGAAAGAAACCCCTGAAAATTTAAAAATACCGAATGAAAAAGCTAAGGTCCAGGAGTGACTCTAGAACTAGCCCAAGCAAACTAGAGGACATCATAAATCTTACTTGTTTACAACAGCATCAAAATCTTGAATGACTATCGCCATGGCATTGAAGACCATCCCAAAGACATATAACCAGAAGTTTTGCACATTAATGTTTCGTGAAGGGCGTTTTTTAATAATAGCCTGCACATTTTACACATCTAGACCCAAAATTTGACATGCGAAATGGTATACACAGAAAGGTCAGTATTCTAAGTGATACCTCCGTATAAACTCCTGCAAACCCACTCAGAAGTGCCATCACCTGCAAAATATGAAAATATATCAGACACTCAGAGTCCACCATCTTTGAAGGTCATTTCTTAGTACAGGAACTTAAGCACATCAATACTCACAATGGCCATCACCCAACCTTGAATAGGAGTTTGAAGGACATGATCAGAACTGCAAAAAAGTGTATGTTATCCTAAGGCATTTGCGAATATTGATTATTTGAAATTCGATTTTGAAGAATTTGTCAGATAATGGGAATACCACCTTTGCTTATAAGGAAACAAACACCAGCTTTTTCGTTTATATGGTTATTTACAAATTTGCCACTTCCAGATTGCTTATCTTTTGTCTCGTATATAAAAGATGGAACATATTTTGCAAAAAAAAATTGAAGTCACAAACAGTTACTGATCCCATCAGTTCCAATTAATGATCTAAGGATATTATAAATTCAGGACTATGGTAAGTGCCAAATTTCATTTTGTCAAAAGGTAAAAAATTTCATTAGCGGGCAATGGATAATGCTTACGAAGGATTAAGTTGTGCTGTGGTGCATCCAGCGCATAACAAAATGAAAGCTGCCCACTGGATTTCACTCAGTCTGCAGAAAGAAACATAATTGATTTTTCAACATACAATTTCACACATGCATAATAGCAATTTTAGAAGCTAGATGCACGAGGAATTATGCAGGTAAGAATGTCTACAGTTTTCCATTTAGCCAGTAGATAAGGATGTAAAGCAAAGAGAAACAACATGAACAAGGTTTGCATTTTCCCAGGCAAAATGCAATATTGCTAGTATCTAAACGTTTGGACATTAAACAGGCATGAATATATAGCACACGAAACTACAAGATTACAACTTAAACTGGCTACAAAGTTAAATTATAGAAACAAAACCAGAAATCAGTCCTTACTTTTTCTTCAAAATAATTCTGTACAGCACACCCGTACTGATAATATTTAGATTTTTCAATATTTGGTAACCTGGTGCATCCACGTAGGCAAAAATGTAATACTGGAAGAAAGACAAATACAATTAGCCAATAGAAATTTGATGTCCAAATTTTATAGCAACTGGTGTGAAGGGTTGTTCCAACCTGTAGTAAGTTCTTAACAAGATAAAGTGCTGCCGGAATGGGATACACAATAACTTCATTCAACGAAGTGCCTAGCCTGACAGAAATAGTAACAATATAGAAATTATTGAAACAAACAGACTATCAACCACTAAGTCGATAAAACATTTCTAATACTCCAAAAGAATTACTTGCAAGATCACAGGATAAACTAAACACCAAAATGACAGCATAATCAACTTTGACGAGCAGATAGAACTGAAAACTCAATTCATCATGCTATAACTTTTTCACCACCAGCAAAATATACTGTACTAGGAAGCAAGTTAGATTCAACTCAATCTTACTCCCACTCCCAACCACCCACCTACATCCCCCCACCCCTCCCTTGTAGGACCTGATCCCTTACATTACTTCAGAAAATTATGATTAAAAGTGAAGGGAAGAGAACGCTGGAAGGATAGCTGAAAAGGTATTTCTGCTAGCTTATTAACTCTTTCTATTGTGAACACTAAAAAGGCCTAAGCCCCACAAATTTAGCCAGCAGATTAACTCTTCTGAAAACTGCATGAGAGAGATATTCGTGCTGGCATATTTCAATACAGATCAACGTGGCTTACTTGTTATCTTCAGTAACACCATCAGTTTTCCAGATTCTCACAAGTGCAGCAAGTGATAGTGCACATTTCAAAGCCTCCACCTGAATTCAAGAAGCATAAACACACAATGATTTCAAGGGAATTGGTGGATTGCAATCTAAAAAGAAGCAAAAACACTGCCTCCATGTTCACATGGGAGTTAACTGATGCAAGGTTATGCATCTGCAGTTTTACCGATAGTCTGCAGTTCTCACCGAAAAATTTGCAGTGGTCACACTGTATTCGTACTTTCCAGCTCTTTTTGACCACACAATCAGGATTGCTTGTGAACTCGTAAGCAAGGTCAATGCAAGTGTAACAATTGACCTACAATAATCAATGCGACCATAAGGGAA
Organism: Houttuynia cordata; assembly: GCA_039654745.1. NCBI lineage: Eukaryota > Viridiplantae > Streptophyta > Magnoliopsida > Piperales > Saururaceae > Houttuynia > Houttuynia cordata. The sequence goes on from CM077512.1 coordinate 5,908,640, forward strand.
AATTACTCACCTGTATAAAATAATTTGAGTGAAACATAAGTAGTAAAGAAAAGAAAAAGAATAACTTACTTAAGTTTCCACTTGGACTTGTCAAAACCATTGCCTAAGTTGGACATGCTACTTGCGGAAACTGGAGGATCAACTTCAACTAGTAAATATATAATAGGATAATAGAAAAGGAAATGCATTTAGAAGGAATTCCCACTTTGTTGAGTTCCACTGGCATAAACATACCACTTGACAGAGGCTTCCCACGCAAACCCTCTATATCAGCCTCATTCATATGGTTGTCCTGCTCCTAAAAAAGCACACAAATAAGCATTTATTATCTAAAAAAAGTTAAGAATCAAGAGGAAAAACTGAAAATTTTCCAAACAGCAGAAGAGAATATAATAAATAGAACAGGGCAAACCATATTTTTATGAATATTCTGTTGCTAATGTCTAATTTGCACCTAGACTAAGAAATTTCACTCAAAGCTTGAAGATCTAACCAAGAGCACGATGGCAATGGAATAATAAATTGCACAAATAAAAAATCTTACTCCACAATGCATGACAACATAGTCTATTGGATCAATGTTCAACCAATGAGGAGGGTGAGCAGAGCATCGACAAGGTAAATTTGCAATAGAAATAAACAAGAGAACACATAAAATAACATGAAGTCTATTCAGGGACAAACCCAGGGGGCTCGGAGGGGCCATGGCCCCTCCCAAGGTTGGAGGATAAAGGGGTCCCACTAATGTTCTTAGTGATTATAGGACGGGTGGGACAACTTGGCGCCCCCTTCCATCACCGAGCCATCAAGGCAGATAGTATATTTTAATGACAGAAAAGGAGAAATTTTAGCTTCCAATCCCAATTATGATTTGGCTCGTAATGACACCTTTGGTCTCTTCCCGCTATTGAATTTATATAACATTAATAAATATTTTATCTATGAATGATTCATTTAGTAATGTGCTAAAGCCTAGAAGAACATTTCATTGAGATCCATGAATAAGTACTGTGTTGTGACCAGCAAGGTCACAAGAGTTCGCCTTGACGGCAAAGAGGAAGAAGAAGAAGAAGAAGAAGAGTAGGAAAATAAGTTCTTTATTGCATACCCATCCAGGAGGAAGAAGACCTCCTTATAAAGAGGACTCCTACTTGTCACAATGACGACATAATGTTGTCATGATGTCACATGTCGACATCATGACAACAAATGACGACATAATTACAATCCATGATTACAGCCCGTTACATCTAATCAGGCATTTATTACAATCACTAATTGATCTTAATAATAAAATACTGCCTAAGATAGACTACGCGCCTTAAGTGTGTGACGTTCACAACACTCCACCACGCTTCCGCTAATGCCTTGTCCTCAAGGCGACCATGATGGAAAACGGGCCAAAAAATCATCCTCTAGGATCCATTCAGCGTCTTCTAAGGATTGTCCCTTCCAAGCCACAAGCACTTCAGTCATAATGCGCCCAGCACGCCGCACCCTCCGTTTATCGACAAGAGAAGCTGGAACAAGATCAGTAATGTCCGCAGGGCCCATGAGAGGCGGAGGTGCACTATCAACAATCAACCGAGGGTCCCCCACGAAACGACGAAGACGGGACACATGGAATACAGGGTGCACCAGGGACCCTGGAGGCAAGGAGAGACGATACGCTACTGGTCCCACTCTTTCCACAACTGTGTAAGGCCCGTGAAAGCGAGCGGTCAGCTTTCGATCAGCCCGAAACAAAGAAGTCTGACGTTGGGGCATGACTGACACATAAACGAGGTCGCCAGCCTGGAATTCCCTATCAGAGCGGCGCTTATCATAGACTTGTTTCATCCTGTTCTGCGCTGAAGCCAAGTTGGCTTTAAGTTGGCGAAGGACCTCATCACGTGTCTGCAGCATGTAATCCACCTCAGCAATGGAGGAACGATGGGGCACATAAGACAGAACGGATGGAGGAGGGCGGCCATAGACAATCTCGAATGGCGTAAAGCCGGCACGTGTGTGATAAGCCGTGTTGTACGACCATTCTGCCCAAGGAAGTAATTGGAGCCAACGGCGGGGCTGATCCCCCACAAAGCAGCGCAAGTACTGCTCGAGACACCGGTTCACCACTTCAGTTTGGCCGTCTGTCTGAGGGTGATACGCTGTACTCATATGAAGCTTTGTCCCTTGTAATTTGAAGAATTCCCGCCAAAACTGGGAAATGAAGACCCGATCTCGGTCAGAGACGATAGTCCGAGGCATCCCATGTAATTTAGCGACCTCCTTCACATAGAACTCAGCAACCGTGCGGGCAGAATATGGATGACTCAGAGCACAGAAGTGGGCGTACTTAGAGAGACGGTCTACCACCACCATAATAACTGTCTTACCACTGACCGCCGGCAAAGCCTCAATAAAATCCATGGACACGTCTTCCCACACCTTGTCCGGAATGGGAAGGGGCTGTAGAAAACCCGCAGGTGATGTAGACGACGCCTTAGCTCTCTGGCATATATCACATCTGGCCACATATGCATGCACCTCTTTCCGAATACCGGCCCACAGGAAACTCTGACTGACCCGCTTAAAGGTTCTGAACGTGCCTTCATGGCCTGCCACCGGAGTATCATGAAAGTGGGCTATAACCCGTCGACGCAAATCCGGAATAGCTGGCACCCACAACCGGTCCTTCCAGAACAATAGATGGTCGCGCCACACAAAAGGGGGCTCCGCATGCGGGTCGGTCTGAAGTCGGTCAATCAACTCCTTGGTAGGCGGGTCTGCCACATAAGCCTGCTTCAAGTCCGAAATAAAAGGACAGCCAGGGACAGAAAATGAGAAGCAGGCTCCCTCCGTGGGCCGATGTGATAAAGCATCAGCCACCGTGTTGTCGACACCCTTCTTGTAGACCACTTCGTAGTCATAGCCCAATAACTTACTTACCCATCGTTGTTGAGAAGGTGTAGATACCCGCTGGTCCAAGAAGTACTTGAGAGGTTGTTATCGGTTCGGATAATAAATCGTCGGCCCAGCAGATAAGGCCGCCACTTGGAGATGGCGTGCACAATAGCCAACATCTCCTTCTCGTATGCAGACAAAGATAAGGACCGGCCCGATAGTGCTTTACTGAAGAATGCTATCGGCCGCTCTTTTTGGAGTAGGACTGCACCAAGGCCCATATCAGAAGCATCCGTCTCAACCACAAAAGGCAACGAGAAGTCTGGAAGAACCAACACCGGGGCCTGGGCCATTGCCTGTTTCAATCTGTCAAAGGCGGCTTGGGCATCACCAGACCATATGAAAGCACCCTTCTTGAGCAAGGATGTGAGGGGGCCAGCAATTAGCCCATACCGTCCAATAAACCGACGATAATAACCTGTGAGGCCCAAGAAGCCGCGGAGAGACTTCACACTAGTGGGTCGGGGCCACAAAAGCATGGTCTCCACCTTAGATGGATAAGTAGCCACCCCCTCAGATGAAATGATGTGGCCCAAAAGAGCACTTCGAACGCTTCAAGAACAAGGCGTTAGCCCCTAAGATAGTAAAGACTGACCTGAGATGGTCAATGTGGTCCGCCCAAGACGAACTATAGATCAATATGTCATCAAAGAAGACGAGCACAAACCGACGAAGATATGGGCGAAACAGGTCGTTCATCAAACTCTGGAAGGTTGCCGGAGCATTGGTCAGTCCAAAAGGCATGACAAGGAACTCATAATGACCATCGTGAGTTCGAAAGGCCGTCTTGTGTATGTCCTGGGGTTGCATACGGATCTGATGATAACCTGAGCGTAAGTCAAGTTTGCTGAACACAGTCGCCCCTGCCAACTCGTCCAGGAGCTCTTCTATCACCGGAATTGGGTACTTATCCTTCACAGTTATTGCATTAAGCGCACGGTAATCCACACAGAACCGCCATGATCCGTCCTTTTTGCGAACCAGAAGGACGGGAGAGGAGAATGAACTGGTGCTAGAGCGGATAATGCCAGAGTGCAACATCTCCTGGACCAACCGTTCAATTTCTGCCTTTTGCACATGTGGATACCGGTAGGGTCGCACATTGGCGGGTGAAGCCCCGGGCATGATAGGAATGGAATGATCATGGCCCCGTGCCGGCGGAAGTCCAGAAGGCTCAGCAAATATGTCGGCGTGCGCCGCAAGCAGTTCAATCATATCGGCCGGTAAGTCAGGTTGGGGCACATCCACTATGGCACGTTGCTGTAAGAATAAACCGTGAGGTGTGAATCGAAAAAAAGAGCTCACCTCCTGCGCCGAGTGCAAGGTGCCCGGCTGCGATCCATGTAGACGAATGCGCTGGCCTGCTACCTCGAAATCCATAGTCAGATCCCGAAAGTTCCATACCACATCACCCAGGTCTTGCAGCCACTGGACACCAAGAACCACATCAGCCCCCTTCGTAGGCAAGAGAAATAAGTCTGTGATAAAGGAATGCCCCTGAATTGCCAGCTCGACTTGCGAGCATACGCCTATGCTCCTGAGATGTTTGCCTTCCCCAATCAATACGTCAAAGGGTTTGGAGTCAGAAACATAACAACCCAAATGTTGTGCCACCTTATCATTAATAAAGTTATGAGTCGACCCACTATCAATAAGAACCGCGACTTGTTGGCGCTTCAGCTGGCCCTGAACACGCATGGTCCTGGGGGTGAACGTGCCAGAGAATGCATGAACTGAGATCTCCGGTTGCACATGGTCATAGAGGCCGGATGCCTCTTCTGGTTCAGCTAGCTCCTCGTCCTCAGCTTCTTCGATGAGTAAACTACCCCGAACTGAGCAGCGGTGTCCAGGGACGAATTTCTCATCGCACTTATAACAGAGTCCCTTGGCGCGCCTTTCTTCCATCTGGGCTGGTGTCAAACGGCGGACGGGAGGAGGATTAGGCCCTGGCAAGGGTGACCGGCTAGGGCCTTGGCCAGGCGTTGGCGTCAAGACAGGCGGGTGGCTGGTGTACGGCCTCAGAGCCAGCCCCGCACGTCCCCCTCTTCGCTGACGAGCCAACTTTTCCTCTTCTATCCGAGCATGACGCACTACATCCCGCATAGTGTTGCACGGAAAATGTCGCATCTCATCAGCAATCTCAGGCTTTAATCCACGCTTGAAGGTGCCAACAAGGGCCGCCATTGGCCAATCTGGCAAGCGGTTAGCAATTTTCATGAATTCAGAATAGTAAGCCCGTACCGTAGTAGTTTGCCGCAGGGTTGATAGCATCTCGTTAAAGTCTTGAAATTCGTTCGGTCCAAATTGGACGCACAGCTCATCGGAGAAGGTCACCCATGTGGGAAATCGCGTCTCCTTCTCAAAAGACTGAAACCAGATTGAGGCGTCTCCATCAAGGTGGAAGGCCGCCACCCGCAAGCGCTCTGCATCAGAATGCGTACCCTGGTACGAAAAGAATTTATCCGCCTTGTACAGCCATTCGACGGGGTCCTCCTCGCCATTGTATCGCGGAAACTGCAATCGAGCTAGCCTGGGCTCAGTGCTGGCCCTCTGGCCTCCGCGAGAGCCCGAAAACTCTTCCAGATCATCCTCCATTTCATACTGAATGCGTCGTGGGTGTGGGGCCATTGAGGCATTACCACGAACACCTTCCATGCCTCGTGTCTCTTGTCCAGTGCGCCCCCCTTCATCACCTATGTTTACGAATCCAATTTGGATGCCATGAGGGATAGAATGTCCGGCATGATGGCCTAGGACTGAGCCGCCAAACACTTGTGAGCCCCCTGGCCGATTATGGCCTCCAGGCCCCCCTGCTGACGGCGGTGGCGTGGCCATGGCTGCAGCCTGTGTCGCCATGTCCATCTTCATCTGTGTCTGGGCAAGCTCTACGTTCTATAGTCGTATGTTGATCGAGTTGAGCAGTGAGAGAATAGCATCCTGGTTGGAATCAGTGTTCTCCCGTGGGCTGGAAGCATCTCTCGTCGTCTCTGGCTCTGATGGCACCTCAGCGGCCATGGCTGGCTGCTTGCGAGGAGGCATGATCGTCACTGCTCTGATACCAGTGTTGTGACCAGCAAGGTCACAAGAGTTCGCCTTGACGGCAAAGAGGAAGAAGAAGAAGAAGAAGAAGAGTAGGGAAATAAGTTCTTTATTGCATACCCATCCAGGAGGAAGAAGACCTCCTTATAAAGAGGACTCCTACTTGTCACAATGACGACATAATGTTGTCATGATGTCACATGTCGACATCATGACAACAAATGATGACATAATTACAATCCATGATTACAGCCCGTTACATCTAATCAGGCATTTATTACAATCACTAATTGATCTTAATAATAAAATACTGCCTAAGATAGACTACGCGCCTTAAGTGTGTGACGTTCACAACATACTGTCTGTTAATTCCATTGAGGACTGCCAGCTCTCGATTTTCTTCCTCTACATCTTTATGTCAAGGGAAAAAAAACCTGTTCTAATGCTTTCTACTCGTGACTCATGAAGGATTGCTGATTACATTTTAACTCCATAAAAACAATTACAAATGGATTTGATAAAATGAAAGCACATCGCGCACAAATTCAATAGATTTTTTCTTGAATAGTGTCATAATCTTGTTTGAATGTTTATTGATTTATAATTATGCTTCATCTCCCCTACGAAGTTAGTTGTAATACATTTTCTTATATATCATCGTCGTCCTCATCATCATCATCATATGCCTTATTCCAGCTATCTGGGGTCGTCGGCATGGATCATATACCGCGTTTGACTCTATGATTTTCTTATACATGAGGTTTGAAAAAAATTCATGCTGTACTTTGGCCCCCCTATGATTTTTCCCAGGCTCCGTCCCTGTCCCTATTAATGCTAGACAAATGGGAATCATCTATAATGGCTTTCTTAGGATTAAACAATCCAAGAGAAGAAGCTCTGGGTACCCATCTATTAACCAAAATATTTTCACTACTGAATTTGTGGGAGTTGAATATACGAGAATAAAGTCCAAAGTTAGCAAAATCAAATTGAAAAAAAAGAAAAGAAAAGAAAAGGATATGGAGTAGATGGGTTTTTAATGAAAATGCAAAAAATGAGTACCTCATCCTTGATTCTTCTGTACTCCATTGCAGAATTGGAGAGCAGGGGTTCGATGAGATGCCAATCAAAATAGAGCCACCGGAACCTGGACGATGGCAAACAATCAAAACAATAAATGAAATGGAAAATAAAGAAAGAGACAAGTAATAACCTTTAGGACCCCCGACTTATAAATCAAGCATTTGAACCCCCTTAAAGTTCTAGATATAACATTTTCACCTTTGTAATTGTATTTTTACCCAAAAAAAGTTGAGGTTTCTTTTATTACTCGTGGAAACAGAATGGAGTATATCATCCATTTTAATTGCTTATGATGAATAGAGACCACGCCAATAGAAATCTCGTTTACTAAGATAACCTCAATTACAAAGGCCTCTTTTTATATATATTCAACAATTACAAAGGCCTGAATGTGTCAAGAAGTGGGTATTGATGTCTCCCCCGGAGTTTCATGACAGTTTGTACTAGGATAGAGATACAGGACTGATGTTGTGTATTTTGTGAATGTGGCATATAAAACTTACGATCCACAATGCAAACTTTCAATGTTTAACTACTCTTCAATTCCCTCATCTTAGCTTTCCCTTCATGATCCTATACAAGTTCAGATGAAAGAGCATCATTCATATGTACACTAACGGGGAAGCTTTATACAAGTCTAATCGTCCAACTTTCCTAAACTAAAACAAATGCGGAGAAAGAAAAAAAGCAATCAACACAAGCCGCAGACCATTAGATAGAGATACTCTAAAAGAGTGGAAACTTCTACAGTTAGAACACATGTTAGACCACACGAATCTAGCACAAATAACAGAAAAAATAATTATAAAGCTCATTTCCCAAAATCAAAGCCAAAACACCGCATGCCATATGTATCTTCACTTCCCTGAATCCACATTGGTCAGCAACAACAGGAAAAACACGAATCCATGCCAACTGATATTAATGCTACCAACATAAAAAAATCAAAACAGGACTTTATGGCGAATGGTACTAAACTGTTGGATTCAAATTACAGTAGTTACAATCTCCCCTATTTGGAAAGTTAGCAGTTTTCCTTGGGATCTTTGGAAACAGAAACAGAGCAAGAGAGGAGGAGGCTGTAGCTTTACCAGCGGGGGAGAATCGGCTCAAGTGAAGACGCACGGTGGCCGTGAGGCGAGATCTTAAGACCTCCGCCGCCTCCGGACGACGGCGTAACGGCGGCGAGCGTGGAGCAGATGGCGATGAGGAGCTCCTCCGCCGGACCGGCTGAGAGCAGAGGCAGACGAAAAGGTCGGGGGCGATGCTGATATGCCGAGAAAGGGCTGGCCCGTGAAAAGCCAAAAAAGAAGGGCCGAATTGCCGAATTTTCACCGAATTGATGATTTATTCGTTGTTCGGGAAGGGCTCATTCGGCGAATCTTGTCGCTATTTTCTATAACGTGAACTACATTGGCTTCAAGTTGAACTCTAAAGTGTTTTTAAGTGAAATCCGGAATGGAAGAGAGGGCGGTCTTGGCCAATGCAATAATGTAATCAATCCAAGAGTCTTGAAGGTTTGTATCGGAGAAATTTTTGTAGACCTCCCAACAATATCCTTCAAAAATTAGCAAATAGCACTCTTACGACACCGCAAAGAGAATGCCTCTAACCATAGCAAGGTACTCCGCTTGTTGCACTCCATCAATAATAGCTATCGAAGAGGCAAAACAAGCAATAACATCTCCATTGTAATTTCTGACACGCACCTTATTCCATAAATGTTGTCTCCCATGTAATAGGAGACATCCACATTTAGATTAACCCGGCCTTGAGGAGGAGACTTCCAAGCATAATTGTCCTCAACAAGAGCTTTTTTTATGGGGAGAGACTTGTACAAAGAGTAGGATGATAAAATCTATTCATCCCTTCTCCTAATACATTATAGATTCCTCTTCGTAGACCCAACTCTCATATCATTTCTATGCTTCCGAATAGACCAAGCTATAGTGCTACAACTTTAAAAGTATTTACACAAGTGCGGGTAATAGCAAAGTAATAAAACTCGGTGAGTTTGAGATCGATCCTCGGGGAGAGCGTATTTGGGAAAATTAGAAACTACAATTATTAATTATAACTAAACTATGGAGTTCGCAAAGGTAAATTGGTAGAAGAATTAACACAATTAAAATAAAGATTATACGAGTAAATAGATAGACTAAGACATAGAATCAATAATAAATCTACAAGTAATATCGCTCCTAAACAATATTTATACAAGACCAATGGATAACGGCACTAAGACCGTCATCTAAGGGTTACATGTATCCGGCGATCACGTCTAATCAAATATCAACACTTTATCAATTTAACATAAGCCATAATTCACACCCTAGGATAATTCTAAACATTTGATGTGCATAACACATTCAAGAAAAGAAAAATTCACAAAGTAGAATAGAATATCAATCCATAATAAAAAAAAATTAAACTTAAATTTAGGAGTTTATCACATGCTTCATTATACATCATCAAGCCTTAGTCTAGGAGATTAGAAATCCATAAAAAATGAGAGAATACTATGTTTTTGTCGGGCCAAAGGCAACATGACTATTGACGAAGTTACTGTTCACAAATTTGCTCCACTTCCGCTTCCAGTTGATCGTCCAACACCTTCTTTTCCTCTATTCTCCTTCTCAGTCAGTTCTCTCTCTATGGCCATGAGCAGCCCCATTCTCTTTGTTTTGTTTTGTATTTATAATCTTCAAAACCAACTACCCCACATCCATGGATGCACTCAAATATTTTAAATCAACCCAAATTGAACACAACAAATCCGAATCCCGTTTTTGCACAGACCAAACTCACAGTCAACCTAGCCTTGCTCACGAATCCGAGACGAAGATGCCTCTTCACAGTCCTGAATCCTTCCAGATCGAGCTCATCCAAATCCATGTGCTTTCCCATCCAAATCCAAATCCATGCTAATCTATGGTTCCTTTTCCCTATCCAAATTGAAAATAATCCAAATCCAGGCGAACCAAATCAAGCAAAAGGTGAGCTTCCAATTTCAGTTTCGGAGAATTCCAAACAGAGCACGCCTCCAAAATTTCCCAATTGAACACCTTCCAATTTCAAGACAAACCAGAGAAAGTCAGGCTTCTAGAAGCGCAAGCAAGCTTGGGTGTTGTCCCGATCAAGCTTCTCTTCTTCACCTTTGCCTCACAAGCGGCAGAACAGAGCTTCAACTGCTCTGTTCTTTTTTTTTTCTTTTGAACGCTCAAGCCCAGCGCTCGGGCTGTTTTCCTTTTTTTATTTTGTTTTTAAAAACCCATTGTAGCTCTTTCATCCATTGGATCATTTGTGAACGGCTCTTTACTTTAAATTTGTGTCTATCTTCTCCTTGGATGCGCATCAGCGGCTTAGATATTCTCTGCACTTGATCTTTCACTTTGAGTGTATTTTGGCGCTTTTAAAACCCGCTACAAGCCTCCGTAACTATCGGATTTTCTATGACTTGATCTCTTTGCATAAAAATCTGTTTGACGTACTTCGATTCGATGATCTGCATCTCGTAACTCTTGAAACATACATAAATATGATTAAATCTAAATTAGACGTATGATAGAATATAAATCTATTAAATCTAATTAATGCATCTAAATTATTCACTTAAGCACATTCGTCAAATAATTGATATAAACTCCTAATTATTCAATCATCATTAAACATTTTTCATTATTTTTATTTAATAGAAATTTACACTAGCAAATTAAGTAAAAGAGGTATAAAAATGTATATATTTCTTATATATCTCATAGCAATCATGAGAGCCATATTCTCTTAAGGGACTTAGATTTAATGAAGTAAATGACATAAAGGGTAAAGTTATTTGGTGGAATTTTATGTTTTAGTGCTTTGGATCGATTAGGTCGATTGACTAGTCCGGTTGATATGCAAATATAGGACCTAACCACTATTGTTTTTATTGGATGGGTGACTTGAACCCTAGATGGAGGAAGAAGAACTAGAGGAAAGAAGAAGGAGCAGTGGAGGAAGAAAGGGGCAAAATTGGAAAACATAAAAAAGGAAAAAAGTGAGCGTTGGGCATCTCGTGTGCAGACAACAACGATCGTGCAGTGTGCAGGCCATCTCTAGGGCACGCATGCATGAGTTCAGTTTTGAGAGGCCTTTTGGCTCTATTTTGGCTTATTCCTTGGGGTTTTTTCATGTGAAACATTCTCCTAATGTGCTAGGGGTCTTGTACACGTCTAAGGGAATCTTTTCTAGGGATTGGAAGCCTATAAAAGGTCTTGTATTGTGAGTCTAGTTGATGTATATTTTAGGATTTCACTTGTAACCTAGAGATTTGCTTTGATGCCTTCTGAGAGGGTGTTGGCAAGCGATCTCAGTCATATTTGATGATTTGCCAAACCACCCATATATTGTTTGGGCTTTCGTTTTGTATTTTTATTTGACCTTAATCTATCGTGCATGGTTTTCCAAACAATTGGTATCAGAGCCTAGTTATGGGGAGCCCTTGCTTGATATTTAATTTGCTTGTTTGAATTGATTGGACCGTTTGGTGTGTCATGGCGAATAATTCTGAGTCCTCCACCACCAAAATGGATGCATCCAAGTTAGATTTCTTCATGATGGAGGAATGTAGCCCGGGATCGGCTAAGATGTACAACACCAATTGTGAGGTGGAAAAAATAATGTTTGCATGCGGCAACGTGAAGTCATGGATGTACCAGTCCACCAAGATCTTGATGTTATACTTGGGGACAAACTTGTAAATTTATCTGAGGTTGTCTGGGTAAAGATGAATAGACAGGCTTATGACACAATTCGGTTGTGTCTAGCTAAGGACATGAAGTACTTCGTAATGAAGGAGACAATTGCAATTACTATGTGGAAGAAGTTGGCAGACAAATTTATGACCAAAAGCGTGCAGAACCGTCATATTGCTGAAGAGAGGGCTCTATCGGTTCAATTACAAGAAAGGTATTTTTATGTTTGATCATATTATTGAGTACAATAAGATTTTGTCTTATTTGACTAATCTATTGTAGAGATAGGAGATGAGGGCAAAGCTATTTGCTTGGTTAATTTCTTGCCAGAGGAATATGACAGTTTGTCTAATGCTTTGAATGTTGGAAAAGATGAGATTGTTTATGAGCATGTGTGCAGTACTTTGATCAACCATGAGCTTAGGTTGAAAGACAAGCAAGAGAGCAAAGAAACTTCAACGGCAGGTGTTTTGGTTGTCAGGGTTAAAACTCAAAAGAAGATTCCTAATGATGAGTGTGCCTATTGTCACAAGAAGGGACACTGGAAGAAAGATTGCAAGGAGTTGAATTCCAAGGACGAGGAAAAACCTAATGTTGGTGTTGTTCGTGAAGAAGATGGTTTTGATGAACTTGTTATGCTTGGCTTTTCTCTCAATAGCCATTCTAATGAGTGAATTTTCAACTCTGGTTGTGCGCATCACTTGTATTCCAACAAAGATTGGTTCCCTAGCTTCCAGGAAGTGGAGAATGGTGTTGTCTATATGGGCAATGACAATGGGTAAGACACTTGGTGTAGGTACAATTCGTTTAAAGTTGCATGATGGTAAGATTGGTGTCTTGAATAATGTTCACTATGTTTCGGACATGAAAAAGAATTTGTTTTCTTTGGAAACTTTGGAGTCGCAGGGCTATCAAATTGGGATAAGTAAGGGCACTCTGAAAGTGACATTGAAAGTTCAGCCAATTTTGAAAGGTATACGTCATAAGAACCTATATTACTTTGTTGGCTGTCTGGTTCTAGGAAGAGGTGTTTCGAGTAGTAACAATGTGACGACGATTGCTACAAAGGAGACACCCTTGGCTTCACTTATTATGGATTTGCCTTCTAATGTTTCAAGTGGTAGCACTCCCATAGAGGAGTTTGAAGACATTCTTGTTGGGAGGTTTGAAAGGTTATGACGGTGAAGAGCTTAAGGCTCAACATGCACTTGTGTTTGCTTGACTTGTTTTGGTGATGACATATTTGAGTGCATCTCGGTGCCTTTGGGCACATGTGACTTAGGGGCCGTTTGGGGTGTGATTATTGCAAAACATCTACAGTGGATTTTGGGCATCCACTATAGCATCCATGTTTTTTTTACATCCAATTGAAACACGTCATGAGGTGTTTCAGCTAGATATATAAAATACCTGGATGCTACAGTGTAGCAAAACATCCCATCTGGATATTTTGCTTTTAATCACGCCCCAAACGGCCCCTTAATATTTGGCTTGACATGATTTTGCTCAAGGTAGAGGTCATACCAATAAAGGCAAATAGGTGATTTGAAGGAGTTCAAGTCAAGGTGGATATTATTGGGTGGGTGACTTAAACCCTAGGTGGAGGAAGAAGAACCAAATGAAGGAAGATGGAGAAGCGGAGGAAGAAAAGGGCAAAACTAGAAAACATGAAAAAAGGAAAAAAGCAGGCATTGGGCATCTTGCTCACTCAATTCAGACTCGCGTGCGTGGATCTGGGCAGCAACAATCGTGTAGTGTGCTAGCCATCTCACGCGTGCAAGACTCAGGTACATGCACACAAGTTCGGTTTTGAGAGGCGTTTTGGCTCCATTTTTGGCTTATTCTTTGGGGCTTTTTTCGTGGAAAACCTTCTCCTAATAGATTAGGGGTCTTGTGCACATCTAAGGGGATCTTTTCTAGGGATTGGGAGCCTATTAAAAGACCTTGTATTGTGAGTCTTGTTGATGTATGCTATAGGGTTTCACTTGTAACTTAAAAATTTATTTGGAGGCCTTGTGAGAGGATGTTTGATCTACACATGAATTATGCATTTTATTATCTCCTAAACTTATATTTATACTAGTGTTCGATTAGAATAACTACTACTTTAACATAGTTTTTGGTTTTTGTAGGAAACAAGAGTAATACACATAAATGAGGAGAAAAATAACTCAAATGGTTAAATCATCATAACTTCGTGTACAAATGTCGGATTGGACTGATTCAAGATTCATGTTAAATTTCAAGAAGTCAGCTTTCCAATGCCACCAACAACGCATAATTCGGAGTTCGGGACAGAAAATTATAGCCATTTAAATTTTATGAACAGTAACAACGATCGACCGGCTATCAATACGATCGATCGCGAGAGCCGTAAAAGCAGTGTATTGAAGGAAACGATCGATCAGCCTCAAAACGATCGATCGTATCTATTGGAATTTTTGATCCGCGCAAGACAGTAACTACGATCGATCGGTATCATATGGCGTCGATCGCCAAAGCGATCGATCGGGGGAAAATAACGAAAGAATTGCGATCGATCGGATAGCGAACGATCGTCAATACGGAACGATCGATCGCCGTATACGAAAAACCAAAATAAGACCTATTTTGACTTGGATTTGGAAGGGGACTTCGTGGTTTCTCTTCACTCTTATAAATAGGCCTTATGGGAGAACGTTTTGGGCATTCAACCTTGGAGAACCAGAGCTTTATTGGAGGCTAGAGAGGATGAAGAGAAGAGGTCTTTTGGAGCAAAGAAGAAGAAGGATTCATGACGATGGATCTACATAAACAGGCTTTTCTTTTCTCTCTTTCTATGTGTAACTAAATTCCTTGTCAAGGCTTGATGAAGCCCTAGATGTGTATTGCTACTCTTGATAGTTTAATTCTATAAAGTTGATTATGTCACGCCCCAGATTTCCAAGACCCTATTTACGCGGAAGCGACATTCCAATGAAGGTCAAGGGTAGGAAACCAGGGACGGACCGAATACTCGAGACCTCCACTATCCCTTTTTAATATTAGGGAACATGCAGGATCATCACGACTTAAACAATAATTACTTACAAAATATGGAATAACTGAAAAGAAATCTAAATTGTTATTACAAATCTTGAAACGTCTTAACACAACATAAAATAAAGTAAAACGGCGCGCAGGCCGCGAGTTCAAGCATTAACTCAAAATAAAATAAATACTCTAATCTTCAAATCTCCAGCATCCACTCACGTTGTTGATCGCCGTCACCTCTGCTCCTCCTTAATTCCTGCATCAGAGGATGCATGAGTATTCAATAGGAAATACCCAGTAGGATACAGAAAAACCACAGTGTAACAGATAGAACAAGAGATGACTCTAAAAATAGATATAGGTCAACAGACTTGGTTTAACAAACTGAGTTCACTTATCTGAAACATCTGATATCCTCGACTCATCATAGTCTAGCAATTAAAAGTCAAAGACTCCAACTTACACAGAGTAATGGAGATAAAATATTAACATAAGCTCTGGACAACTAAAGTGTCAGAGGTAACAATTTCTGCTCGCAAATCTGTCCATTTCTTCATGGAAAACAATACCAGAACATCCTAGAGGTTCTACAGAGGAACCCGGCCATGCGTCTAGGGATGCTGGCCCCATCGGTGCTTACGGGCACAATGGGCGGAGATTGCAGACCTTCCGTAATGTCATACAATCTAAGCGCACGCGATTGCCGTCATCGGCTGAACTACAGAGGTTCAATATCATCGGAGATCTCGCAGGATCTAGCAATGGCTCGTGAGCATACTATGATTCCGACTAAGAGCTCTCAGGAACGCTACTTAGTGGAGAAACTGTTTCTTAGAACATCGGGTTTTATTCTGAAAAGGCTTAACTCAAAGCTTTCTGAATTTCAACTCTTCATAGGAGTAAAATACAATTATCGATCACAATGCAAGTAGACTCACTAAGGAGTGTTTGAACATCTCAGAACAATTAGGTCTGGGAACTCGGTTGAGACCCGACCGAAAGACTCATCAAAAGACCCATCACTGGTTCGCCAAAGGTCCATGCTCCGCCGTCTTCATCGTCATGCCTAATCCTAGAGTTGACAATCCCCGACACGAAAATGATGAAATGACGTGTCTAAAATGGACCACGTCAGAGATTCCGGAAGAGATTCACGCTAAGAATACTCTTGAGCCATAGATAACTCAAGAGAATGACACAAAGGATAATTAATAACGGACACCCCGTTCGACTCTAGGATCCGACTTACACTTTTAAGTTGACTGATCCCGATGGTCTTATAAGTAGTAATATACTTAATTAAAGTCTTTAATTATTATCTTAAATTAAGTTTCTTATTATTATTATTATTAGGGTTTAAGGGTTAATACGCGCAGGAAACCAGTTCTGTCCAAACAGAACAGCCCACTTCCGAAGGTCACTACGCCCTGAACCCAGTAAACTAACTTCTAACATTTTATCCCAGATTCCCTCAGATGTCTAGTTTACAGATTGACAAACGGTTTACTGTTTGGATTTTTCTACAATTAGATATCATTTTTAGAGTGGGGTCTGTCTGCGCAGGACTGCTCTTGGCCGAGACCACTTAACACAAGTTATACCCATTAATTAATTATACAAGTTTTTATAATTCCCTAATTACCCTTACTGACACTCTTAACCTTTTCTTAATGTATTTTACAGAGCCTAAGGGTTCTGGAATTATTGATTTAATCTCAGCATTAAGTTACACTTATCACCCGATTGCTAATCTTTTAACTTGATTCTTATATATCAAGAGTATTGAACAAGCCAAGTAAACTTGGACACCTCCACGACCCAAACAGGTTCTGACATGACGTCAGACCACTCTCGGACTTCAGAGTGTGGTGCCAAATTGATTACTCAAATTAATCACATACTTTACATATGATATACACATATACCCTTACCCGATGGTGTTTATAAGCAATAATGTAATAATCTTGTAATTAAGCCCAAAGGACAACTATTCCCGGACGACAAAGCTACTGGTCCATGACCAAAGATTCAAACTTTATGACATCAGAGAGTGAATTAATACCTTTAGAGATCAATACACGAAGTATCAACAAGAATCACGCCGAAAATGGCATAAGACAATAAATCGGCGAGTATCAATCAAACCATAAGGGATTCAATAATAAATCATGACAAATAACTCCGGACAGAAGTTGGACGTCAACTTTATGCAATAAAGGTGACAACTTTCTGGAATTTATGCAATGGGGGACGTCTAACTAGGCATTAGGATACTACGAATCAAGCATAAGAGTACCGAATGAAGCATTTCATATAATATGAATCAATAACATCATGGTATACTCGATAATTCATGTCATATGAAATTAAATCAAGGCATATAATATCTCAGTATGAGCATCAAAAGACTACTCGAAATCATGTCAAAAATCATGAATCACACATGTGGAAAAAAAATGCTCCTACCTCTTATGACAAACCGAAAATCCCTATGCGTAGAACGCTCCTTGCTTCGCGCCTTCTCTTACGTCCGTCGATTCTCCACACCACGAAGTGATGAAAGGATGAAGAAGAGGTGCTGGTTTAGAGAAGTGTGAAGGAGGGAGAAGGCACACCAAATGGGGACGCAGGCTAAAGGGAAGCCGGCCCCTTTTTTGTCCCCTTTTTATAGGTGATTCAACCCCTAGGCTAAGCAATCTCGACCGTCCGATTACCTCTCATCCAACGCTCACGAAAAGGTCCAGAAAAAATGCAATCTTTCCATTCCAACAAGCTCCCATATCCAGCCTCATCAGAATATTTGGATTGCCAATTAGTTGGGGTCAAGCTAATCTCCAAGATTTTCCCAAACCGAAAAAGGTAAAATTGCAACTCCATTTGGGCGCCCAAACCAAAAGCCACCTAGGTCCAAATTTGAATGGTAAGCTTTGGTAAGATTCTCCTTGAGGCTGATTGGCTCCTACTAAAATTAGTTGTAATCAAATCAATTAAGAGGTTGATTAAAGAGATAATTTGCAATTATGCCATGTAACCACCTGGGCCAAATCTATTCCCACGATCTGCTCCTCTACACAAATGGCGCCCCTCTTGTTATTGGAATATGCTTTGGCATCTTCCTTAACTACCAATCACCTCCCTTAAATATGCCCTAATCAAATCAATTACAGATTAGGGAATCCATTAATTCAAATTAGTGCAAATCAATTTACAAGAGATCTCCCCACGATTTGGCTTCCCAAATCGTGGGTCCAAGACGTCCACGTCACCCATGAGGTGGCGTGACCCTCAGGGTCCACGTGGCCCTTCCCTGGATTTTGCACGTCTAACAACACAGATCGCTGATGAACGGTTAAGATAACTTATACGCGTGCTGAGCAGTTCCACCGTGCACGAGTCCTGTCCTGGTGACACATCCACTGGGCCCCGTCACACGTGCACTCGCACACGTGACTAGCCCTAGCCCTGACGCTCGACTGGCCCTGGCGTCAGGTGTATCAAACCCTGGAGCCAGATAGGTCACGGCGCCAGGCCCAGTCCTCGCGCTCGGAAAAACCTGCCTAATCTGGCTAAACAATTTTATTTGACCCAAAATCATCAAGATAGGGTTTCATAAGGCCAAAACGAAATACCAGATCAAAAGGCACGACAGATACGAAAACTTTCCTATTTTAGACCAGTTTCCTAAAATAGCACTTTCCAAAAACGTACCGATTTTTCGGGTGTTACATCCTCCCCTCCTAAAAAGAACATTTCGTCCTCGAAATGCTGATAATCAAACTTCAAATAGATGAGGGTAAGATTTCTTTATCTCATCTTCCGCTTTCCATGTCATTTCCTCGGAGTGCTGGTTTTGCCACAGAACCTTTACTAATGGAATAGTCTTCCTTCGTAACACCTGATCTTTCTTGTCCAAAATCTTGATTGGTCTCATCGGAAAAGACAAGTCTGCCTCCAACTCCATTGTTGTATAGTCCAATACATGAGACTCATCCGGTACATATTTCCTCAACATCGATACATGAAATGTATTGTGTACTTCCGCCAGTTGTGGGGGTAAGGCCAATCTGTAAGCAACTGGCCCGACCCGTTCTAAGATCTCAAATGGTCCAACAAACCTCGGGCTAAGTTTCCCTTTCTTACCAAACCTCATAACTCCCTTTGACGGAGAAACCTTCAGAAATACGTTGTCTCCCTGCTGAAACTCCAAATCCCGTCTTCGGTTATCCGCATAACTCTTCTGTCTGCTCTGTGTTGTTTGTAGTTTTTGTCGAATCTGTTTCACTTTCTCTGCGCAGTATTGTACCAGTTCCGACTTCATCACTTGATTTTCTCCGACCTCTGTCCAGCACGTAGGTGATCTGCATGGTCTTCCATATAGAGCTTCAAACGGTGCCATTCCAATGCTAGAGTGATAGCTGTTGTTGTAGGCGAATTCGATCAATGGTAGATGATCATCCCAATTGCCCTTCCAGTCAATAGCACACGCTCGGAGCATGTCTTCTAAAGTCTGAATGGTTCTTTCTGACTGCCCATCGCTCTGTGGATGAAATGTTGTGCTAAAACTGAGTTTAGTGCCCAGTGCTTCCTGAATTCCTTTCCATGTCCTGGACGTAAACCTTGGATCTCGATCTGATACTATTGATATTGGCGTACCATGCAATCTCACTATTTCCTTGATGTACAACTCAGCTAGACTCTCCGGATTCTGCTTCCATCTGATTGGTAGAAAATGAGCTGTCTTTGATAATCGATCAACGATCACCCATATTGCATCCTTCTGTCTCTGGGTCTTTGGTAAGGCCACCACAAAATCCATTGTGATGTGGTCCCATTTCCACTGTGGAATCTCCAAAGGTTGTAATAATCCTGCCGGTCTCTGATGTTCCGCCTTTACTTGCTGACAGGTCAAACATTTGGATACAAACTTTCCAATGTCTCGCTTCATTCCGTTCCACCAAAAATTCCTCTTCAGATCCTGATATAACTTGGTACTCCCTGGATGAATCGCATATTGTGAGTTATGCGCCTCCCGAAGAAGTTCTTGTCTCAATTCTGCATCCTTCGGCACGACCAATCTTCCTTGGAATAAGATACTCTCATCAGTTCCTTTCGTGAAATTTGGCTTCTCTAGCAGCTTCTGCAACTGAGGACTTCTCTTTTGTGCCTCCAGTACCTTCTCACAGATCACTGATCTCACTGATATGTTTCCTAGGAAAGAAATTCTCTGGGTAGTTGGCCATTCCAGATTATACTTTCCCAAATCCTCCATCATTCTCCACTCGTGCACCATCAAATGTGCTATGACTCCGGTTTTTCTGCTTAGTGCATCTGCGACTACATTCGCCTTCCCTGGGTGATAATGAATGGAAAAATCATAATCCTTCAAATATTCTAACCACCGCCTCTGTCTCATATTCAAGTCCTTCTGAGAGAAAATATACTTCAGACTCTTGTGATCTGTGAATACCTCGAAAGTCTCACCATAGAGATAATGCCTCCAAATCTTCAGAGCAAACACGACCGCTGCCAGCTCCAAGTCATGAGTTGGATAATTCTGTTCATGGATCTTCAATTGTCTTGATGCATACGCCACTACATGTCCGTTCTGCATTAATACACAACCCAGACCGCATTTCGATGCGTCGCTATAGATGACGAACCCACCAGATCCTGATGGAAGTTTCAGAATCGGTGCGGATGTCAATCTTTTCTTCAACTCCTGGAAGCTCTTTTCACAATCAGCATTCCAGCTGAACTTCACTCCTTTCCTTGTTAACTTGGTCATTGGCAAGGCTAAGCTGGAAAATCCTTCGATAAATCGCCGATAATAACCCGCCAATCCCAAAAAGCTTCTGATCTCGGTCACGCTCTTCGGCTGCTCCCAATGAAGAACCGCTTCTACTTTCGTTGGATCTACCGAGACTCCGTCCTTCGATATGACATGACCCAAGAAGTTAACTTTATCCAACCAGAATTCACACTTGCTAAACTTAGCATATAACTGGTTCTCTCGCAGAATTTGTAACACTTGACCCAAGTGTTCTCTGTGTTCTTCCTGACTTACAGAGTAGACCAATATGTCGTCCACAAACACGATCACAAACTGATCTAACAATGCCTTGAAGATTCGATTCATCATATCCATAAATGCTGCTGGGGCATTAGTCAGACCAAACGGCATCACTAGAAACTCATAGTGCCCGTATCTGGTTCTGAATGCTGTCTTAGAAATATCGTCTTCTTTGATCCTCAACTGATGATATCCTGACCTTAAATTGATTCTCGAGAAAACTTTCGCTGACTGCAGTTGATCAAATAAGTCATCGATCCTCGGTAGCGGATACTTGTTCTTTATGGTCACTTGGTTCAGCATTCTGTAATCAATGCATAATCGCATGGATCCATCTTTCTTCTTTACAAACAGAACTGGTGCTCCCCAAGGAGACACACTCGGACGAATCAGCCGTTTATCCAATAACTCTTGGAGTTGTTCCTTCAATTCTTTCAACTCGGCAGGTGCCATCCGATATGGTGCCTTCGATATCGGTGCAGTTCCCGGTATCAGGTCTATCGTGAAGTCAACATCCCGCTTTGGTGGCAAACCAGGCAACTCCTCAGGAAAAACATCGGTAAACTCGTTTACTACCTCAATTTCCTCTATATTAGGGGTAGATTTCTTGACTTATAGCACAGTCGCTAAAAAGGCTTTACAACCTTTAGCTACTAGTTTCCGAACTTTTATAGCTGAAATGATACGATTATCTTTTCTTACTCGAATACCTTGGAACAAAAGTTCCCTCTTCCCTGGAATTCTAAAATGAACTCTCTTCTTACTACAGTCAACCGTAGCACCAAACTTAGCTAACCAGTCCATACCAAGGATAATATCAAAATCAATCATTGCAAGCACTACCAAATCAGCATGCAATATCACACCATCAATCATAACAGAGGATTCCTTCAGATACTCAGTAGCCACGACTGAGTCTCCGACAGGAGTAGAAATAGAAAGATCATACTCCAGTCTAGAAGGTTGCCGTTCTAGACTCTCAGCAAACATCACAAAAATAAAGGATCTTGAAGATCCAGGGTCAATCAAAACCCTAGCCAAACTATCCAAAACAAGGAGAGTACCTTCAATCACGTCATCAGAAGCGTGAGCCTGCTCGGCAGAGGTCAAGGCGAAGACTCTTGCTTGGCCCTTCTTGCTAGTCTCCCCTCCTGTCTTTGCGTTGCGGTTGGGGCAATGAGGAGAAATGTGTCCGACTTCATTGCAGCTGTAGCATCTCCGGGTGTCTTTCGGACACGGCTTCCCCGCATGAGACTGCTGCCCACAGAATCTGCATTTGCCTCCTGTTTCTGGA
This sequence comes from Houttuynia cordata, assembly GCA_039654745.1. Taxonomy (NCBI): domain Eukaryota; kingdom Viridiplantae; phylum Streptophyta; class Magnoliopsida; order Piperales; family Saururaceae; genus Houttuynia; species Houttuynia cordata. The sequence continues at coordinate 5,930,817 of CM077512.1, forward strand.
CCATTTCCACGCTGAGGCGGACGGTAAGGAACCATCGCCCGATTCTGCCCATTTCCGCGGTTTTGCGGAGGTTGTTGCTGTCTCTGCTGTTTGGCTGGCCGATTATTAAAACGTCCACCATTCCCGAACCTCTTAAATCCGGATCGTTTGACAGTACCATCCTGACCCTTACTGGCATTCCCTTTCCGCTCTTGGGTCCTTTTGTAGTCATCTTCCAAAATCGAAGCAAGTTCGACCGCCTTTGCCACCGTTGCCGGTTGTGAAACTAGTACCTTCACCCTTAAGCCGTCACGTAAACCATCCACAAATCTTCTAGCCTTCACCAGATCAGTAGGGCAAGCATTCGTCGCAAATCGTTGTAGTTACTCGAATTTCGTCTCGTACTGGAGTACGGACATCGATCCCTGAACCAGCTCCAAAAATTCTTTCTCTTTCCGGCGTTGCACATGCGGAGGAAAGTATTTCCTGTTAAATACTTCCTTGAACTCTTCCCACGAGATGTCTTGTCCAGCTTCAAAGTTATTTCGTTCTGCTGACTCCCACCAGAAGACAGCTTCTCCCACAAATAAGTAGGTCGCGAAGACTACCCTTTCGTCTGAAGGAACTTTCATCCCCTTGAAGAGACGTTCCACTTCTACAATCCAGCGCTCAGCCTTCTCGGGGTTGTCGTCTCCCGAGAAAGCAGGTCCAGCTCTCTTGAATCTCTCCAGTGTTGGCGGTTTCACGTTTGGGGTGTTGTTAGCTCCCCGGTCATTCCTTAATTCCCTGGCTAATTCGCGTACCACATCAGACAAATTGTGGCTTGATGCCTCCTCCTGCTGGGAATTGGGTCCAGTTCCAGATCGTCTGCCGCGAGCACCCGTTGTTGCCATCTCTGAAAATCTACAGTCAAGGAAAGAAGGAGAATTAGAATTTGACACTATGCTTCATTTTAATTCTTCCTCCAATCCGAGACTCCTAGCGTGACAAACAAGCAGTCACAACCAACGCAAACAAAGGACACAAACACGCAAGGAACGAACAAAACTGAAATCCAAACGAGATCTTTTATTCAATTTTGAAAAAGCAATTACACCTAAATCCCTGATAAGAAAGCAGGGTTATTCAAAATCCTACTCAAATTAGAAACTTCCTAACCGAGTCCCTGAACACCGCATCTCAGAGGTACTCGTCTAGAATAGCAAGAGACACGTGCATTGGTGCAAATACTAGATGGTCCATATACCAATCTATTTCCCACTCAGTCATGTGAGGCCATCTATACCCTAAGGATTTAAACCTAAGATAAAGGGTATAAAAGAGATCTGGATCGTTCCTCGCCCGAATGTAGACTGGATGATTTAAGACCGTCAGAAACTCTTGGTTGATCACAACCACATGCTCCTCTACAGGGTTCTCCTCCGGGTCTTCTTCGGGATCTTCCTCGGGATCCTCCTCCGGGTCTTCTTCCGGGTCCTCCTCCGGATCTTCTTCCGGGTCTTCTTCGAAGTCCATCAGATCTGGCTCTTCCTCTATGTCGATCAGATAAGGCTCTTCCTCAGTTCCACTCCCTACGTTCTGGAGTTTCCACTCGTCTAGCCATAGGCGTGCAGCTTCCTGCTGGTCCCTCTCGTAAATTCGACCACTACGCGTTGACACCATTTCCTAAAGAAAAAAAAAGGTTTATTAGTCTTTTCTCCCATTCTAAGGTTTTACTTTCACACTCAAGTCATCCGATTTCCTTGTACAGTAACTCATTACTTAAGTCGTCATGACGCTCTGATACCAAGCTGTCACGCCCCAGATTTCCAAGACCCTATTTACGCGGAAGCGACATTCCAATGAAGGTCAAGGGTAGGAAACCAGGGACGGACCGAATACTCGAGACCTCCACTATCCCTTTTTAATATTAGGGAACATGCAGGATCATCACGACTTAAACAATAATTACTTACAAAATATGGAATAACTGAAAAGAAATCTAAATTGTTATTACAAGTCTTGAAACGTCTTAACACAACATAAAATAAAGTAAAACGGCGCGCAGGCCGCGAGTTCAAGCATTAACTCAAAATAAAATAAATAATCTAATCTTCAAATCTCCAGCATCCACTCACGTTGCTGATCGCCGTCACCTCTGCTCCTCCTTAATTCCTGCATCAGAGGATGCATGAGTATTCCATAGGAAATACCCAGTAGGATACAGAAAAACCACAGTGTAACAGATAGAACAAGAGATGACTCTAAAAATAGATATAGGTCAACAGACTTGGTTTAACAAACTGAGTTCACTTATCTGAAACATCTGATATCCTCGACTCATCATAGTCTAGCAATTAAAAGTCAAAGACTCCAACTTACACAGAGTAATGGAGATAAAATATTAACATAAGCTCTGGACAACTAAAGTGTCAGAGGTAACAATTTCTGCTCGCAAATCTGTCCATTTCTTCATGGAAAACAATACCAGAACATCCTAGAGGTTCTACAGAGGAACCCGGCCATGCGTCTAGGGATGCTGGCCCCATCGGTGCTTACGGGCACAATGGGCGGAGATTGCAGACCTTCCGTAATGTCATACAATCTAAGCGCACGCGATTGCCGTCATCGGCTGAACTACAGAGGTTCAATATCATCGGAGATCTCGCAGGATCTAGCAATGGCTCGTGAGCATACTATGATTCCGACTAAGAGCTCTCAGGAACGCTACTTAGTGGAGAAACTGTTTCTTAGAACATCGGGTTTTATTCTGAAAAGGCTTAACTCAAAGCTTTCTGAATTTCAACTCTTCATAGGAGTAAAATACAATTATCGATCACAATGCAAGTAGACTCACTAAGGAGTGTTTGAACATCTCAGAACAATTAGGTCTGGGAACTCGGTTGAGACCCGACCGAAAGACTCATCAAAAGACCCATCACTGGTTCGCCAAAGGTCCATGCTCCGCCGTCTTCATCGTCATGCCTAATCCTAGAGTTGACAATCCCCGACACGAAAATGATGAAATGACGTGTCTAAAATGGACCACGTCAGAGATTCCGGAAGAGATTCACGCTAAGAATACTCTTGAGCCATAGATAACTCAAGAGAATGACACAAAGGATAATTAATAACGGACACCCCGTTCGACTCTAGGATCCGACTTACACTTTTAAGTTGACTGATCCCGATGGTCTTATAAGTAGTAATATACTTAATTAAAGTCTTTAATTATTATCTTAAATTAAGTTTCTTATTATTATTATTATTAGGGTTTAAGGGTTAATACGCGCAGGAAACCAGTTCTGTCCAAACAGAACAGCCCACTTCCGAAGGTCACTACGCCCTGAACCCAGTAAACTAACTTCTAACATTTTATCCCAGATTCCCTCAGATGTCTAGTTTACAGATTGACAAACGGTTTACTGTTTGGATTTTTCTACAATTAGATATCATTTTTAGAGTGGGGTCTGTCTGCGCAGGACTGCTCTTGGCCGAGACCACTTAACACAAGTTATACCCATTAATTAATTATACAAGTTTTTATAATTCCCTAATTACCCTTACTGACACTCTTAACCTTTTCTTAATGTATTTTACAGAGCCTAAGGGTTCTGGAATTATTGATTTAATCTCAGCATTAGGTTACACTTATCACCCGATTGCTAATCTTTTAACTTGATTCTTATATATCAAGAGTATTGAACAAGCCAAGTAAACTTGGACACCTCCACGACCCAAACAGGTTCTGACATGACGTCAGACCACTCTCGGACTTCAGAGTGTGGTGCCAAATTGATTACTCAAATTAATCACATACTTTACATATGATATACACATATACCCTTACCCGATGGTGTTTATAAGCAATAATGTAATAATCTTGTAATTAAGCCCAAAGGACAACTATTCCCGGACGACAAAGCTACTGGTCCATGACCAAAGATTCAAACTTTATGACATCAGAGAGTGAATTAATACCTTTAGAGATCAATACACGAAGTATCAACAAGAATCACGCCGAAAATGGCATAAGACAATAAATCGGCGAGTATCAATCAAACCATAAGGGATTCAATAATAAATCATGACAAATAACTCCGGACAGAAGTTGGACGTCAACTTTATGCAATAAAAGGTGACAACTTTCTGGAATTTATGCAATGGGGGACGTCTAACTAGGCATTAGGATACTACGAATCAAGCATAAGAGTACCGAATGAAGCATTTCATATAATATGAATCAATAACATCATGGTATACTCGATAATTCATGTCATATGAAATTAAATCAAGGCATATAATATCTCAGTATGAGCATCAAAAGACTACTCGAAATCATGTCAAAAATCATGAATCACACATGTGGAAAAAAAATGCTCCTACCTCTTATGACAAACCGAAAATCCCTATGCGTAGAACGCTCCTTGCTTCGCGCCTTCTCTTACGTCCGTCGATTCTCCACACCACGAAGTGATAAAAGGATGAAGAAGAGGTGCTGGTTTAGAGAAGTGTGAAGGAGGGAGAAGGCACACCAAATGGGGACGCAGGCTAAAGGGAAGCCGGCCCCTTTTTTGTCCCCTTTTTATAGGTGATTCAACCCCTAGGCTAAGCAATCTCGACCGTCCGATTACCTCTCATCCAACGCTCACGAAAAGGTCCAGAAAAAATGCAATCTTTCCATTCCAACAAGCTCCCATATCCAGCCTCATCAGAATATTTGGATTGCCAATTAGTTGGGGTCAAGCTAATCTCCAAGATTTTCCCAAACCGAAAAAGGTAAAATTGCAACTCCATTTGGGCGCCCAAACCAAAAGCCACCTAGGTCCAAATTTGAATGGTAAGCTTTGGTAAGATTCTCCTTGAGGCTGATTGGCTCCTACTAAAATTAGTTGTAATCAAATCAATTAAGAGGTTGATTAAAGAGATAATTTGCAATTATGCCATGTAACCACCTGGGCCAAATCTATTCCCACGATCTGCTCCTCTACACAAATGGCGCCCCTCTTGTTATTGGAATATGCTTTGGCATCTTCCTTAACTACCAATCACCTCCCTTAAATATGCCCTAATCAAATCAATTACAGATTATGGAATCCATTAATTCAAATTAGTGCAAATCAATTTACAAGAGATCTCCCCACGATTTGGCTTCCCAAATCGTGGGTCCAAGACGTCCACGTCACCCATGAGGTGGCGTGACCCTCAGGGTCCACGTGGCCCTTCCCTGGATTTTGCACGTCTAACAACACAGATCGCTGATGAACGGTTAAGATAACTTATACGCGTGCTGAGCAGTTCCACCGTGCACGAGTCCTGTCCTGGTGACACATCCACTGGGCCCCGTCACACGTGCACTCGCACACGTGACTAGCCCTAGCCCTGACGCTCGACTGGCCCTGGCGTCAGGTGTATCAAACCCTGGCGCCAGATAGGTCACGGCGCCAGGCCTAGTCCTCGCGCTCGGAAAAACCTGCCTAATCTGGCTAAACAATTTTATTTGACCCAAAATCATCAAGATAGGGTTTCATAAGGCCAAAACGAAATACCAGATCAAAAGGCACGACAGATACGAAAACTTTCCTATTTTAGACCAGTGTCCTAAAATAGCACTTTCCAAAAACGTACCGATTTTTCGGGTGTTACAGATTATGATTCATGCTTAACACGATTTCATGAGTTTCTTTTGAGTGCTTGATCATAGACTTGATTGATTATGAATGAAATTAGATATTGTGATTGATTTTATGCCTGATCAAGGATAAGTTTAATTGCATTATAATAGAGTTGTAATTGATTCTATGCCCAATCAAGGATAGGATTGATTACACAATAGTGGATGAACTTTCGTGTCCGATCAAGAACGTTAGTGAATTCATTAGTAATTCGTGTGTCTGATCAAGAACACGAATTACCATATCATGTTAATGTATACTTAATAATAATTGAGAGTAGTAATTGCATGTCTAGTGGTGGATTCATTACCTTAATAATTCTCTGCATTGATTAAAACTCAACTTAGTAGTTAAAGTTCATAGCTTTATTTAGATTAAACAAAAACTGCAACTTTCTTCTTTTGAATTTGGTAAAAGATTAATCTGTCCATGAGGTTCGACAACCCTTTAATACTCGCCGTAGTACAATTGCCTTGTGCACTTGCAAGAGTTTTAATTTTAAACGATCAATGTTGGAAAGCGATCTCAACCTCGTTTGATGAGTAAGTTTTAAACTTTCTCTTATAGTGAAACTTGTTTGTGATTGTGGTGATTTGCCAAAACACTCATTATTTGTGTTTCCGCTTTGCATGCTTGTTTGGCCTTATTCTATCGTGCATAATTATCCCAACAGTTTTGTGTCGGCATATCGAGCGTAACAAATCCTTATTAAGTTCCTTAGTAAGTAATGGTAATTTGAGGGGGCCTTCTTTCGGTTGGCGTGAAACCCCTTCCCTAAACCTACCATATGAAGAAGGCTCAAACATGGAACCTCTCCCTTGGGCCCTACCACCACGACAATTGCATAGTTTGGGGCAATAAAATTGAACAACCTAGTTTCCCTTGAAGCAAGCCAACGGTTACTCCCATAAAAATCTTCTAAATGCCCTTCAATTCCTTCCACTCAAATTTAACAATCAAGCAGCTCTAGAGAAAGTACAGGCAATTTATAGAGAAACATTGCGCTTTTTGAACCTGTTGCGGATTCACTATGGTACCAAAATTGCCTCCCACAAGGGGGAAAAGTTCATGTTTCTACGATTTGATTGTGCATATCTCCCATCTCAAATGAGTTCAAAGTACAGGCAATCTATAGAGAAACATTGTGCTTTTTGAACCTGTTGCGGATTCACTATGGTACATGGTACCAAAATCGCCTCCCACAAGGGGCAAAAGTTCATGTTTCTACGATGTGATTGTGCATCTGCACTCATTTACTCCAAAAGACGTGGCAATGAATGCCGCCCTGGTAAGCACTTGCCCATGGAGCCGCCCCACATGCGCAGCCGTGTCCCCTTCCCCAAACACATGTGCTCTTCCCTCTGCTTTACAATTCCTTAAAGCAGATGCTTCTGTTCCCTCTCTCTCACCGACACTCTCTTTACTACAATGAAATTACTAAAATACTCCTCATTCATTAAAAAAGTTGCGACAAAAAAATGCCCATATAATACTGATTGATCACAGTTTTAATCTTGTTTAGCAGACTTTGTACTGTATTAAATTGTTAGCATAATAGAGACTACATAAGCATGCAATGGGGATCTTAGCAAGAATGTTCTGTGTGTCTTATGAACAAAAAGTACCTGATTAGTGTACTGCCTTCAGCGGTTTTTGCAAAAAAAAAGCATATGACAATTAAGACAAAAAGTGTTTACAGAGTACATAGAGTTAAAAGAAAAATTAAACAGAAATGACAAAACAGAAATATATCCTCTCTTTGGGGGTCTCTTTAGTAATTTACACAAGCAGTGTTGAGGTGGAAAGGTTTGTCTCCTCTTCGCGACGCGCAGTCGGCAAAACGCGCGAGTAGCGTATTAGACCGTATTAGCGAGATTATTAGCTTCTTGTACATTAATCTCTACAAACCTTCTTGTATCTATGTACGACATAGCCAATCTCCGCCGTCGATCGAACGCGACCGGCAGAATCCTGTTCGTCCGTATGGGCCAAGCCCAATGCCTCCCCTCCTAGGCGTCCAGGGCGAAGGGAGTCTGGGCGAGGTCGTATGGGGCCCACAAGGCATCCAATGGACAGGGCCGGCCCACGTCGAGCCGGGCCCACGGCTTCCCCTTGCCGCTCCAGTGGAGGAGGCTGACCGGGCCTGGATGGAGGTTCCGGCAAAGTCCCCGGAAGTTGTCGCCGCCGAGGCCGTGCTGGTTCCAGCGGTGATCCACGGCGGCGATCCGGCCGGCGAAGACGAGCAGGAACGGCGGGAGTGAGCCCAGCTCGTAGATCCGCATCCGCTTCTGGAGCTCCATCCACTCCTCTATCTTTTGGGTGTAGCCTCCGGCCCGCCACCGGCTCAGGTCGATGACCATGACTCCGGTATTGAAGTAGCAGGCGTTCCGGCCGGCGAAGGTGAGGGAAAGGGCCGTGTTGGACCAGAAGGCCGGGGTGAAGTAGGCGGAGAAGTTGGCGTTGCAGTACTCGGGGGCCGCGAGGACGAGGGGATCGGAGAGGACGGTGGAGGCGAGCTTGGCGACGTCGTCGACTAGGACGAGGTCGGAGTCGAGGTAGACGACGCGGTGGACGCAGGAGGGGAGGAGGGAGGCGAGGTAGGAGCGGGCGTAGTTGAGGGGGCGGTCAAGTGCCGGGCGGAGCGAGGCGGAGATGAGGCGGGAGACGGCGGAATCCTCGAAATGGTAGACACGGAAGCGGAGGGAGGGGAAGGAGTGGGCGATCAGGCGGCGGAGGCGGTCGTCATCGGCGCCGGATGCCACAAAGTGGAAGGCCACGTTCTGTGGGCAGGTGGCGTGCTGCAGCACCGAATGGATGGCCGCCATAGACCCCCGGAGGTAAGCTGCATCAAGGGTCATTGCTACGTGGACTGCCGTCGGATCACATAAGGCAGACGATGCGTCGTTCACATCGGCGGAGAGCGGCGAAGGGGGTGGACAGGAAGGGGAGTTGTAGAACTGTGGAGCTTCCTTGAACTTTTGCTCTCCGGCTCCGGCATTGTACTTGGCGGTGGTCGCAGTGGAGGTGGTGGTGACGGCGAAGGCGAGGAGAAGGCGGAGGAGGAGGGCGGGCATTGTGTGGTCAAGAGGTTTGAGAGAAGAAGCATTGTATGACAACTCTATATATATACATATGGGCATGTATCTTCTAAGCAAATGTATCATTAAAAAAAAATGTAAATACAACGAGGGATAGTAAGGTGTATTAATGATGTGATTTAGGCTAATCACATGGAAATCCATGCATCGAAGACGAATCAACACAGTTTTTACTGCGTAAAAGCGTGCCCTTATTCATGAAGGGATTATGGGGCGGCACGCCTCTACATGAATACGTGCAATGCAACACATTTATATGGTGAAAAACTAGGGTTCATTAAGGGCACGTTGATGAGTAAGAAGTCAACAAAGACGCCCTGTTTGATTCACACCTGCTGGCTGCTGGTCTTGTTCCGTAACCGGGGTCCCACTTACTATTGCATGTGGTATATATAGACCAGTTTACATAAGATCGTTCTCATATAAACGGCATGAGAGATCAGTCTTCTCGATCGTTGGATTAAGATTCGATAATGAATATCAAATTAGTGGGTAGATGAGTGTGAACCATCACTCACCCTTATAGCCATCAGGTCAAGATCCAACAGCTACAACTTAAACTCGCCTTATATCAGCCAAATGAGAGTAATCTCATTAAAAAATTTTCTATATATGCATATAAAATTTAATGAGATCGCTCTCATTTGGCTATGTCATGTTGAAGTGAAGACTAGCAAAAAAAAAATGTTTCCTGAAGTGAAGTAGTGGTAGATTGGAAGTGAAGTGAATTAGATATGAAGATTTCTTGTTTCAATTAGTGGCTAAGGAACCACTTTGATGAGCTATCTTAGTCGGACAATGGCGACCCATCTACTTCATGGGTTTGGATCAAGGAATTCTATATCGGCGAAATTTCGCCGAAATTTCGCCGATATATCGATTTCGGGCTCCACCCGAGAAATCGAAATGGTAAAATATCGTTTTTTAAAAAATTTATAATATCGGCGAAATTTCGCCGATATTTCGGTTTCGGACCGAAATTTCGCTATTTCAAAAAAAAAAACATTTTCAAAAAAAAAAATTTGGAAAAAAATTTTTTTTTTTTTAAAAAAAAGGGAAAAAATAACAACTTTTCCCTTGTTTCTAATCCTAATATGCATATTTTGAAATCTATGCTTTATCTAAATTAATATAACTCATTTTTTGTGAAAATATATGATAAAAATTAATTTTTAACTACCGAAATTTTTTTACAAATATCTCCGAAATTTTATCTCTTAGGCCGACCGATATTTTACCGAAATCCGATACGGAATTCCTTGGTTTGGATCTGGGTATAACTGTATAAGATAAGATAACATCACTTGGAAGATAGCCGGGGCGGTCATGCTTTGAAGAGACCGTGGGGTAAACACTAGACATTCCAGTGGTTGTGGTGGCAGAGTAGGGAGGAGGAAGGGGTGCGGAGATGGGAAAATATCAGGGCCTGCCGGCAAAAGAGTGAAAGGAACTCAGAATAGGAAGAGGGGGTTGCGCTGTCCCAATCTGGGGCATGTGACCCACCGCTTTGAAATTCATTCATCACAAATACAATCTAACCAAAGATGGAAAAGAGAGGGGAGAAGCTCTTTCCATCTCTCCTTGTGATTCAAACTTTAAGGACTAGGATTGTTTCTTATTCATAATTTCCATATTATCAATTGATAGATTTATTTGGTTCTTTGCTTACCCCCCCCCCCCCCCCCACCAAAAAAAAGGTTATTAATTACTTCTTTCGCTTACATTGGTGGTCACTAGCAGTTGCCACATCTTATAAATGTGTACGGTTCATCAATCCCTGTCTGACTGACCGCCCGTCTTTCTTTCGTTTAACTGTTGACAGTGCCTTGAGGGTGAGGGGAAATATTGAGTTATTGGGTTGATTTGGCAATACTCAACAAAATTGGGTTTCACTGATATATATTGTCTTCTTGATTAAAAGAGGAGTTGATTATGATTACTGATGGACTTAGGTTTACATTATTTTCTATTGATCAGTCGTGTTATTATAGAAATTTTGTCTTGGAATGAGTAGCTTGCCAATCATCCAAGTCAACTGCGGGCAATTCTTTGCGAAATGCTTAGTTGGATTGGATGTATTTTATCTTACGTATAAACCTGGCTTCGGTCCAAATGGATGCAATTCCTGCGATCCAATTGAGGATGGATTCAAATTTCAATGCAGGCATTGTAGTATTTTTTACTACACCAGCTCCCGAAATGGCAAAACAAAGGTGCAAAACCCATCAGCGCATGGCAAAACAAAGGTGTCTTTCTTCTGCGCAGTCTCCTTTCCAATTTGATTTCTATGATCTTATTTCTCAATGTAGGTCATGTCATTGGGTTGAAACAAGCTGGGTGAGCGCCAAATGTGCCCAACATCAATTGGACTAGCTAAGCTAAAGAACAAACACAATAAGACATGGGTCCCCCTCCTTTGAAATACTACTCCTTGTAGCATTGACTTTAGCTTGCCTAGGAGTACATAGCTAGCAAAATGACGTCGTGACAAAGCGATGATCAGTGGCTTCTTTGACTGCCCTTCAACTCCTACATTAAAATACTCATGCCCCAAAGACCCAAAACATGGATTGTACTGCAACTTCGCAATCCACCGGGCCGGAAAGTCGCCGGATGCTGCTGCAGCTCTCATGGATGGGCTGGCCTCGTCTTGTTCCTCTTAGCTCAAGATATGTCTCATCGCCGACCTTTGTAGTCATTGCACGTACTGTACAATTAAGGTGCGTCCAACCTAGTCAAAAAACGAGCTGCATCTACTTCTGTCCTTCTCTCTCTACGTGTGTCGGTGTTTTAAGACTATGTATATATAAATTGTGTGTATTGATAATGGAAGTTTCCTTTGTCCTCCTCTTCACCGCAGTCGGCTTTTCTCATTCTAATTTCTATGTGCAGCCATTCCTTTGACTGCGAGCCTGATATGAACAAATAAATTAAGATAAGAGGATGAGCATCATGGAACCTTCTCAGGCTGCAGTGCTAGCCGCTGCGTCCATGATTCAAATGGTTCGAGCATGGTGTATAGATTTATTTAACTCGAAGAGCCAGTTAATTAGTTATCGAATTAAGAAAGTGAAGAAGTTCAACGCGGAAGATGATGGAAGGAATGGTTGTTAATTAGACTATATATGCTTTTTGGGAAGAAGATTGTTGGTTAAGGAACTGATGAGTGGGAAGAAAAGGTACGGATCCAGATATAAAGAGCACAGTACAGGAGGGTACTACTCAAAATAATATGCAAGTATGGCTGGCACGATCATTTTCAACGAAAATGCCGTTTGTGATTAAAGTCAATGTCACCACTCATCAGGATGTAATGGAGTATTTGCTTAAATCATCATTATTATTAAAGTTCTAAGATTTTGAGTGGAGGCAATTCACTAACAGCCTTCTTTTTTATCTAATCTAACAATACCATGATACTCCTCTGGGCACTTTTAATAGATAGAGTTGATTTTCAAATGAACTATTAAAAGTGCCCGGAGAGAGTATGTTTTCCAGAGCTAGCTGTCCGTTATACTACATATTAAAGCACTTTTTTCTTGGCTATATACAAATATATTAAAACATTTCTTTTTCGCTAGATTTAGGGGCTGTTTGGATAGTGAAAGAGGGCTGAATTCACTGTCAATTCAGCCCTCTTTCACATGAAAGAGAGTGAAACTGGTTTGTTTGGTGAATTTCAGGTGAATTAGAAAATTCACCTGAAAGAACAAATTCAGGGTGAAAGAGCACTTTCAGGTGAAAGTCCTCATGAGGACTTTCACCTGAAAGTGAATTCAATTCATCTGCAAAAATACAAATCTGCCCTCATTATGATTCATGAACAGTATTCCCTCCATCCCAAATTTGTACCAAGATTTAATTTTCTAAATTAAACTAAAATTAATCCATTTTAGAAAATTATATGGTATTACTAATGTCGGACGGAGTGTAAAAAAGAGGTCATGTAGGGGTAAAATGGTCAAAATGTAAAAAATTACTTACTGTTTCACATTCACTATCCAAACACATGACCAATTATATTCATCTTAAAAATTTCGCTATCCAAACGAATTTCACATTCATCATGAAAGCCAATGAATTTTTTCACCTGAATTTGATTTCACATTCATTGCTCTTTCACTATCCAAACAGCCCCTTAATGCTTAAAGCGAGTGCCAAACAGCCCCTTAAGATCGTACTTCCTAAACTTTTGTGAAAGGTTAAACTACATTGATGTTGCTAGAGCTACAACTTAAGATCCTTTTCCCATGTATTGAGAACCCGATCAACTTTAAATTAATCATAAAGAAAAGGCAAATTAAAAGAACATGACCAATTTGAAAGGCAGCCAGTCTGGTTAGCATGTATTCTTTCAGGAAGCGGATATACATGTTTGACGCCTGAGTCAGCTCGGCGAGTCAACTCGGATTTTGACTCCAAAAACTCGGCTAGTCAACTCGGCTCGGTAGTTATCCGAGTCAAACTTACCTACAGACTCCAGTATGACTCGGGATGAGACTCAATTGACTCGGCGAGTCAACTCGCCGAGTCTCGTTAACTCGAGTCAAAATTTGCCTTTAGCGACGAAAAATTCCGTCGCTACGGATTTTCAAATATTCATATCCTATTCCATTCCTTAACAAATATAAATATTAAAGAAATAATTTACTATATAATTGTAGTATGAATGCTGAGATTATTTGACCAAATAAAATAAACATGTCACCAATTTAGCTCATACCGCTAAAATTTTCGAAATATAATAGAAGCCAATATTGGTTTAAAGAAGAGGTACTATGCAATCTTTCCATCAACCAATGACTTACATGGAGTTACCAGAATGTTCATATCAAGAATTAAAGAGAATCAGACCACTATATAAAAACTTGATCTACATATAAAAGTGGATGCGAGCAAAACTAAATGCTTTGAATTATACATGATTTGAAAAATTTAGCTACATGACTCCATTTTGACTCCACTGAAACTCCGAGTTGACTCCACTCCATGAGCTTCTGAGTCGAGTCCGAGTCTTGAGTTTTTAAATACTACGCCTGACACCTGATTATTTCCTGAGGGCCTGTGTTTTTTTTCAGATTTAGGAAAAAAACCTTACAAAATTTGTCCCAAAATCTGCTTCGATTTAGTTTATGAATTGTTCCTACTACAGTAAAACTTGTTATGATTTTACTAACAATCACATATGTGGTTCACAAAATTAATTAGAATCAGATAGTCCTGACAACCAACGCTGCAAATCCTCCCAGGCAGACTGTATGTTCAATCAATGAAAAAAAGAACAGATACTTGTAAGGAACCAAAACAATTGATATTTGGCCAGATGCAAAATGTAACACCCGAAAAATCGGTACGTTTTTGGAAAGTGCTATTTTAGGAAACTGGTCTAAAATAGGAAAGTTTTTGTAACTGTCGTGCCTTTTGATCTGGTATTTCGTTTTGGCCTTGTGAAACCTTATCTTGATGATTTTTGGTCAATAAAATTGTGTAACCAGTTTAGGCAGGTTTTTCCGAGCGCGAGGACTGGGCCTGGCGCCGTGACCTACCTGGCGCCAGCGCCTGATACACCTGACGCCAGGGCCTGTTACACCTGACGCCAGGGCCAGTCGAGTGATAGGGCTAGGGCTAATCACGTGTGTGTGTACACGTGTGACGGGGCCTAGTGGATGTGTCACCAGGGCAGGACTCGTGCACGGTGAAACTGCTTTGCACGCGTGCAAGTTATCTTAACCGCTCATCTGCGATCTGTGTTGTAAGACGTGCAAGATCCAGGGAAGGGCCACGTGGACCCTGAGGGATCACGCCACCTCATGGGTGACGTGGACGTCTTGGACCCACGATTTGGGAGGCCAAATCGTGGGGAGATCCCTTGTAAGTTGATTTTCACTAATTTGAATTAATAGATTACCCTAATTTGTAATTGATTTAATTAGGGCTTGTTTAAGGAAATTGATTGGTAGTTATGGAAGATGCCAAAGCATATTCCAGCTAACAAGAAATGGGCGCCATTTGTGTGAAGAGCAAATCGTGGGATTGGTGTTAGCAAAGGAAGTTACCTTGACCTATTGGATAATTATCTCATCAATCAACCTCTTAATTGATTTGATTGCAACTAATTTTAGTAGGAGCCAATCAGCCTCAAGGAGAATCTTACCAAAGCTTACCATTCAAATGTGAAGATTGGTGGCTTTTGGTTTGGGCGCCCAAATGGAAGAGCATCCTTGCCTTTTTCAGTTTGGGAAAATCTTGGAGAATAGCTTGACCCCAACTAATTGGCAATCCAAATATTCTGATGAGGCTGGATATGGGGGGCTTGTTGGAATGGAAAGATTGCATTTTTCTGGACTTGTTCGTGGACGTTGGATGGGAGGTAATCGAACGGTCGAGATTGCTTAGCCTAGAAGTTGAATTAGCTATTTAAAGAGGACAAAAAAGGGGCCGGCTTCCCTTTAGCCTGCGTCCCCTCTTTGTGTGCCTTCACCCCCCCTTTCTCACCCCTCTAAATCAGAACCCTTTCCTCCATTATTTTCGTGGTGTGGTGAATCGACGGGCATAGGAGAAGGCGCGAAGCAAAGTGCAAGCTACGCGAAGTAATTTGTGGTTGTCGTAAGAGGTAGGATACTCTTTTCTTTTGATTTATATTTCTGATTTCTTGCACGATCTTGAGAAGGTGTATGACTAATATTGTAGAGTACATCATGTTCTATTCGTGTGTTACAAATTACTATTACTCGATGCGATTTATATTCATGATTCATATGGTATATGCTAGAGGGTGCAATAATGCTTATGTTCGTGTTCCCATGCCGATCCTAGTTGACTCCCCATTGATTTTGTTGTCATTTATTGCTGATCGTGTCTCGAAGTATTGTCATGTTGATTGCTGTCCAACGAAAGTTGGCTTCTTTATAGTCTCTTACATCGATTCATGTCATGATTCATTGTATATCGCAAATCGATGCCCTGATTTTTGTATCATGCTACTCAATTCATTACTCCTTTGCTTTACAATGCTCTTCGATGTAAAAAGGTGAGATCTTTGGATCATATCAGCTCATGTTGGTGCGTCTTGGGTCCGGTTTTATGTAATCCATATGGGTATGGATTGTTAATCGATTAATAGTGCAATTATACATGGATCGGGTAATGGAATTAGTTATATACATACAAATCTAAATAAAAGACCAATTTTTATCGACTAATTAGACCCATCTCCGTGGTACCAGAAGTGGTCTGACGTCATGTCAGAGCCTTTCTGGGTCGTGGAGGTGTCCAAGTTTACTTGGCTTGTTCAATACTTTTGATATGAAAGAATCAAGTTAAAAGATTAGCAATCGGGTGATAAGTGTAACCTAATGCTGAGATTAAATCAATAATTCCAGAACCTTTGGGCTCTGTAAAATACATTATGAAGAGGTTAATAGTGTCAGTAAGGGTAATTAGGGAATTATAAAAGGTTGTACTATTAATTAACGGGTATAACTTATGCTAAGTGGTCTCGGCCAGGGGCAGTCCTGCTCAGACAGACCCCACTCTAAAAATGATATCTAATTATAAAAAAATCCAAACAGTAAACCGTTTGTCAATCTGTAAACTAGACATCTGAGGGAATCTGGGATAAAAATTTCAGAAGTTAGTTCTTTGGGTACAGGGCGTAGTGACCTTCGGAAGTGGGCTGTTCTGTTTGGACAGAACTGGTTTCCTGCGCGTATTAACCCTAAAACCCTAATAATATTAAGAAACTTAATTTAAGATAATAATTAAAGACTTTAAGTAAGAGTGATACTACTTATAAGACATCGGGATCAGTGAACTTCAAAGTGTAAAGCGGATCCTAGAGTCGAACGGGGTGTCCTTTTTTAATTGTCCTTTGTGTTCTTCTCTTGAGTTATTCACAACTCAAGGGTATTCAATGTGAGAATCTTTTTCAGAATCTCTGACGTGGTCTATTTGAGACATGTCATTTCATTATTTCTGTGTCGGGGATTGTCAACCCTAGGATTAGGCACGACGATGAAGACGGCGGAGCATGGACCTTTGGCGAGCCAGTGATGGGTCTCTTTGATGAGTCTTTCGGTCGGGTCTCAACCGAGTTCCCAGACCTAATTGTTCTGAGATGTTCAAACACTCCTTAGTGAGTTTATTTGCATTGTGATCGATAATTGTATTTTACTCCTATGAAGAGTTGAAATTTAGAAAGCTTTGAGTTAAGCCTTTTCAGAATAAAACCCGATGTTCTAAGAAACAGTTTCTCCACTAAGTAGCGTTCCTGAGAGCTCTTAGTCGGAATCATAGTATGCTCACGAGCCATTGCTAGATCCTGCGAGATCTCCGATGATGATGAACCTCTGCAGTTCAGCCGATGACGGCAACCGCGTGCGCTTAGATTGTATGACATTACGGAAGGTCTGCAATCTCCGCCCATTGTGCCCGTAAGCACCGATGGGGCCAGCATCCCTAGACGCATGGCCGGGTTCCACTGTAGAACCTCTAGGATGTTCTGGTATTGTTTTCCATGAAGAAATGGACAGTTTGCGAGCAGAAATTGTTACCTCTGACACTCTAGATGTCCAGAGCTTATATTAATATTTTATCTTCATTACTCTGTGTAAGTTGGAGTCTTTGACCATTAATTCCTAGACTATGATGAGTCGAGGATGTCAGATGTTCAGATACGTGAAATCAGTTTGTTAAACCAAGTCTGTTGACCGATATCTGTTTTGGAGTCATCTCTTGTACCATTTGTTCCACTGTGATTTTTCTGTATCCTACTGGGTATTTCCTATGGAATACTCATGCATCCTCTGATGCAGGAATTAAGGAGGAGCAGCGGTGACGGCAATCAGCAACGTGAGTGGACGATGGAGACAGAAGACTTGTTTATTTATTTTATTGTGATTTGGATGCTTGAACTCGCGGCCTGCGCGCCGTTTTACTTTATTTTATGTTGTGTTAAGACGTTTCAAGACTTTGTAATAACAATTTAGATATCTTTTCAGTTATTCCATATTTTGTAAGTAATTATTGTTTAAGTCGTGATGATCCTGCATGTTCCCTGATATTAAAAAGGGATAGTGGAAGTCTCGAGTATTCGGTCCGTCCCTGGTTTCCTACCCTTGACCTTCATTGGAATGTCGCTTCCGCGTAAATAGGGTCTTGGAAATCTGGGGCGTGACACAAAACGCCTGGCACATTTATGATTTATGAAGCTTGTTCCACCATAAATCACTTCCGGGGAAGATTAATTCATTTGTGTATCTAACAGTCTGTAAATCTCGTGAGGAAATAAACTCCAAATTGGCACTTTTAAGCCAAAATCTAGCTTTTCTTTCGCAATTTGCTTGTTACCACAATCTAATTCTAACTTCTCGAACCAAACATGGGTAATTTTTCTCAGCATCTTAGCAACTTCTCAAAATGTGAATTTTTTTACAATTTGTGGAATCACCTAATTAGGGTGTTTTGAAGCTGAAATTCCCCAAATATGTTAACAAATCATCTCATTTACATGCAAGTCAGAGTGCAGATAGCATGGACTAGTATGATGGGAGTGTCCTCCCTGTGGATACTTCGATGGTTAAGAGTAGCCTGAGCTAGTTCTGTGGCACATTAAACAATAAATGTAGGATACAGTACTTCAGTGGGTAAATAAATGGTTTTTTGTCATACAAATTTTTTTAAACAAGATAATCCAAATTAACATCTTAGAAGAATGTGATGAAATTTTCTGGAGACATACAAACAATGGCAGGCTCACCACTTCTAGTGCCAATAGGATGATAAATGATGAAGAAATTTGCAGGAATGATGAGAGCACTACATGAGGAAGGTTGTGGACGATGACGTGTTGAAAAAATAAAATCTGTTCATGTGGAAGGTTTTTCATAAGGGCATAACCACCAATGATGTTATACACCATAGGCTTAATGTACCAATTACAGAGTGTATTATGTGGGGAAACTGCTGAAACAATTAATCATTTGCTCATGGAATGCAACTTTGCTAGAGCATTGTGGTTTGGTAGCTTTGGAGGAAGACTGGCTGAAAATGGTAACGACCTGTCCAATTGGTTTTGTAACTCTTTTTCACAAACACTGACTGTGGATTCATTTTCATTAGCTTCTGCTATTGCTCATATCTGTCCGCTGATTAGGTGGGCAAGAAACAGTGTAATATTTAGAAGCATTCCTCCTAATGTCCACAAAGACTCATTACGTTTGCGGTATATGCAGGATGAAATGTGGCAGGTGGGTGACAATTGGACAAGTACTAGAAAAAAGGTCGAGAAGAGCATTGTCTGGAATTGGTGGAAAAGTTGCCCACCACAGCCCGATCCTTTCCTTTGACGGGATTATCTCGGTGTATTTCTCTTCGTAGTTAGTAGTATTAATATGCCCTCTTTCATAGCAAAAAAGCAGAAGTAGTAAACAAATCAGCCACTTCATTGACAAAGACCTATTTCCACGGGTCCAAGTCAATGAAGTCATTTCCACGGGTCCAAGTCAATGAAGTCAGATACGACTACTCCAAAGCAAGGTTTTAAAAATCAAATCGGTCATCTACCCGGAATTCTAATAGGGTATGTAACATCCGGAAAATTCGTAAGTATTTTAAAACCCAAATTTGACCCTCTTAATGTTTGATTTGGTCGAATTGTGCCTCGTGAAAATTAAAGCTGGTGAGAAGAGCTTTCCAACGCCACCTATTATGTGCGATTTGGAGTTCGGAGTAAAAAGATATGGGAAATTGAATAAATATACCCGTAGATGCGATCGATCGCAATAAAACGATCGATCGGCATTTTGAACACGATCGATCGGCTTCGATCGGATACGATCGGCGCCATCGCGCGATTGGTAATCAAGGCAGGACGATCGATCGCCGTATTGCCCGATCGATCGCCAGTTGCGGTTTGGCGAATCCTAACCTAATTTTGAGGCGGATTTGTTTGGGAAAGATGTCATATCCTAACTAAACTTATATTGCACGTTCCTAGGGTGATTTAGGGACTCTCCCATTGGTGGAAAGTGCCCAAGATATGGTAGAATTGATTGGGCAAAGATCTTCTAAAAACTCTATATAAACCCATAGAGTCTAGGCTTGTGCTTTTGAAAACTAAACCCTAGAACGTCCAGAGGCTTTCCCCTCTCCTTCCCACGTTCATCCCTCTCTTAGAAGACCTCTTCTTGTGGGAATTGCTCAAGAGCTTGGATCGGGAAGCTTTGAAGGAAGCGGAGGAGACGAACATCGCGTAGAAAGGCGACGTCTTTTGGTGATAAAGAGTAGG
The DNA here is from genome assembly GCA_039654745.1 of Houttuynia cordata. NCBI lineage: Eukaryota > Viridiplantae > Streptophyta > Magnoliopsida > Piperales > Saururaceae > Houttuynia > Houttuynia cordata. The sequence continues at coordinate 5,950,835 of CM077512.1, forward strand.
ATGGTTTTTCCCTCTCTTCTCATTCTTTTCTCACACTATATGATGAGTGTTCTTACTGATTTCCTTGGAGTATTGCTTTGAATCTTGCGGGATTACTGATTTATGTCTTGTTTTCCATGTGTATTGCGATACATGCATATATGCCTTCATGCTTCATGTCTAGATGGTAAATCACATCAAAGATGGATGCTTTATTAATTATTACAGAAGATAAAAGTTCTGATATTGTTCTGATTATGATGTCTAATGATTGAGTCTTATGCTTTAATGATCGATTTGCTTAAATCGACTTAATTGAAAGATATTTGGTCTAAGGTTGTGTTATATGGGGAGAAACATGATAAAAAAGGGAATCTTTTTGTAATTCTAGTTAATTCCAGGATCTGTAATTGATCTAGGAGGGGAGTACTATCATCTATCATGAGTATAATATCATCTATAAGTGGTACGGTATAAGTTAATTAAAGTTTAATCAAGTTTCTCACTTTCGACCAGAACTGTTTCTGCACGGACAGTCGACAGTGAATAATTCATAACTAATTCATATGATATCAGAAAAATATAAAACCGGTGGGGTTAGAAACTAGACTCATAAGGGTACTCTCAGTAAAAATTTCAGAAGATAATATTAACTGTACAGTGTCTGGGAGTCGCCGGAAGGGGACTGTTGTGCATAAGACAGTGAGCAGAATCTAAGTGAAAATACTATGTACTTAAGTAAAACCACTTAATAAGATGTGAAGATGATATGACGTGCTAGTAACTAATACTAGACTATATTCTTATGATTATCACAGTAAGGTTGGGTTATGGTTAATATGATAGATGGGTGATACCTATGTTAAGAATACCGTAATCGTGTATTTGAAGATAAAGCGTTTGTGTCGGTTTGAGGTTCTATTTGGAATCCAAATCATCTAGAACTCATTAATACCTTGTCTCTGATTTATATATTTCAATAAGACCTATATGATTTCCATCTAGGGCTGAGCATGAACGTATGTATGGATTGTGTTATTCTCTTTGTGTGACATTCCCACTTATACTCTGTATGTGAGTCTGTTCCGGTGATTGACACCTTATGTGGTTAGAGCGTTGCGGCCTCTATTTCCTTGAATTATTATTCATCATGATTATTTGATTGATTCCTCCACTAGAGGTCTTGCGGGATTTCTCCGGAAGTGGATTCATAGTATGCTCACATTATGCCATTGCTTGATCTTGCGGGGTCACTAATATTTGTGGTACTGCGGTTCCACACTGCCCAAAAAGAGGCAACATACGTACGTTAGATTGTTGACATTACGGAAGGTCATCAGTCTCCGCCCATCGTGCCCGTAAGCACTGGTGGGGCCAGCATCCTAGACGCATGGCAGGGTTCCAAAAAGAGGACCCCTAGGGTGGTTCTGGTATAGTCACTTGCGGGTGATCGGTTCAGCGAGCAGAAATTGTACTCCTTTCACTTTTAATGTCTGGAGCTTTTTAATATGATTATCATTCCCTCCTTACTCATATGTGTAGTAGGAGCCTTATTGTTGTTTTCCTTACTTGCGGGTTGGAATTATTATTGACTAACCTTTCAGGTGTATAAATCCTTGGTTCAGTCCCGATGTTGCGGCATCTTCATAAACCTTTGTTATTCTTATCCTATTCATATTGTTTGTCCTTATTCAGTGGGTTTTTTACATCCTACTGAGTGTTTCTATGAAATACTCATGCATCCTCTGATGCAGGCGCAAATGGAAATTGAGATCAGGAAGTTGCAGTAGTGAAGCGGTCGCAGGAGCCGTGAAGATTTAGAGTTTATATTATTTGCTTTGCTTATTTTGATGCTTATGACATTTAATGGCAATTGTGTGCCATAGATTTATAAGTTTATTTGATTTGACTTTCTTAAATGGATTATCATTATTATCAGTATTATTAAGTAAATTTCCATTCCATAGTATTCATTAATGTTTGTATGTGTATTGCACTGATTATGGGCATGACCGATTACACATCCTTTTGAGATGATCGTAATTGGTGGTTAATTCGACAGTTCGGTCTCGCGCCCGAGATTCTCTACCTCCAAATGTATATCATTGATTGGCTTCCGCACTCCGTTCGAGGTATGGGATTTCGGGGCGTGACAGGGTACTTCCAAATAGGGGTCAACCCAGGTTGACCCGGTTGCTGAGGTCATCATAAAAAAAATTCCTGGGGGGAGGGAATGGGGGTTGAGCCCGACTCCTGCCCAAATGGAGGAAGAAGGGGGCGCCAATGTTGCAAGGGAAGGGGGTGCTCGATTGCGCTCCCGGCTCCCGTCAAAAGGGGGGAAGAAGAAGGGGGGGCGCCGGAATGGAGGGGAAACGCCAGGGTTGGGGGGGGGTGGGGGGGGAAGGCGGGGTTAAAACCCGAACTGGCCAGGTCACCTGTTCTACCAAAAAAGGGGGCAGCTCCAGTCGAACGGGTCAGGCCGGTCCGATTTTTAAAACCCGGCTCCAAAGTAGAATTAAGCCAGAAGCATGTTATTAAGGGGCTGTTTAGATAGTGAATGAGGAGAGAATTAAATTCTCCTGCTAAATTTGATACGATCACTGGCCGGGTCACCTGTTTGACCAAAAAAGGGGGCGGCTCTAGTCGAACGGACCAGGCCGGTCCGGTTTTTAAAACTATGCTCCAAAGTAAAATTAAGCCGGAAGCATATTACTAAGGGGCTGTTTGGATAGTGAATGAGAAGAGAAATTCTCCTGCTGAATTTGATACGATCACTCCCCATGAATCTGCCACATGAGAGTGACTATGAAGCGTGGTGAATTCGGTGAAAGTCCTCCAGACATAATTTACCATTTTCAGATACATTCAGATGAAATTGGTGAAAATAGGGTCTTTCACGTGAATTTTCAATTTTTCGATGAATTAATGATGAATTGATAGAGAATTTTGGCTATTTCACTATCCAAACAGCCCCTTACTACAACAGAAGAGCTTCCACAATCTAAGGTAACTAACGCAAACCATTGCACTAACGGAGGCACAATTGATTAGCATATTTATAGTCTGTCATTCAAAGTTATTACCAAATCAACATCTTATCGTACGGTTCTCACTATGACACCATTTTTAGAGCCAAATAGCATAAGCATATTGCCAATCACACGGCACAGTTATTCACAAGTCACTTTGAAACAAATATAAGATGCATACATCTCTCCTGCAAACAGTGTAGTTACAATATTCCAACCAAATATGAAGTTTAGGTTTTCGTGATTGAAATATGCTTCAATCACAATGAGATTCATAAGAGCACAGCATTAACACAGGCACAGTCCTACCACAGACACCATGAAGCAACCATAAGAAACATCTCTCATGTGAACGACATAGTTATTGAGAATACTCCAATCATATAGATATGAAGTTTAGATTAAAAATTGGGAGAATTAACACGTAATGCTGGAAGAACCCTTTGACTCTCTTGCAAATTTATACATAAGAGCATGTATTATTGAGAATTTAGACATCAATACCACAATAAAAGCAAATAGAACTAAGATTTTACACATGCCTTCAAAGTGGGATACGCCGACCAATTTAACGATCATTTCAAATGAAACATGATTTAAGTAGACACATCTACTTTTTACATTTACCTCCAACAGCTCATCTTCTATGACCAAACAAGAGCGAGGATCACAAACATCCCCACCATCAGAAGCAGAAACTTCAAATAGGAATCAGCCTGTTGTTGTCCTTGTGCTACCGGACGAGGATAATAGCCATGAGCATAGCTCCCATGAAAAGGATTAGAGAAACCATGAGGGAAACCGGCAGCAGCTCCATATGATGCATCAGGGACTCCATGAACATTAAGGAGAAGAGATGGAAAAAGCCCACCAAGACCACCCGGTACCATAAAATTGCCAAATCTCCATGTCGCCATAGGTGCAAACCCACCAAAACCTCCCATGACTCCGAATCCATTCTGAGGAAACTGATTGGGATCTGGATGTGGGGCAGTCTCAGGCCGCTGCCCAGTCGGCCGGCTGGGAATGTGTACCCCTGGTACAGACCTCGACCGTGGATCAGTCGAGTTGTTTCCCCTACCATAAAGAGGAACCAATTTGTCTTCCTGAACAACAGCCTTACAAACCGGGCATTCCTTCACACGAGCATGCACATGGAGCCATTTGTAAAGACAAGGCCAGCAGAAGAGGTGGCCACATAGGGTCACAATTGGGTCCTGAGCCAATTCAAAGCAGATATTGCATTCAAAGCTCCCTGCGTCGCCGCCACCACTCCCGGAGGACGAAGCCCGTTGCTGGTACTGGCTGGTTGATTCCACAAAGCCGCTGTCCATAACAAATTATTTCCTCAAATCTTCAAATACCTAAGTTACAGTGAACAAACAAACAAACAAACAATCACTATTACACAAACTAATTTTTTACAATGACAATCAATTCAATCAGACATGTCTAAAGTAACAAAATCCAAAGCTTCAATAAAATCAAATCACGCCCCAACCTAACAAGCCTCATCCTTTTTTGTTAAAAAAAGACCCCCGACATCTGTTTTACCAAACAGATTTCTTGGAAAGAAAAGAGAGTACGCGTAATGCCACAACGGTATAAATGAGTTCAATCACAGAAACCTAGTAATTGTTCAACCAGAGCCATAAGAATTCAACATGTCCAAATCTATTTCTCTTCAAGATCAATCATAATAGAGAGAATAAATAAATAAATAAATAAATTACAGAAAAAAAGGAGGGAAAGAAGAGAGGGGAGAGCTGACCAAAAGCTCCGAGGCTATGGCTTCTGGCTTCCCTTTGCCGTCGCCGGATCTCTCGGAGTCGGAGATAATTATTATAGGGCCTGCTCCGAGTTTTCCGCCGAAAAGGAAGGATCATTGGTGACGTGGCGGAGACCCGGGTGAGACAAGAATTTGTTTGAAGCGTGGGCCTGTGGTGTAGGCGAGGCCCAGACAAACTATTACGGCCCATAAGGGCTTTGTCGGTTGGCTGGGTCGGTTTTACGACTTCAATCAGTGAACCACTGTGCTTGATGTTGTAAAGGTCTATTCTTGGCTCTATTTTATGAGTGGGTGGATGGATTCATGATTTATCTGTTTATTTTATTTTTTTTCATTTTTACTGAAATGATGAGGTATTTTAGCTTTTGAAGTCCTAAGATGGTGTTTTGTGAGTTTCTCAACTCACTGCTGTTGCCCTCTATATGTTTGTATAACTGCTTACACCTGAGGTTTTCAATAGGAATGGGTATGTGACCAGTTAGACGGTGTGTTCGTAGGCTTTGATTCTGGAGTGATGTATTGAGGTAAAGGTAGGCTAACTTTGGTGGTGGATGTGACATTGGGTTGCAAATAGATAAATGACAATGTATTACATTGAAACATTATTGTAATCATTGATCAATATTATCCCCAAATCACTTCCTTTTATCTTTGTTTTCACAAATCCAGAACTGATGTACTTCCTTTGTCCCATATTAATAGCTGCGTTTGAACCTCTGTCGAAGGTCCGTCTGGTCCAATACCGTCCCCCTATATACAGAATCAGAATGGTCGGTGTATTCGATTATGCCATTGGCTACTAATAACAAGCATCTTCATCAAATGATTAAATTCCGCAATCATTTGAAGTTTAAAGTTGTAAAGAAGCAGATTATTTGACACAGCAATCGGGCTCCTTTTCCTAAAGTGTGTTGACCAGACCCACACTGATATGAACTTGCCAGGAAGGAGAATACAGCTCTGCCGTGTTGTGGAGCACACACAAGATTTTGCCGTCTATGTCGGTTCAACTTCTAAAATCTAGAGGTGTTGGAACTTGGAAGGTGTCATCAAAGATCCCAAATCAGTAAAATTTACCTTCGGGAATTACTATAAACGTGTCTGAAGCTGTTTCAGTCAAAGTAAAACAAAACGTATATATATATGGGAGTATAAGACAACCTAAGCAGTGAGCCAAGCCTTGTGATCAGTAACAGACGTAGTACTCACGTACCAAATATTTGATCCACCGCCAATCAACAGCCTCCCTGGCCTCCCCTCCACCTCACACCAGAGCCCATCTCTCTAGCCGCCCACAGGAGAAAGGAGAAGATGAGCAACTAAAGAAGATGAGCAACAACAAGATGGAGAAAGAAACAGTTTTTTAGTCAGAGTCTCCAGTTGACAAATTTTGAGAGAGAAAGCTACATAGAAAATTGAGTGTTTGATATTAGATTAGAACTAAAGAAGATCATTTTCTTAAGTATAGAAGAAAGAAGAAGCATTCTCAAAGTCAATCATGGCGGCGGCAGCGGCAGCGGCAGCGGCTGAGAGGCTGAGGTACTACATGGCGGAGCACCCGGCGGTGGTGGGATTCCGGTGGAGCCACAGCCAGTCATGGGGCTCGACCTGGTCCTTCCTCTTCTCCGCCATACTCATCTACCTGGTCGCCTCCCTCTTCCTGCACCTTGTCCTCCTCCTCCTCCGTGTACGCCGCCCCGTCCCCCTCGGCCCAGTGCCCGCTCTCCACTCGCTCGCCCTCGCCTTCCTCTCCGCCGCAGTCTTCCTGGGCCTTCTGCTTTCTGCCGCAGCCGAAATCCGTGACACCCGCTGGTTCTGGCGGCCTCGCTCCAAGACCCCGCTCCAGTGGCTCCTCTGCTTCCCCCTCGGCACCCGCCCCTCTGGTCGTGTCTTCTTCTGGTCCTACGTCTTCTACCTCTCGCGCTTCCTCCTCCTCCTCCGCTCCTTCTTCTCCATCCTCCGCCGCCGTCGCCTCACCGTCTACCGCCTCCTCCACCACCCCATCCACCTCTGCATGTCATTCCTCTGGCTCGAGTTCTCCCAGTCCTTCCAGGTCCTCGCCATCCTCTGCTCCACACTTGTCTACTCCGTCGTCTACGGCTACCGCTTCTGGGTCGCCGTCGGACTCCCTGCCGGCTGCTTTCCGGTTATCTTCAATTGCCAGATCCTCCTGCTGGGTTGCAACCTCTTCTGCCATCTGGGCGTCCTCCTGCTGCACTTCTGGAGAGGCGGCTGCAATGGCATAGGGGCCTGGCTCTTCAATTCCGTACTCAACGCCACGTTGATGCTCCTCTTTTTGGATTTCTACGTGGAGAAGATGATGCACTTGAGGAAAAGGAGAGGTCTCGTTGACGGCCCAGGTGATGATTCTTCAAACTTGAAGGTGAAGATGGCTAAGGACACTTAGATTCATTTCCACTTGGTTTTGTGTTCTTCAGTTTTTTACTTCTCTTTTTCTAGTAATTATACTCCCGTGGATGATCTTAAGATAGGATCATAGTATAATAGTTGGATTGAGCTGTATAATTTTAGGGGTGAAGAAAAATATTGAACTCTCCCCTGTTTTTGTATATCAATACAGAGGTCAAAGACTCAAAAATGTACACATACAAGAGATGATTTTTATAAATATATAATATGAACTAAACTCCAGTCTTGTGTCACACAATGTTTTGATGTAACTCTGTAAATCTCTATGGATCTTAGGCATAGATGGTTGCAGAACTCAAGTTGTTGAAAAAAGATGTTATGATTATTCTATACTCCTTATGAATTAAGTTTTAATGATGAAGACATATGCAAATTGCAAAGATGTAAATGTGGATATCCGAGGCAAATGAGAGGTCTTTGGGTGGCTGGTGATGGGTCAATCAGAGCAAATATTTTTGTCCAAACTTTGGACCTTTGGCATGAAAAGCACATTGGTTGTAGGCAGTTAACCGCTCCCTCTGGACTGCTACCGACACTTCTATGATTTAGTTATTCTAATCCCTTGCTTTCACACATGACCTTTCCTAATGAGCCAAATTGCATTAAAAAAGACGCATTCTTATCTAAAAATCCAAGTGATGGTATGGTACCAACACGCTCCGTCATTTAATACAATGTTTCCTTATCAAAAAATAAAAAAAATACAATGTTTCACCGGCAGTGAAAGGAAGCTACAGATATTCAAATGAAACCAGGGAATCCAACCTGGTGGATGAAAGAAGGGATGCTGAAGGTGAACTATGATGGGGCTGTGAATAGGAGTTTGCATTCGAGACCATCATGGTGACATTGTTGCTTGCAAAACATTTGTTGAAGGTCGGCCGAGGAGATAGAGTTGCTTGCAGCAGTCAGGGCCATTAAGCTTACTCTTGAAACAATCCCAGGTCACATAATGTTTGAGGGGGATTGCATAGAGGTGGTAAAAAGCCTACGAGATAGAATTCTGTTTCGGGTTACTTGATATCAGAAGCTCTCTCTAATCTCAGGTTTTTCAAATCAGTTTCATTCTTTCATGTTCGTAGGGAAGCCAATGCACTAGCACAATGCCTTGCAAGACATGCTAGGAGATTGACTTGTCTGATGGCATTGAGGGGACGAGTTCATCGTTCGCGTAACTGACATGGGGGCATTTGATAGAGCAAAATGTTTGTAATCTGCTTGTAATGCTCAGTTTTTTATGAAATTTATCAAAAAAAAAAAATGAAACCAGGGAGGAAACGTGAAAACATGCTTGTGTAAGCACAGATTGTTTTTATACGGGAAGATCACAAATGGCTCATTAACTTGGCCATGGAATGTTTTTTTTCGGTAAACACTTAGCCATGTAATATACTCCGTATCAGATATGAGAGCAAAAGGCAAAAAAATTTTATTCGGTAGGAAGATTACCTCCTAAAAGTGTATTGTTACTACTTCAAGATTGATTGGTAAGGAGAAAATGCTTTTCACACCTACTATTAAATAGTTCCTAACTGCAAGACTTCTTTGCCCAAAAAAACTGCAAACTACTAAACAAATGCAACAATATATGTGGGATAGCAGTCACTGTCATTGTGTAGTTGAATGAAGATCACTAAAAGCGTGAGGGATGCTAAATTAAGGTTAAAAAAATGTTATTGAACTCCAAAATTAAGGCATAGCCTCATAGGGCTGGCTGTGTCGGCATGGGCCCTGCACATTGTGTTAGAAAGCAATGTTCGTCCTTCCAAGCCAGATTTCTCTCCAACTGGTCACCTTCCGTTTCATGCCAGCATGATCAGCACTATGGCGACTGCTTCCTTTTTCATCTACATCACCAAATACACAAAGCTGATCTCTAGCTGAATTCAAAGGGATGCTGCTAGCCTTGCAAGCAGCAATAACTCGTCCATATATACAAGGGGAAAGATCTATATATGACGGCCACAGGTTAAAAACCAATTGAAATGGGGAATTAATAGAGTTTGGAATAGGAAGAGCAACATCTTATTAACATGACCGTCTCTTAAGCGTGAAGATTTATGTCATAATGCAGTCAAAATTATAAGAAATTAGCACAATGTGCGTTGCTATTGAAGGGGGAAACGCAGTAAAAAACCGACCGCACCCTGATCTAAGGGGGTGTAAAATGAAAATTAGCACGCACTCAAGCACACCAATTGGTGGCAGCAATGGTAGCACTTGTGGTTGGCCATGGCAACACTGTAGATAGTACTCCCTCCGTCCAATCAAGCTTATTTGCATTTGAAAAAACACGGATCCATAATTGGATAGCTGACTTTGCTATCTCACGACCCAAAACACGAAAGAGGGTAGTAAAACTGTCTTTTTTTATCAGCCTTAGTTTAATGCCGAGAGACTTTATTCTAGGGAGGACACAGGGAAGAAGTTAGGAAGAGAATCTCGGTTGTGAGGTTAGGAAGAAGTAATTTTTAAGGAAGAATTTAGAGCTCGATGATATATTTTGTAAATAAACATAAAATGTAGAGGCATTTAATAAGAAAAAATATAATTTCAATCATGAAATTATATTTTTTTTATTAATTGCTCTTATCTTTTTTAAAAAAATTAAAAAAAATTATCATTATAAAAGTCAATGAAGTGAAATCTAGATTCTTCTAAAATTCAGCATTTTTTGGGCTGCCAAAGGGCCCATAGTCGGTTTGGTTAATTTTCGGTAGAGGAAGGAGTGGCCGGGGAGCAAGAGTTGTGGGTTAGGTCATTTGGGGACCAAACACCAAACGACAACTTCAGTTATGTAGTTGTTTCATTGTTTGCCTCCGTTTTACTGCAGGAAAGTGGCTTCAACAACAAGAGTTAAGCACATTACATCAAATCCCTCTTTCTAGGAGCATTCCCACAGAATGTCACTTTCTACAGCATAAAGCGGGAGCAACACGACGCCTTAAAAGGAATAATTTCTTTCATGTAGGCTTATAGACTGTTCTAACGGTTTTCTTAGTGAATATGTCTATATTAGAAGAAAACTTCAAAAGTTCAAAAGATGAAAGGGAATATATGAATGAAAGTCATATGTTGCTAGATGCAAAAAAAAATACTCCATTTATAGAGGAGGGGAACTCAGCAAAGTTGCATACATACCTACCTAATTAATGGACCTACTATAGTAGTTGTGAGTTGAGATCAGGCAATTGATTCTGTGTGAGCGTATAGTCAAGCCTAGGAACAACTTCTCGAAGAGAAAGCCCCACCTCATTCATAACACAAATCGATTAAATTAACTATACTCTGCAACTAATTACAAGTGATTGTATAAGAGAAAAGCCCAAGAAGCACCTAAAAACCATTAGAACATGTAATTGGAAAAAACTAAACTCATTGTGCGATTTGTTTCTCTAATAATCTGTTGTGAGTTTAAAAATTATAGTTATCAGTTTTTCCTTGTGCTTAATTTTTTACTTGTTTCATTATAAATGGAAGCGTCCATTTGGAGTTTGTCATTGTACTGTTTGTAGGCTTGTATTGTAACCCCGTAATAATTTTATGGTTTTTTTATGTTTAAAAAGGAGCACTTCTATGGTTTGCAAGACCTAGATGTCATCTGCAATGGCATATATGATCTACTCGTATCAAAGTGGAAAACTATTTACGAAAAAAAGTGATAAGTAAACTAGCATATGCGCCATAACTTTTCTTGTTGAAACAGGATATGCGCCATAAATGCCATAATAGAAAATACACTAGAATATAAAGAGAGATTATCCTTCCCTTGATTCTTCGCTTCTATCTTTTCTCTTCTCTCTTGATATACGATTCTTCTTCCCTTATCAAGCCCTTCTTTTATTAAAGAGTTTTGCATTAATTCAACAGTTAGAAAAGATACAGGCACAGATATACAAATTAACAACCAATGTCAGTTTATAGGAGAACTTACAGTGGAGTCCCACGTAAACATCACCTAGAAAGCCAAAACTTCAGTGGGACAATAAAGCAGGATCAAAACGATGCCTAGGGAATATTTACTTTATGCAGGCTTACAAACCGTTTTAATTATTTTCTCAATGAGGGTGCATAGAAATTTTTTTAGTGTAGATACGTGGTGTCGGTCACCAATCACACGCAACCCCCTTATGGGCCCCTTGTTAAACTCATTAAAACCATTAGGGCCCACAAGGGGGTCGCATGTGATTGGTGACCGACACCACGCTAGCATGCCAACTTGGTGTCATATCTGCATTGAAAATTTCTCCTCCTCGAGAGGAAGATTAGGAGAATCACTGATCTTGTAGCCTAACGGGGTTTAATGAAGGGAAAGCGGCTTCAGAAGAAGTAGCTTCTTTGACCAAATGTGCCCTAAATATGTTAGTACGGGAAGAAAACTTCATAATTCATAGATAATTTTGTAGAAGCCATATGGTGCTAGATGCCAAAAAAAACGATATTATTGCCATTTATTGAAGACAGGCAAGCCTAGTTAACATAGTTGCATACATAGGGGCTGTTTGGGAGGCCATTTCCCACTTCATTTCCCATCATTTCCCACCATTTCCCATTAAAATGTGTTTGGGAAGCATATTTCATTTCATTTACCTTTAGTAGGTGAATGATCATAATGGTCATTTTCATTCTTGATGACATTCACTTGTCAAATGGGTTTTTAAATGGGAATCTTGTGACAAATGACCATATTTACCCTTCCATCATTCATTTTCCCCTTTTGAATCCCTAAAAACCCATACTTCAATCATCAAATGAAAAAGAAAATTTTTTTCCTTTCCTACTATAATAGTTACGAGTTGAAATTAGGCAATTGTCTCTCCATGAGCCTAGAAAGCCTTGGAACAGCTTCTAGAAGAGAAAAGCCCAAGCAGCTAAAAAACATTCAGATTATGTAACTGATGAAACCAATCTTACTCTGAATTTTGTTCTGAAATAAATCATTATGATTTTTTAACTTCTTATTTATCAAAATCTCTTTTGTACTTAATGCATTTGTTTTCATAATGAATGGAAGCATCCATTTGGAGTTTGCCATTGTATTGTTGTAGCTTCTATTGAATTACCTCTTAACTTCTCCTTCGGTTCCATTACTAGTGCGATCTAGTTTTTCAATATGAACTAAAATTAGCTCATTTAAAAAAACACTACTAAACTGGAACATAGGGACCATTTGTTTTTTATGTCTGATTTGAGAACCTCTATGGTTTCCAAGACATAGGGTGCGTTTGGAAACTGATAGTGATTGGTAAAACAAAAAAATCAGGCTTAAAATAATCAAGGTGATTTGTAGGTGATTTTTCTGATTGTGGAAAATCCGTTTGGGAACCTGAAATTAATCATATTTTCAGTCTTTCACCATCAGTCTAACTCTTGATTGGTGATTTGCGTTTGGGAACCTAAAAAAAAAATCAGGTCTGATTTGTGTTTGGCAAAGCCGGTGAAAAATTTTCTTTTTTGGACGGCGGGATGGCGGCGTTGGTGGTGGGTGGCGCCGGCGGCGATGGTGGTGGTGGCTGGCCGGTGGCTGGCGACGGGCGACGGCGGTGGTCAGCGGCGATGGTGGCCGACGACAGGTGGTCGATGGTCCGGCGGTGGTAGGTGGTGGCCAATGGTCGACGGTGGTGGTGGTCGGTGGCGATGATGGGTGGTGGCCGTTGGCAGGTGGCCGGCGACGACGGCGGTGGTGGTAGTCGACGACGATGGTGGTGGCCGGCGACGATGGTGGTGGCCGGCGACGGGCGGTGGCCAACGTTGGTGGTGGGCGGTGGGTGGTGGTAGTGGTAGGTGGTGCCGGCCGTAGGCGGTGGGCGGTGGGCGGTGGGTGGTGGGCGGTGGCCGGCGACGACGACGGTGGTGGTCGGCGGCGATGGTGGGTGGTGGCCGACGACGACAGCGGTGGTGGTCGGTGGCGATGGTGGTGGTGGGTGGTGATCGGCGACGGGCGGTGACCGACGATGGTGGTAGGCGGTGGGTGGCGACGATGGTGGGCGGTGGGCAGTGGTGGTGGGGTGGTGCCGGCCGTGGGCGGTGGCGATGGTGGAGGTGACGAAAAAAAAAATTGTCAGGCTAATACTCGTTCGAATGAGAATCAGCAAAATCACCTTTTTCAGGGGTGATTTACTGATTTTTTTCAGTTTTCCACCGTCGTGAATGAAAATTGAGCAAATCAGTAACCAAACACCCTATCAGGTGATAGGTGAAAATAGGTGAGTTTTTTTCACCTATCATCATCAGCACCTCCTATCAGTAAAATCAGTAAACAAACACAAATCAGAAGAATCAGGCCGAATCAGCCTGATTTTTTTTCAAAGAATCAGTTTCCAAACGCACCCATAGATGCCATATGCAAAGGCATGCATATAGCAAAGGGTAAAATTATGTGCACCACAAAATGCAATAACAAATAACAAAAAGATGGGAAGAGATACAACAAAAAAAATAAGAAGATATTCTTATATCCTTACCTTTGGTTCTTCCCGTATCTAGTTCTCGTCTTAAAAGAGGATTTGCAGTTTGCACCTTGCACCCCGTTTGAGGAGTTTAGAAAGGATACAGACACGCAGAGACAAATAGACAAACAACGTGCGTATATATATATAGCCTTC